>JAJJWX010002120.1:0-600000 GCA_023529315.1 Papaver bracteatum | reverse complement strand
GGATCCTCCAAAACCTAGGGCAATTCGTATGAAAGACCCTAATCGAAAACCCAATCAATACAACCCTGGAATTGCAAAATTGGTTTAACAAAAAGTGAAGAAAAAAACGGTTGAAGAAGAAATTGAACCCGCTCAAACCGAAGAAATGGTGCGATTAAGAAAGTAAGAGCCTACTTAAACTCACTCCAGTACTTCAATTTCATGTTTGCATGTCAAATTAGGTCAGAAAAATCGAATGTTTGAATTTGCAGTTATCTGGCCGGCAGGGTATTATTATCGAACGTGCCGGCTTTTCATAGTTAGGGTTTGGCCGGCAGGCTCTTAGGTTGAAGATCAAGACGGCTGGTCAATACCTGTAACTGATACTTGCAGGGCTGACAAGTTATTCAACCTCAGACCCTGCCGGCGGCATTTTTTTCTTTTAGCTGGGTTGGTTATAAATTTTTACCTTGTCGTCTGTATTTGAAGTTTATTTGTCTCCTGATGCCTTGAATTTTAAAACCGGAATGTTATTTGGATAAAACTATGCCGGCTGCTTTTTAGCCGACAATGTATGGGTAAAGGAACTTGCTGACTGGTTTTCTGAAAAATCCAGTAAAGTATTGTGTTCATATTTGTATACACCGGCAGGTTATGCTAATCACACCCTACCGACGTATGTTTAGCCGGCATGTATTTAGATATCTAACCTTCCGACTAGGGCTGTCAATGGGTACCCGTTACCCGCTACCCGGAACCGGACCCGCTAAATCGGGTCCGGTTCTGGGTCCTAAAGTTGGACCCATTAGCAACTTAGGACCCGACGGGTAATTACCCGATTGGACCCGAATGTTAACGGGTCCAAACGGGTAATACCCGTCGGGTACCCGCGGGTAATGGGTACCCGTTTATTTAACCTTTTGATCATTTTTTTAGCAAAATTATAGGTATTTTTGCTAATTTCGGCTTTGAATTTTTTTGATTTTTGATTTTTTTCTTACATTTAATATTTATTTAGTACATTAATAAAGAAATAATAATAAATTTTTATAAAAATAATTTATATTCAAGTTAAAAAGAGAAAGAAATTAAGATTTTAATAGTTTTTTTAATACCCAACGGGTACCCGGAACCGACGGGTATCCGAGACTTTAAACGGGTCCGGTTATGGGCCAACACATTATGGAACCGGACCCGGAACCGTTAGGACCCGGAACCGATGCTGATATGCCGGGTCCGGTTCTGGGCCATGTACTACCCGGGAGGACCCGGACCCGTTGACAGCCCTACTTCCGACCATTTATCCGTCGGATTAGTTATATATGTCGAACCTGCCGACCTTTACATTTTTTTTTTCTTAATCGTTGTTGTTCAGGTTGGAAAAGTCAAAGAAGAAAGGTTTGAAAGCTCTTAGTCCTCCTTCAAGACCTCCTCGTGTTGGTGATAAACTCTTGACTTCAACACATCGAGGGGCATATGTTGTGCCGAGAACGCTCAAGATAAGTGTACCGAATGATGATTATGAACCACCATCGGAACTCAGTGATTCAGACGAGACTCCAGATGAAGACCAATCAATTCCATCTGGTAAAAGAGGTGATGATGATGATGATGTTGATGAAAGAACTCCGGCTGCTGGAGGAGGTAACAATGATGATGATGATGATGGTGATCAAGACATGCATAATGTTGGAGGAGGTAATGATGATGATGATGATGATGATGATGATGGTAATGGAGATAAAGGTAAGGGTAGACAAGATGAAATTGTTGAAGAGGGAGAGGAGGAAGAAGAAGAAGTTGGGGAACAAACTCAAGCTAATGTTCAACAAACCGAAGCTTCAACTTCAACTGAAACCGGAAAGAAGAAAAGGGTTATCACTAAACCAGCTGATTCCCACATGCCTCCCCCTCACTTGATGGTTACACTAAAAAAAGATGAGAACCCAAGGGGGGAACCAAAAGACTGTGGCAATGTTCTTTTTGGATACAAAGACTCATGGGCATGTACGATCCATAATACTATCGTAAGTAATCTCAATCCGTCTTTGTTTTTTATTTAAGTGTGTAACTATCTTAAATTTGCGTCAAGTGTTTGTATTTCTTTTTATTTTGTTTTTTTGGTATTTAGGATCACAAGCATGTCGTTCGTCTCAAGAGGCGCCAAGCTTCATGTTCAGTGACTAAGACTTGGGATCTTGAGGATGAGTGTGAGGAGGTGAAAGTGATTGTCAAGAACTCCGGGTTGTGGCCTGCGGTGGAGAGTTCGAATATTGAGCATGATAGAGTTACCGTATCTGCATTCTGTGAGAGGTTTTACGGAGATACTGATACAATGTTATTCCCTTTTGGTGAGATGGCCATAACTCCCGATGATGCTCATCAAATTCTAGGCCTCGAGGTTGAGGGAAAAGCAGTCTGTGAGGGCTTCGATAATAAGTTTTCTTTCACGGATATCTTCAAATTGTGCCAGAAATTGTTCACTTGGAATCAGGTTGCGACGGAGTCTATGCTTGTGATGAAGGATGGTCGTCTATTCTAAGCAAGAAGTTTAATCTGAAGAAGTTGAGGGACACATTATGTGACACCAAGAAAATATTTGATGAGGAAGGAAGGGTGAACCCGGTGCGAATCAATGCTACCGCGTCAGGTTATTTTCTATACGTCCTGGGCAGATGTATCTTCCGCGACAGTTCCGGAATCTTGGTCGACGCCAGTTATTTGCAACTATTGGATCCATTAGATAAGATGCGTGAGTATTCTTGGGGTACTGGGGTGGTCGCCTTCTTGAACAATGAGTTGACAAAGGCTTCAAGGGAACTCACTTCGCAAGTTAACGGAAACATATGTCTCTTCCAGGTAATTATATTGTTTAAATCATTTATATTTGACAAATTCCTGTAAGATAAGATTCTTACTAAACTTTTTTTTTTTGCATAGGTTTGGATATATGAGCACTTCCCTTCTTTGGTGAAAGCCAACTCGTACGTCAAAGTGGATGCGAATGTTGATGTTGATAAGCCAAGAGCGCAAAGGTACAGTTTTAAGGGTACTCAGGAAAAGGAAATGCCGCAAAAGCTTATCAAAATCCGAATGGCCATCGACAAATTGACTGCGGAGGAGGTGATATTTGATCCGTATCGGGATGCTAGAAATCAAGGTTTAATCCAAAGGAGAGATGAACTTGCATTATACTATGGACCCTTGTTGTTGTTGTGCAACGAAGGATATTCAATGTACGATCCACATCGGGTAATGCGACAATTAGGTTACGTTCAAGAAGAACCCCATTTCGATGAAGATAAGCCGTTCTTTACTATGAACCGGGATGACAGCACCACGTCCCAAAAAACTATTACGTCTCTTACGATCCAGATCCAACTCAAGAACATTGGGACGATAGATATGGCCGTAACATCGATGTGAGTCTTTTGGACGAGGTGACCACCGGTCATGAAGCTAGTGAGAGATACATGTCGTGGTACTTGGGTTGGGATCGTCCTACTGTGATTAGGGAGATGACTGCTGAATAATTGGCTCGTAAGAGGAAGATGGCACTGAAAGACCCAGCAACAAGTCTTAAGTTCTTTGTAAGTATTTTAGAGTTGTTCTTATTATTTTAAGATCACATTATCGAATCATTCTATTAATTGTTTGTTGTTTAATTGAAAATAGAAGGAGCATTTGAAGACCTTTGCGAAGTTGTTATGTTGCGCGAGAGAAAGAGAAGAGCCTTTGTCGATTGAAGAGAAAAGCAAACACATTGACTTTGTTAACAATGTTGACAATGAGGATGCCCATGAAATGTTCAAGCAAGCTGAGGCTGAAGTAAAGAGAGAAGAAAAATCCAGTAGGGAAGCACAAGCCAAGATGAATGCTGACAAAAAGAGGGCTCGTAGTGGTCGTGGTGGTGAAGGTAGTAGTAGTGGTGGTGTTCCTAAACGGGGCCGTGGTCGTGAATGAATGCGTTCTTTATGTTATGTTGGACAAATGTTAAGGTTGATGGTTGGACAAATGTTTTTTTAAGGTTTATGGGACATGTTTTCGTATTTTAGACAACAAGTGTTGGATTTCTAGTTGTTGAATGAATGGTTTGTTTCGCTACGTAAAGTTTCAATACTTATGCCGGCATATGTTTTTTAAGTTACCATGCCGACCAAACCAGGACCGGCAAGGTTTTGAAGTTTAAGACTGCCGGCCCTGATAGCAGAAAATGCTTACATAACAGGGTCGGCAAGGTAATCAGATCATTACCAAGCCGACTATTATTCATCCGGCAGTTTATTATGTTATAGAACATGTCGACCATTTGTTGCAGAAAATACCTTCTCCTGATGCCTAAAATCATCATAAGGCCGGCATGGTTATAAATTTAGTTCCTTGCCGACCACATCATAGCCAGGAAGATAGTGATCAAATATCGTTCCGACGGTTTAACATAAAATTGCATAAACTCCTGATGCCTAAAAGTCATATGGCCGGCATGGTAAGAAAATTTATACCTTGCCGACCTTATCATAGCCGTCAGACAAATGTCCATATATATTGCCGGCTGATAAACATAAGAAAATGTTCACCTGATGCCTAAAATCATCATAAGGTCGGCATGGTAACAAAGTTCCCACCCTGCCGGCCTAACGTTGTCAGCATACTTGGGAAAACAAACCTCGCCGACGAATTCAAAATTCAAATTTTTTCCAAGTACAATTTCATTGATTGACTTGTACTTGGGCATTATAACGGCCAATTTAGGCCACCATCCTATAAATACACTACTTCTCTCTACAAAACAACATATAACTATTTGCATATACTCTCCAAATCTCATATCATCATACACTCCATCTAACTCACCCAATAGCTCTCTAAAAACAACAATGGCATCATTTGATTCAAATGAAGATTTGGCAATCACCAAAGCATGGTATGCGGAAAATCGACTTAGACGTCAAACCTCCGAAAGGGATTATTCCACAACCTTTTGGGCTAAGGTACACAACAAATTTATCCAAGAGTGTGGGAATCCTAATGCAAGAAGTGTTAAACAAATCCACGCTAGGCACCTAGTCATCGAAAAAGCGATACTTGCTTTTTTGGATCTCCAACCTCGGATTTTTAACACTCACCCCTTCACCTTGTCCATTGCACAATTTGTAAGTACTTTTGTGGTTTTTTTACGTAACTCATGTTGTTTTATCTACCAATGAAACATCACTAACAAATGTAAGTTTGTTTTTGTGTGTTTTGTAGCATGAAGTCGTGAAAGCGCGCTACTTGGAGGAAAAGGGGGAAGCATTCGCGTTCGATGCAAGCTATCACTTCTTAGTAGAAAGAATCCCGGAGGATAACCCGGACTACTTGGATTCCCTATCGTCTTCGGAGGAGGAAGATTGATGGCTTTAGAAGTTTTGTATAGGTTTTGTGGGTAGACCTCTATGTAAACCCTCACGAGACTATAACTCGTCCACTAGGGTCGCCTAGGGGTTCAAAGGCTTGATGCACATGCTATGTGCATTCGTTTTTCCGTCGAAAAGGAGTTAGATTTTATGTTTCAATCAATGTAGTAACCAAAATTGCATGAATAAAGTGAATTACATCTTCCCATATTCTGTTTTATGTTTGGTATAAGTACAGGTTGGCAGGGTTAGAAATCCTTAACATGCCGGCTTCAAGTCAGCCGGTAGTGTTATTACTTATGTGCATTCCGACTATATTACAGCCGTCATGGTAGGAAATATTTACATGCCGACCATTAGATTCCTGGCCCAAGATAGTCAGCATATTCTTCATTCAAAGACCCTTCTTGCCAAAACATGGTCGGCGTTTTCGGCATCCAAAGACCATGCCGGCTAAACTTGGTCGACTTCTTATTCAAACATATACCATGCCGGAGGTATGTAGCCGACACTTTATTCAAATGTCTACCTTGCCGAACTTTGATATTTTTGAAAACCAAATTTTTTGATCGAAATCGAACTCATAAGACAGATTAAAGGTTTAATCTACTGAGTTTTCATTTTCAAAATTTTACTCTAAACTCAATTAATTAAGCTAACCATATTTTTTAGTGTTAATTAAATAAGGGCATATTATCCATTTTGAAAATATATGGTGAAGGGGTGACCTCTTTTACTTCAAAATGACCCTATTTTGTCTCATTTGGTATACCCCAATTGATCTGGGTATACCCCAATCAAGCCAGGTTAATAATTAGTGATAATCTTACTTAATTCGAGTTTAACTTTTTTTTTTTTTTCAAATTTTTTGTTTATCTATGTGTATGAAAAATCGCTGAGATCATGGATAATTTTTATTTATTTTGCCCAGATCCGGATGAAAAATCGTCATGGTATTGAAGTGGTTCATTGACGACGCTAAACAGTCGTTAATGTTTAGACAGTTTCAGTGACGATTCTAAACAGTCGTTAGTTTTTATAAAAGAGTCGTTATCTGACCGCTGTAAACAGTCGTTAATGTTTCGACAGTTTCAGTGACAACTCTAAACAGTCGTTAATGTTTCGACAGTTTCAGTGACGACTCTAAACAGTCTTTAATGGCGAAATTGTACGACAGTTTGTAGTCGTCATATAAAGATCAAAACCCTGACGACCCTTTGGAAAGGTCGTTATTGTCTTTGAAGGGTCGTTAATTATGGTCGTGATTTGAAAAAAAATAAAAAATTAGTCAAGGGTAAAACAATAATTTTGGGGTGCAAATAAAATGTCATGGCCCCTAATTAAAACTTATGGCCCCCAATTAAACCAGGTTATTTATCCATACATTCACAATTTTAAATTTTGCCTTCATTATAATTTTCTTGACGGTGGTGTTATTTGTAGGCGGTGGTGGTGCTGCCACTTACATGTCGTTACACCGTATTCAGAATCGTAAAATCGCATTCAAGTTCGTTACACCGCATTCACCCAAAGGGTTCATCGCTTTCCCGATGGGGTGTAGCGGAGATTCTTAAGCTTCCACCACCACCCCAACCAATTAGTTAACTAGAAAGAGTATTTTGGAGAGGATATTTTCGGAAAAGATAACACTGTTTTATTCAAAAGTGTTAAATCGGATGGGAAAATACCATTTTGTAAATGAATTACAAAAATATGACCATTCTGTGAATACATTAAAAAAAAATGACCATTCTGTAATTGACCCATATTTTTTTTTGAAAGCACAGAGTTTATTACAAAAAATTAAAAATTACAAAAATAAATAATAGTAAGCAAGACTATATGCAGTCCTATTAGAGCATCTCCAATGCCAGGGGTAGAGGTCATAAAAAAGAATGTCACTTAAGATTTAAGACTTTTTCCACCAAATTTTCATCTTCAATGGGTTAAGGTCCTTGGGAATTGGTACATGATTATATGCGGGTGGAAGAGAAAGTCTAAAGAAGGAACGAGTGATTGGGGGATACTTATATTAATTGGGGGATATGAATTACTAACCCCATCCAATAGTGTCCGGTAAGGGGTGTTTTTTGGGGACATAAATACTAAATACCCTTCCATCTAAATTAAAATTTAAAACTAAAACTAAAAATCAAACCCTAACAAGTTCTTAAAGATAGGTTAAATTGAATTGTTGTTGAGGAAGAAGAAAAAGAAGAGGAAGAAATGGCTTCATTGAGAAGGTACATGATACCCAATCATATTTAAAGTGGTGTTGTTGTTTTAAAACTTCGTTTGGGTTAGAATCATAAGTTTCAATACACTCCCGGCTTGTGTTCATGATGAATAACCTACTATTTTTTTGTGCCGACATGGTTTTTATGATGAATACCATGCCAATACTAGTGCTGGCATGGTTTTTAGAATGAATACCATGCAAATACTAGTGCCGGCATGGTTTTTAGGGATGAATACCATGCCGATAATTGCTATTTCAGACAAATTTTATGTATGTTTTTGTCCTCAAACCGGCACGGTACACTTGAGAATCGACCATGTCGGCACTACTACCGGCATGCTCGATAATGAATTTTCCGTGCCGGCAGTGTCGTTACAATTTCAAAATTGGCGGATATTGTGTATCGACATGGTGAAAGTATGAATACCATGATGATTTGGTCACTCCATCATGGAATTTATACTTTTACCATGACGGCATTGAGATTTTCAGGCGCAACAATGGCGAATTCAACGAAAAAAATATCAAATTTCAATATATTAATACCTATCTACAAGTAATTGGAGCACTTATATGTTCAGCTTGTTTACTTTCCTGAGTTGGTTCTTCACCTAAACCTTCATGATCATAAATATCTTGATTTGATGTCGTTAGCATCAACAAATTCAATGATAATGATTTATTCTAATGATTATCAAACTAATCTATTAACTTAACTAATTATATTTAACCAATAAACATGATTAGAAAGGGGTAGATTAGGAATTATATAAATTATCCGGATAGGGGGTGACCTTGATTTACTATTTAAATCTCGTTTTTGTCTTTTTCTTATATCCCCCAATTAATTTAAGTATCTCCCAATCGCGCGTTCTAAATAATACCTTCTCCGTAACCTTGGGTCTAAGTACACATCATCAATTTGTCTCTATTTTAAAAGTTGTTAGATAAAACCTTGAGGATTGGAGATGATTTTTGTATTCAAAGGTCTTAATTTTATTTGTTTTGTCCATATGTGAATAACCTCAATCATTATTCTAATGATTATCAAACTAATCTATTAACTTAACTAATTATATTTAACCAATAAACATGATTAGCAAGGGGTAGATTAGGAATTATATAAATTATCCGGATAGGGGGTGACCTTGATTTACTATTTAAATCCCGTTTTTGTCTTTTTCTTATATCCCCCAATTAATTTAAGTATCCCCCAATCGCACGTTCTAAATAAGACCTTCTCCGTAACCTTGGGTCTAAGTACACATCATCAATTTGTCTCTATTTTAAAAGTTGTTAGATAAAACCTTGAGGATTGGAGATGATTTTTGTATTCAAAGGTCTTAATTTTATTTGTTTTGTCCATATGTGAATAACCTCAATCATTATTCTAATGATTATCAAACTAATCTATTAACTTAACTAATTATATTTAACCAATAAACATGATTAGCAAGGGGTAGATTAGGAATTATATAAATTATCCGGATAGGGGGTGACCTTGATTTACTATTTAAATCCCGTTTTTTTCTTTTTCTTATATCCCCCAATTAATTTAAGTATCCCCCAATCGCGCTTTCTAAATAATACCTTCTCCGTAACCTTGGGTCTAAGTACACATCATCAATTTGTCTCTATTTTAAAAGTTGTTAGATAAAACCTTGAGGATTGGAGATGATTTTTGTATTCAAAGGTCTTAATTTTATTTGTTTTGTCCATATGTGAATAACCTCAATAAAAAATGTGATAATTAGACTCCACATAGGATGATTTTTTCTTGAGAGAATGGTTAATTAACATGTTTACAAAGAGGTTGGGAAAATAACGTAAGTCTTTTCTACAATCCGTCATTAAGGAAAAAAGTTTCCAGTTGATAAGAAAAAACTTCATCATTTACAACATTTACCAAATAGAGATTATCTAATACAAAGAAAACTTTATCTTTGTTAGGCCTATTCTTATGCACTATGCCAAGACTTCTATTTGACATACCATGTGGCATGACATATGAGTTGTGCTATTATGGTAAAAGAGTGAGGAGATAGAATTCCTAGCGAGCGATATTGCCAATAATATAATATCGCTCGATAAAGTGGCTTGTTCTTTCTCGCCTATAAATAGTTCATTTTTAAATCAAATTTTTACACCAAAATTTTTACACAATTTTTTTCTCTATTTCTCTCTTTCTCAATCTAATTTTTTTCTTCAAAATTTCTCAAATGGTGGAGTTTCAAACCAAACTTGATTCTGCAACGCAGCTTGACTCTGGCATTTCTCAAATGGCAGAGTCTCTTTGTCAACTTGAAGGTTTTGTTAAGAAGATATCTGATAGTTATAAAGAAATAAGTAAAAAACAAAGAAGTCTTTAAGTTTTGGATATTAACCAACTAAAATCTGCAGCTAAGAAGAGGCAAAGAAGAGTTCAAGGCAATGAAAATCAAGGGAAACAAATTTGTAGTCAAAGAAGAAGATAAACAAAGGAAACTCAGTTCATGAGCACATTGATTGGAAATTATGTGAAATGAAGAAGATAAACAATATGAAGAACATTGTCTCAAATTATTTTTTGAAACTCTAGTTTTATGTATTGTAAAATGGACTATTAATGATTAGTTCAAAGTTTTATGTCTAGTGGTAGCTTCTCTACCACTCATATTAGGTGGTTTCTGCAGATACTTCATGGCCGACACAATGTATTATTATTATCTAGCGTCTTGCATCCATACACAACCACTTCAAACCACTATCCCGCGGAACACTCAATTACAAGGTCCTAATCCAAGTATGCAGCAGTCCATCAGAATTTTCTCCAGCATTTGCGGTCCTGATGATATCGAGCTTACTACCCCCATCCCATAAAGAGACCTTGGCAGTGAAATACTTTGATGTTGTCATGAAGGAAATTCCAGATAAATTTTTGATGTCTACTCACGATTGTGCTCTTTGGAAATGCAATCAAGAGAACCGTGCACACGATTTGCTCAAGTCTATTCCAATTGAAGGGCTTAATCAAAGAGTTGGAGCACAACAGTTTGGGAAGTCTTGTGCTATAGGCTTGGTATACCCTTATTCGAAGAAGGGCATCCAATGTGCGTTTTACGACAGAGATATGGATTATTTCGGTGATCATGCCTTACATTGAGCACATGAGGTAGGCCTTAAATTTGACATGATTTAGTACGCGACACGAAAGCAGATATGTGTTTTTGCCCAGGAGTTCCGTCTAGAAAAAAAGTAGTACTTGGTTTCTTGGCAAACAATGGTTGAGCCCTCCGCTCGGCTGATATTTTAGTCTATAATTGGGAATAGGGGCGCGATAAGTGTTTGGACGCCACATGCATATTTCCTTTCACAGGTGGAGAGGTCCACATATTCCGTCCTGGTTTAGCACTGAATAATGCCATCACTCATAAATATAAGAAATATTTCCAAAAATGTTTTTTTCGCAACGTTATGATTTCAGAACTTTGGCCTTTGCGATATTTGGTGAACTTGGTAATGACACCGCAGATTTCTTGAAAAGGCTCAGCAATCACCTATCTAGCTAGATTATATGTTAATGCCAAAAAATGTAATTTTTTTTCTTTCACAAACTAAGAATAGTAATATAATAAGGTGTTAGACCCCACTTGTCGCGAGGCTTTCAACTAGTTTCTTGTAGACCCTTTCTGTCTCTTATGCGAGTTTCCATAAATAAATAAAAGAAAACTCATATCAAGTTTAATGAATTTGAAGATTTTATTCGTATTGTTGAAAATTAATTAAGCTTATATTTTATTCTTAACTCAGTTTTACATTTTAATTAGAATTACATTTTAATTTTAATTAATAAAGTAAGAAAAATATTAAAACTTAATACTTAGACTTAAGTAGACAATTAAGAAATTAAAACATAACTATTGGATTATATCTGGACAACACTTTTAAAATCTCAAAACAACTTCCAAATTGAGAGTATTTTCCGTTGATGTAATAGTATTCCGCACGAGACCTTTGTTCAAGGTCCATCATGGTTTCACCATCCTCATGTTTCAACCCGCTTGTTGAACTAAAGCAACATACTTAATAATTTCCTTATTGATTGTATTGAAGCGCTGATTCAACTCGTGGGCATCGCGCGCGATTGTTGAGGTTCATTGATTCTTTAATGCCTGGTATTTTTATTTGTCTTCTTGGGTTGGGTTTTACACGAAATAGATAACCATGTGATTTGGGTTGTTGATGAGTAGTTTATTTTTCCTTAGCCTATATGGGTTACATGAATTTATAGATTTCTTATGTGAAATGGTAGTATGATTTTGTCAAATTGAGAATTGTTGTGAAATTACAAATTGTTGATGATGAATGGGCAGTGAAAAATCATCATATGGAAGTGGTCTTCAACTCTGATTCTAAAGCAGCCATTCTGGCCTTCCAAAAGAATGATCTGCCATGGTTTATACTTGCTAGATGGAACCTAGTCTGTGATAATCTGAGAAGTTTTGAATTTAATCATTGTTATAGAGAGATCAACTTTAATGCAGACAAAATGGCAAAAGAAGGATCCAAATTAAACATAGGCAATGTTAAGTCCTATATTGATATCAGTTCTTTTATTTTAGAATCTCCATTTAATACCTACTACATATTCTGTTAGTAGTTTTTTCATGTAAATAACCTTAAATGGTTCTTGTATTCTCTTTTGTTCTGATCATAGATAAAATCTACATTGATTGAGCAAAAAAAAAATTTATTGATGATGTGGTTTGGAGCATTAATGGGATGTATGTTGTATGAGAATATGATTTTATAATAATTATATTTGCTCGCGTGATGAGTGGAGGGCCACAAACCGATAAAACTAGTGAAACTTATTAGAATGACCCCGATAAACGTATTGGCAGGGCATGAACTGAGGAAAATCATGCAACTTATTGGAATGACCACGATAAAAGGATTGGCAGGGCACGAACAGAGGAAACATAACCTTCATTAAGAGTTTTTCTTTCTGGAGTACTTTTATTCATCCATGAAATTACTGGGCATAAAATGAACATGATGACAATCACTAAGAGAATTTTACTTATCCATGCTTATAGCAACATCCCAGTCTTCAAAATAGGTGTTTCTACATAGAAGGTGTACGTATACTCATACAACTAACTTCTCATTCCAGTTATTATCGAAATGGCTAGGCCTAGTCGACCAATCTCCGAGTTCAGGAGGTTCAGGTCAGCAACGTCACAAGCAATATCATAAAAAGAAGAGCGAGACACTGACAGTCTAACGTATAAGAGAGAAGCTTCTGTATTCTTTTCCAGATCAAAGGTTTTACTTAGCACGAATAAAACAACGTGATTGAAAAGTAAAGGGACTAGGAAAGTGGAGAAGCCTACGATGATAGTCGATCTACTTGCTTTCGTAATCATATCCATGTCTGTCTTCACTCCAACAAGGAATGCAAGAAAAACACCCCCAATGCTTTCGATAACCGACATTAAAGCCATACCTCCTGAATTACGAAGCATGTATTGAAATGTTTTCGTACCCTCAAGCAAGTCTGGCCTAAGACAATACCAGCTTATTACATGTAAAAGACATATATGTACTATTGAAGTTATATATGTAATCTTAAAATCTTCCTCTTTAAAGGCCTTGATAAATAAAGTTCTCACATTAAATAGTGATGAAACCCTCGATTCCTATTAGCCGAAATAGCCCTTTTCTAATGCAGAAGCTATGGTGAGGACACTTGGCATAACTCTACTGGTTGTAATAATTAAATTTTGGTTAAACTTAGGTTACATCAAATACTTAACTGTTCGTTAGTAACGGTGTAGACAAAAAAGTAGGTGAACAATACTTATGTCAGAATTTGAGCTTAAATAATTTTGTTACACCCTGTTTACACCAAAACTTAACTGTACATTACTCACACCGTTAAAGGTGGACAACACTTGCATCAAAATCATTAAAAGAAACCGTTAAGAAGAAAGAAAAAAAAACGTAAAACTTTTTGCTTCCCATTTAATTAAGGATATCCGGAATTCCATTTAATTAAGGAAATCGTGTTACAAAATAATTAAGGAAATCTATTAAATTAAGGAAATCGTGTGATTCGAGGGATATTTTTGAGCTTCCTTAAAATAACTCGGTTTCTTAAAAAGGAAGAACAACCTTTATCATAGATCAAATACCGAATTTAACTAGATTTCCTAATCCATGTTTCTAGTATCTTTGTACACGCTCTATATAAGAAGCCTTCGCCATGTTCACAACAGAAGCAAAGTTCTTCTTCTCCATGTCTGTTTTTATGTTTTTCACAGACCTATATTCCTACTTGACTCTTTGATGTAGGACCTGAGTTTGATTGTACTGATTTCGGTTTGTTGAATTTTTCAGGTTTTTTTTTAAAGGTGTGCAGCGTTTAGGGCTGTTGCAATAGGATTGATTTTGATTATTTGAACAAAATCAAATACTTATTTGCACATCCGCGTCTGTGTAGATGCAAACCTTTGCCAGACTGGATATGAAATTCTAACATATTCGTGTCTTTGATTTTTTGTGCGTTGGTATTGTCAGGATTGTTGGGTATTTTTTTCAGCAAAATGGTTTTGACGCTAAGATACTTATTCGTGTCTTTCTAGATGGAAGAAATTCAACATTTTCGGGTGCAGGGATATCGAAGTGGAGGTATATATTTGTTTCAAAAATCAATGGAGATTCTGCAAATTAATTTTTTTTTATCTAACAAACTTATTCCAGCCTATCGATAGCTTTTCAGGATAAGATATCGTTCATTTTCGGGATGACTTTAATCTCAACTTGCTTTTTTGGGTTACTCTTTTTTTTTTTTTTAACTCAAAAGACCCATATATTGAAGACCAAGAAAAAATAAGAAGGGGGGCAAAGCCTGACCTTCACAGCAGCAGAAGAAAGAAAGAAAAAGAAAAAACACAGACACGGCACAATCAAAACCCAAAACGGGTCAAGCGCCCCAGACCCAGTTACATATTACGAAAGCGATACAGCGGAAGATCCGAGTTGTCCAAGTTACAACTCCGACTAATAAAGGTCGGTGCATTAAGCCACCACCGAGAATTCACTGTCGCTCCGTGCTTCGCCAGCAGATCATCCACTGCATTTCCTTCTCGATAAACGTGAGAGCTAACCATCTGAATAGAGTTAGCAAAAGCCATACAATTAGTCCAGTGAATCCGCAGCTTCCAAGGCACCAAATTAGGATTCCTGATTGCCTGAAGAGCGAATATAGAGTCGCATTCCAGCCACAGACGTTGAGTACCCCTGGAACTAGCCAACCGCATAGCATAAATGACTCCCCACAGCTCCGCGTGCAACGAGTTACTGAGACCCAAACTCTGCGCCAAGCAACCCTGCACCCTCCCTATGTCGTCACGAAATACTACACCACATCCCGATAGACCTGGATTACCGATCGAACAGCCATCTGTGTTTGCTTTGATCCATCCCCTAGGCGGCAGCTGCCATTTCACGACCACCGCGTTCGGCAGTTTCGGCGGCAACCTTGCAATTCCCAGGGTGTCCAAGATAGCCCTATCTGCTGAGGTGTAGAAAGAATAACCTCCACCATTTTTCCCCGACTCTGCGATTAGTTTAGCCATCTTAGATATTGCCTGATTTAGAGTGACAGCATGTTGCTCAAACCTTATGGAGTTCCTGCAAAACCAGATAGTCCAGATTGAGCTCACTGCCGCAATCCAAAGAAGATTTTTCGTTTGCGAGCACCCTGCGAAGCGTCTGATAGAATCGAACATCGAATGCACATTGGAACAGTCCAGCGTATGACCAAACAACCGGCTTATCCACTTCCAGATTGATTTCGCAAACTCGCAATCGAAAAACAGGTGCTGTTGAGACTCCGCACAACACGGTTTTGGGCAAAGGTCACAGCAGTTTATAGTGTCAGCGCCGTAGAACTTCACATTGTCATCCGTAGCGATTCTTTTGTTCAGCAATTTCCACACCGTGCAAGCTCTCCTCGGTGGAATCTTGATGGCCCATAAGTCTTTAAAGTCCGCCTGCTCCACCTGCTTTATCCTGTGAAACTCGTAAGTGTCCTTCATGTTGATATCACCTGAATTGATGTCTTTCCACACCATCTTGTCATCCGTGCACACCGCAAACAGCGTTTCATAGATAATCTTCCGAATATTGCCTTGAAGCTCCGGCATGTAAGACGGCAGGTTCCACCTATCCTCCTCAATAAAATCCGCCACCCTGTTTATCAGATTTGAGCTGTCTAGCTCCAGGTAGTCCGCTATTGAAATATCCATACCTGTGAACCATATATCATTCCAGAAGTCGATTGTATTCCCATTTCCTACCAGCCACAGCAAATTGTCTTTGATGATGATCCATTGCTCTTTGAATCCATGCCAAATTGAAGACTTTTTGTAATTTCCTCCCGCAAAACGCAACTTGACGAAGCCACCGAATTCCGATTGAACCGTCATTAGATTCCATGTCATTTTCATAAGCGCAGCATCATTCAAAGCTTTCATAGATTTTATTCCCAGGCCACCTTCCGAAGTAGGTAGGCAAACCTTGTCCCAAGCGACCGTATTGTGATGTTGCCTGTTTATGTCTCCGGACCAAATGAAGTTTCTAATCCACTGCTCCAAGGTCTGGATGCAAGACCTAGGCCATTTGTAGGTATGAAAACTATACAATGTTGAGCTAGCTATTACAGACTTGACAAGCTCCACTCTCCCCATCATCGAGAGTGATATACCCTTCCAAGTCGCAAACTTTAGCTTGATAGTATCCAATATAGCTCGCAGGTGATAGGTTCTAGGTTTGCCTTTAAAAATCGGAACCCCCAGATAGCGGAACGGCAGGTTTCCCATTGGCAGATTAAAAGAAGACGCAACAAGAGAGATTCTGTTTTTAGCATGAGCACTATAGTAAACTGTGCACTTTTCCACACTAATCAGTTGACCCGAATTTAGACCATACATTTCAAAAACATGCATTAAGTTCTTGACATCCCTTTTAGTTCCTCTACAGAAAGCCATTATATCATCTGCGTATAGGACATGAGAAGGAAATACCGTACCTCGCGGCGAAGATATGTGATGAATCTCCCCCTGATTGTAAGCCATATCGATCGCATAGCTTAGCACCTCCTCAGCCAAGCAAAAGAGAATTGGAGACAGAGGATCTCCCTGACGAACCCCTCTTTTACAGTTGAAATAGCCCATCGCCTTCCCATTGATTACGACAGATAAGCTGGCCGAGTGCAAGATAGAGCTAATCCAATCAACCACCTTGTCACAGAAACCATATCCTTGAAGACATTTCAAAAGAAACTCCCAGTTTAGAGTGTCAAAAGCCTTGTGAATATCGAACTTTAGTGCAATGTTACCTCCAAAGCATTTGTGGTCTATCAAATTTAACGCCTCCGACGTAATACCTATGCAGTCAAATATGGTTCTACCCTTCAGGAAAGCACGCTGCTTAAGGGAGATTATGTTTGACGCAATAGGCCCTAGGCGGTTGGCCAAAATTTTACCAATGATTTTGAAATGGAAGTTGCTCAGCGCAATAGGTCGAAATTTTTCAATCACGTCTGCACCAGGCTCTTTCGGAATTAAGATGACATTACTCGGGTTTGCGTTCTGCATTAACCACCCATCGTGGAAGAAGGATTGCACTGAATTGATCACATCCGTACCAACAATATCCCAGAAGGAATTGAAGAAGATACCACCAAAACCATCCGTCCCCGGGGCACCATTTGCATTCATATCATCTACTGCCGCTTTGATCTCTAGCTTGTCTGGCAGGGAAGTAAGCGCCACATTGTCTTCCAGGGAGACCTTTCTGCTAGTGTTCTGCTCAATATAAACATGATCAGTTGTAATATCATCCCTGTCAAACAGATTTTTAAAGTAATTAATGGCATGAGTAGAAATTTCCTCATGAGATGTCAGCAAGTCATCATTATTTTTCAGGTGAGTAAGCTTGTTTGTAGCTTCTTTGATCTTCACAAATTTGTGGAAGAACTCCGTGCAGGCATCACCATCCTTAACCCAATTAAGTCTAGACTTGTCCCTCCAGAAATCTTTTTGAGTTTTAAGAGCAACAATTAAATGATTAGAAGCCTCCACCTCAATGCCGTGCAGCATATCCGAGAAGCCCTCATCTACCAAACGTTGCTGTATTTTTTCCAGATCCGCCGAAGCCTTTTTAACATTTAGGTGAATGTCGCCAAATATTTATTTGTTCCACCGCTTCAGCTCCGACTTTAAAACTTTTAGCTTTTGGGTAAGCACAAACATCGGACAGCCAAAGAACTGTTTCTGCCAATTACGAGAGATCACCTCGCGCAGGCCATTGTGGTTCAACCAGGCGCTTTGAAATTTAAACGAAGAAGCGAAAGTACCATCACCCATGGTCTCCTCTAGCAATAACGGAAAGTGATCTGATTTTACCCTCGGAAGCGTGCTGCAGACCGTAGAATTCCACGAACCCAGCCAGATGTCGTTGCAGATAGCTCGATCAAGACGAATCTCCGTGTTATGTCTACCTCTTCTGCCATTAGTCCAGGTGAACTGAGCGCCCCTCGTGTCCAAATGATGAAGGTCATTCAGCTCCGAGAAGGCTAAGAACTCTTCACAGGAAATATTATTCGGGGGCGGACCTCTGGATTTCTCATGAGCTCCCAGCACGGCATTGAAATCACCAATAATACACCACGGCCACCGCGCATTGTTCAGCAAACCAGTAAGTTGGAACCAAAGTTCTCGACGCGTTATGTATGAAGTTGCCGCATAGACCCCTGCCACATAATACTCCATTCCTCCCATCGTTGCTTTACAAGAGATCACCTGCGTTGAGTTAGAGATTACATCAACCGACATATGACTAGCACAAAGACACCATAAGTTCGACTTTCTAGCTCCCCTATCATTAAGAGTCACCAACTTTAGACCAAGGTTGGTCCAGTAATTTGGCGGGATCCTGGAGAAAGAAACCCAAGGTTCTGCAATGAAAACTAAATCCGGTTTATAATTACTACAATAGTTTTTAAACACCATCTGTGTATCTACGTTTCCAAAGCCACGCAGGTTCCAGTAGAGAGCTCTCATTGAGGGGGGTTAGCATCAATCCTTGGACGCATAGTCCTAGGTTTAGCCTTCAGTACCACCGGCTCCTTTTTTGTTTTGTTTCTGTCTTTATTGATTTGAGGCTTAGTCATAACCGCTACAGAAGACTTATCCTTCGCAACTGTCGCTGCAACCTCAGCATCGTCATTCACTATATCTCCAGCCTCAGTAGAAACAGAAGCATCCACCAGCCCTACCTCGGTAGGAGCAACTGCAGCTAACACTGCCTTCGCTACATCTGTTGCCTCAACAGCAGTAGCTTCCTTTGTCACCGTCGTTTCTTTCACTTCTGTCACTTGAACTCCATCCTCGGCTGTTGCAGCTGTCTCCGCCTCCGAGATACCAACCTTATTTGTGACCACCTCCTCTTCATATGTCTCTTCCTATTCATCTGTTTCATCCAGAGTTTCAACACTCACAGCGTCATCCGACTTCGGGTTAAGATCATTGTCTTTCTCCTTTGTTGAAGTAACATTATCCGCTGTCCCATCCCCCTTGTTCATTGACGTTGAGGCCCCCGCTTTAGTAGCATGGGTGACACAGACATCCAGTTCTGGGGTGATTACAGAATTGATATTATTACCCTCATTGTAAGGCTTCTTTCCCTTTCTTCTCAGAGCATTTTTCTTCTTTGTCTGTAGAGGCACCCCCTTGTTCAACGCAGCCATGGTTTCCTGCTGGAGATGTTTTTTCCTGCATAGACCCTCTACATGACCTATCATTTTACAGAACCCACAGAATGAAGGCATTTTTTCATAAGTTACATTTGCTGTGAAGAGGTGATCTGCTCTTTCTACTTGAATTTCCTTTCTTTGAGCGTCTGCTAGATCCATCTCAACCAAGACTCTGGCATATAAACCAAAGCTTCTTGTTGTAGTTGCGTTATCTATATGCAGGGGATCACCTATAGCGCTGGCAATTTCAAATAAGGTTTTTGGTCTCCAATATTCATAACTTAAACCATAAATTCGGATCCAAACCTGAGCACGAGATTGATTATGATCATTTGGGTTGAAATCATGAACCCATTTCCTGAAATGAATTATACCTGGCTGTAAATTGCAGAGCCCTGCAGCTCTCACGAAAGCAACATCTTCCTCACAAGAGAACTTGAAACAGAAGAATCCTTTGCCCAAAGTCGAGATCACCCAGTTTTTAATGTTCCAAATCGTTGTTAGTTGTTCATGAATCTGAGCCATGTTTAACGGATTCGATCCCTTCGGCAGCACCAATCTTCCGATTAAACAGTTTTTACATTCTTGCACACCTTTTTGATATTCATCTTCCGAAATACGGATCGATACAGCAGATCCATTATATCGTGGTTTTGTCATTTTTGAAGGATCGAATTTCATAGATTTGAGATTTGAAACAATTTTAGCATACGTTGTAGGGATTACCTTATCGAGAACCTCCAGTTGTTGTTCCTCATCTTGGATTTTTGCCGTGTTGTTCGTAGGTATATTAACAGTATCTGTGAGAGTAGATGATGTTTCCTTCGTCATATTTGATTTGAATTCAACTCGATTTAGTCGCCAATCATTGATGTTGGATCTTGATTAAGCTCGAGATTACTCTGTAATCGGAAAAAAAATGTCGGAAGATGAGACCGAGTTTGCTCCGATCCAATCGCCGAGTTTTCACCTAGTTGCAGAGCCTGACTGAAATTTTGAAATTATGTGATTCTGGAAACTCCGATGTTACTGGCACATAAGAGTCTCCAGTATTACAACATGTATTTGAATCAGGATTGCCAATCTGGATGTTTACAATAATTTGATAATTGAATTTGGATTTTTCCTTGAATACAGACATTCAACATCTCTTAGATATGAGCCAAATTTACTCAATAGCAAGTGTGGTTAGGTGTATCAACACTAATCCAGTTTAAGTTAGGAAGTAAAGGTGCCGCCAACTGCGTTACTGTTCAGATTTACATTAGTTGTTGATGTGCAATACCATTGCAAATAGATAGATAAATCGTTAATGTAACACGTACAACTTATGTCGTCTTTTTCTCCATCACAGCTGCACAAATTATGCTGGCTAAGGTTGGGTAACTCAAAGGTGTTTGCAACATCTCAAAGCTATATAACCCCACTTAAATCATTTATGTACAGCTGACGGGGAAAAAAGGAGCCACGATGAATCAACAACAATGCAGGGCTGTAAATGTTTGGTAGTCTATCAAGTAGGTATAACGATTCATCATTTCTTTTACTGTAGTCATTGTGTGATATTGTCTGATCTAGGATATTTGATTTTTTTAATGCAACATGCATAGTATTGTGTTGGTCAAATCATATTGGATCATAAAGTGTACTTAGGTTGAGTTCAACTAAACACTTGCACTGCTCACATTTTTTTCTTAGTCTCTCCCTAAATGTGCATTTTTTTCCTCTCTTCCTAACTGTGCATTACAGAAAGAAGAAAAAAAAAGAAATATTTTTCTCCTGTAATTCCAAGGTTTCTTTTATCTCCGTCCATCCCTTTTGCACTCTTCTGTTTTGGAGTTTTGGAATAGAGTCCATGAATTTGGCCTTTTCAGGGCACTCTTATGTTTTGGAGTTTTGAAACAGAGTCCATGAATTTGGCCTTTTCGGGGAAAAACTAATGCATTTAGTTTGGATGAATCCATAAAAAATTATATTCTCAGACACGGTGGACAATTCATGCCAGAGATAAAAGTGATGGTCAGTCGTTTATTATATCTGTAAAATTTGTTCCTATTAGATTACCAGCAACATTTGTGGCAGGGTTGTCTCTGTTGAACATGACCTCACGATAACAATACCAAGGTAATGGGCATGATTAATACGAGCAAACAGTCAAGAGGTGTTTTCACCCTTGGTAAAAGATTAGACTGAGTCATCAGTCCTGATTACAGACTGAACTCTACAAGCTCATTTTCCTAATATTATAATTTCAATCCAGGGTGAAAAAGATAAATAAAGTGGCAGAAATACCACTTGCTCATGAGGTTATATTGGCCCAATTCTTATTCTTGGTCGGGTTCTCTTATTTTATATCAAGATGAAGATAACAAGAGGTTGCTTATTAAAAAAATAAAATAGTTATTGGAAGTTATACGATCCAACAATGCAGCGCTTGCCAGTTATATGGATGTCGCGAGGTATGTGTTTGAAAAATATACATCTTTTTACATGATCCATATATGCACTGACAGCATCTTGAATTGAATCTCAGGTCAAGGCATGAAATAAGTTCCCAGACTCCAGTTGGTGACATTTATATCTCTTTTGTACTGAGCATATAATAAATTAACACATAAAGATGATACTTGGAACCTTGGATTATGTTAAAGTTATATTGGACATTTCATAACCTAGGCATGCTACTGTTTCCCGAGTAACTAAGTGCTGGAACGTTCCTAACGGCCCGGGTAGTAGGCATCGGCTATTATGGTCTGACTAATTAAACAAGTTACTATGACCCAGTTAACTAACACACTATACGGTGACACTGACTGACTAAATGCTGGTTCTGTCCCTACATGTCGGGGCCTAAGGCCCCGACTATTAAGACCCAACTAGATAAACATGGCCCGACCATTACAGTCCAACTAAGAATTTGTCAGAGATTACTGACCGGATAGCCAACAAACAAAGATTGAGCCTCAGGGTGATATTGACCTGCTACTATGGTCCGACTACTTAAACACGTTATTATAACCCGGCTAACTAACACACTATACTATGACACTGATTGACTAAATACAGGATCCGTCCCGACTACTATGACCCAACTAGCTAAACATGGCCCCGACCATTACAATCCGACCAAAATTTTGTGAGAGAAAACTGACTGGCAAACCAAACAACAAACAAAAATCAAAAAAGGTTGAGCCCCGGCCGTAGGCCAAATTCAATTTAGAAGTTGAGTATATCTACCATATTAAGACTCTTTGTTACAAATTAATACATACATGGAAAAAAAAACATGTTTCACACATATTTTCTTCCAAAAATAAATAAAATCCACACATATTTTATATATTTCCTATATTTTCAAATAAATAATGCAACATCGCGGGACAGGGCAAAGCCCCGCACACACCATTTTAAAAGAAAAAAATGCCCGGTACGTAGTACGGGCACAAATCTAGTCTAATGAATAAACGATAGGAACAATGTAACCTTAGGAAGACTGATGAAACAAATTTAATCTGGTCTAATTGACCAAGGAAAACGTGGAAGCTTCCGATGAAAAATATACAAATGCTGATATGCACCGTTAGAAAAGGAAAGGAACCATGCTCAAACATTCCTTTAGCTGGCTGACAGTTGAAACCTGGTTTATCCATCCTGTTTTTATAACCTGCAACCTAGTTTGATTTATATATCTTCTTTGTTGCTCATCACAGATCACGAGTGTAACGTATGGTAACTACTCTTTGACCCTGTGCCATCCATACTCATCAAAGTTCATCATCTGCTCTCACTTAATTGCTTTTCATGGTTGAATAAGATGAAAAACAAGATCAATAATTAAATAAAAAAAAAAACAAAAATTGCGTTGCAAGCAAAACGTACTAGACTGGTTTCTGTGAAAAACTTAGGAATGGATTTGATTGCTAGGACAAGAAAAAATTTCGGGGAAAGTGCATTAATCTTACCATATATAGGAATGGTTATAGTGTATTGGAATGCTCAAAACTGAAGTTTGTTACATAAGAAGTGATAAGCATTTTGCATTTCGAATATAGATATGACAATTAGACAAGCTAAATGAAGTGGCGGAGCCAGGTCTTCCAAATTAGGGGGGCTAATAAAAAAAATTTGTCGCACCTCAGGTGAGTGTCCATCACATACGTGGCCTATATTATAACATAGATTAAGATCGTGGACAAAACTTGTAGAGTTGCTGCCAAATTTGAGAGAATATGAAAATGATCGCGGTGGTGGGTGCAAATCAAATGAAGCTATAGCTAGTTGTATCCGTATACATTTACACTTAAGAATTACTTACTAGATGAACTTAAAATGATAGAAAAAAAGTCAAGAAACAACTATTTGTACTCAGAAAATTTCCAAGCACAAAACACAATCACAAAACACAATCAGGTTTGGTGATGATGATGAAAATTAGGGTCTTAAACAAAACAAGCATAAATATGATAGACGTGAATTTTACATGGTTCGGCATGGTTTACCTACATCCATGGAAGAATCCCCTTAGGGAGAGATATTTTATTGATGTTTGGATTACAATAGTTTTCTGATCCCTTTTAGGGTTTGTTGGTGTATTTTTTTCTCTATCAGGGCGTGTCTCTTTAGGGTTCAGTTTCCCCTCTATTTATACAGTTGAATATATGGGTTAAACCCTAATTTCGGGAAAAACTTCCTTTGCAAGTAACTTGGTCAGGAGGACATTTGGAACGTTCCAGAACTTTCTCTGCAGATTGGTCAGCAAGTCATCCAGAAACTTCCAGAAACTTCTTCTAGGGTTTTTTTCACTGGATCGGTGGAAATGGGCCAAATCAACATGGGATTGCGGGTTTGACCAATGATCTTGACTTTGACTGGTAAGGTTGAATTTTGCTATTGACTGCGACTATCGATCTTTGACTGGCAGACATGGATGGAAACTGGATGGAGTCTAGCTGCCAGCCGACTGAGTACTTTTGGCAGAACGATTGATACCTTGACTAGATGCTAGTTGGTAGCATCGCTGGCAACATGATTGGCTGTTAGTTGGCAGCACCACTGGCTACATGGTTGGAAACTGGCTTGGAGCGCGATTGGCAACATGGCTTCGCAAGTTGACCAACAGTTGACTCTGACTGTTGATCGATTATTGACTTTGACCATTGACCGGCTGACTTTGACCATTGACTGGTCGTTGACTTTGTGTAACACTGGGCTGGCTGGTGAGCTACGTCGGTTGGATGCAATGTAATCGATCTCGGATTCCGGTTTGTCTCGGTCGGGACCGAGACACTGTACATCGTTATCTCGGGGATATTTCGGCTCTGAATTTTGCTGTAATTTCGGTTCCAAATTTTATATCCTTATTGAAAAAATGGGGATCTAACAACCTAATCCAATATTTCGCTTAGTAATTTGTATGGACTAACTCCAATATACTTTCAAAAGAATCGACTAGACAGTCAGACTCAATCTTAAGAAAAGTATATCAAAGAGTTATATCTCAATTTATCGATTCAATCCGCAATCAAACAAATAAGAATTTGCGAGCCTGATTGAATACAAGAGAAATAACTTGAAAAATACCAAAGACCAATGTTCAAGGATCAATCAATTTCAATTAACAACCAAAGGTTGGATTTACCATTTGATCGATTCAAACCCACAACCTGTGATATTTCAATTATACAACAAAATATAATACGGAAAAGAAATAACACAGACACCAAAAGTTTTGTTAACGAGGAAACAGCAAATGCAGAAAAACCCCGGGACCTAGTCCATATTTGAACACACACTGTATTAAGCCGCTACAGACACTAGCCTACTACAAACCTAACTTCGGTTTGGACTGTAGTTGAACCCTAATCAATCTCACACTGATTCAAGGTACAGTTACGTTCCCTACGTCTCTGATCCCAACAGGATACTACACACTTGATTCCCTTAGATGATCTCACCCACAACCAAGAGTTGCTCCGACCCAAAGTCGATGAATTGATAGACAAATCTGTATCACACAGAAAAGTCTATTGAATAGATAAATCTGTCTCCCACAGATATACCTACAATTTTTTGTTCCGTCTTTTGATAAATCAAGGTAAACAGGAACCAATTGATAACCCGGACTTATATTCCCTAAGAACAGCCTAGTATTATCAATCACCTCATAATAATCTTAATCGATTAACGAATGAAGATATTGTAGAATCACAAACGATGAGACGAAGGTGTTTGTGACTACTTTTCTATCTTGCCTATCGGAGAAATAAATCTCAAGCCAATCTTACGATTGAACTCAACCACGATAAAAACATCAAGATCCGATCACACAACTACAGAGAAAATGGTTGGGTTTGACTTCACAATCCCAATGAAGTCTTTAAGTCGTTAACCTACAGGGTTTCGTGAAAAACCTAAGGTTAAAGGAGAATCGACTCTAGCTTACACAACTAGTATCACACAGGAGGTGTGGGGATTAGGTTTCCCAGTTGCTAGAGTTATCCTTTATATAATCTTAAAATCAGTTGCAATCTAAGTTACCTTGGTAACAAAGCATTCAATATTCACCGTTAGATGAAAACCTGATTAAACTCAAGCCAATATCTTTCAACTGATAGATCCAACATAACTTGTTATACAAAAATGAAATGTTACTTCATTTAGGTTTGAGTAATTGTACCTAAACATTTACACTTAGTTTGTTCAACAATAGTTAACCAATGGTTAGCCATATGAGCACTTTCATATAAACATTATTCGTCTTTACCATAACTAGTTCAAATGACTCAGATGAACTAGTTAGTGAGTTGTTCAATTGCTTAGATCTCATAGAAGTATACAATACACAATTGAACCAAAATTGATTTGATTCACTCGAATAAATTCATGAACATTATAGCCACGGTTTGCAAAGATTGCATTCCTTATTATATAAATGTTTTAGTTCATGAACAAACCGATTTTAGAAAGCAACCTACTTAAGTATAAAAATGGGCACGCGTACTTAAGCAACATAATTGAGTTTGTTTTCACTTCCAAACTCTAGCAGCAATTCACGGACGTGAACCTTCCGCCAGTATGCGTATGGGTACGCATACTTACCCGGATTTCCAACAACTGCCAGTACGCGTACGGGTACGCATACTTTGGGTTCCCGGTTTTGGATTTTTACATAAATGTGAGAACACACTATTTTTATATCCAAACATGGTTACTTCTAAACTCTCTTTTCAATCATTGAAACCTTCTTAGAGGATGTTAAAATAGTTGTTATTGACAAACTATTTTCATCAAAGCGATTTTCAAGTTATTGAAATAATCAACATGACTTTCATCACGAGTAAAGATGAACTTGGCTAAAGCGAAATCTTACCAACAGATATTTCTAGAAATAGATAAGAGAGATAAACTCGGCTCGAAATAGCAAATGTGTATAATTGAAGTCTATATAGCAATATGACTTTTATCTCAAAATAGGAGATATAATAGATAGACTTTTGAGTGATAGATAAGTTCAAGTCTCCACATACCTTTTGTTGACGAAGTTCCACAAGTTCCCTTGAGTAGTTCTTTGTCTTCATTCGATGAATACTGTGGAGTCCAAGTCTCAACTACAATTACTATCCTAATAAGAGACTTAGCTATAAGTAGACTAGAAATCAAGACTTATAGTTTTGGCAACTAAACTTGATAAACAAGCTTGAGATAGCAACGAGGTTTGACCGAGCAATGCTCTAACAATCTCCCCCTTTGTCAATTTTAGTGACAAAACTATCAATACATATGAAATACAAAATAAATAAACTTTGTAGCTTCTCATCCAAATGCTTGATCTCCTTGGTTTTTCAACATTACTCGAAATCTTCATCACTTCCAAGTACTCCAATGATTCTAAAGGTGTTCAACTCAGCATCATTGTTGTTGAAAATCCATAGGTATAATAATGAGAAAACAATATATCTCAGTCATTGTTATACAATGTCATAGTATTATTACACAACATCAAAGTTCAATTGTATCACAACTTCGACAATAATACTATGGTGATATGTATCACTCCCCCTTAGTCAATATTTCATCTCACATGAAAACCACTCCCCCTTACATAATGATCCGAAAACCATATGTATTTGTAGTGTGAACTACACATTAATTCTCCCCTTTTTTGTCAATAAAATTGGAAAAAGTACGAAAATTAGTGGGATCCTAATGAAATTTCCATAGAGACACTTCATGATCAAAAGAGAAGCACATATAACTTGTTTAGATGCAATCATATAGCCGAAACTAAATGCATTCATCAAGGAGTTTATAAAGATAAAAGATAACCCCTATAACATTCCACATCCTCACTCCCCACAAAGATTTGGAAATTAATCACAAGTTCAATTAAGAACTCCCCCCCATAAAATGTCATTCCCGAAGAACAACAAGAGCGACCTTACTTTCACAAGAAAAGAAGGATTTCTTTGGATATTAACAAATCACATAAGAATATGAATTTGTATCCAAAAATCTCAATTAAATTAACCACAAGAGAACTCATGATTAATTTAATTGGAAATGCTCACATAAGTGAACTTACGGAGCCGCACGGTATTTACATAAGAATATGGATTAGGGAAGATCAACACTGCAGAATAAACAAAGATTCATTCTATTTTTCATCACTATTTGCACAATAACATATAATAGACTTAATCTTTGTAACCAAAAGTTCATCCTATCTTCCATCAAGATTTGCATAAATACATAATAGGCTTAGCTTTTGTTTGTCAAAAGTTCAATCAATCTTTTATCAATACTTGCATACTGACATATGAAAGACTTAAATTTTGACCACGTATGGGAAAATCAAGGTCCACGGATGCAAACACACATATCCCATAACAAGTTGCAATACATAAAACCGTAAATATTAATACTGCAAAATCATCTTCCAAATAAACTTTAGAATTTAAATAAATAAATCTAAAAACATTGCAAGATGAAAATCGTTGGAAATAGATGCGTGTACTCATAATAATGGCTATTCCAAACCCTAGTTATCCTTCTTAAAACATAAGAATAAATTCTCATAAGAAGTTTCCTAGACATCAAGACAAACTCGTAATACACATAGAAGATGAATTGTCCTTAGAGGGTAGAGTGAATCTTTTTTATACGGATTTACACCAAGAATAACCACCAAGGCGTATAAAAATATTTTCTTAACAAAGAAGAACATACAAAGTCACTAATGACCATGCACTATAGTTCACATAAGATAATTGTGAACATTCAAGAATCCCATAGCAATGCTACTATTGCCCATTCTTGAACTTACTTCTTTGTGATTTACCAACAACATTCTTGTAAAAGATACAACTGATCTTAGAAGAGTAGTACTCCAATAATCCAAGTGCCCAAGTCTAAGAGAAGTGGAAAAAGTGCGACGAAACGGAGCAAAACACTCAAATACAAGAGAATAGACAAAGATCAATCTTAACTCATCCAAATTCGATAATTCTCATCTTCATTCTGAATAGAATTCAAAGAGGAAGAGAATCAAAAAATAATGAGGTCATTCCGAGTTCAGACGAAGAAGATACGGCCAAAACAGGTTTATCGAATATCGACGTCTGCAGGCAAGTATGCGTACGGGTATGCAAACGGATTTTCAGTATGCAAACGAATTTTCCTGGATTTTATTACAAAAACTCATTTTTAAACTGGTATGCAAACAGGTATGCATACCTGAAGTGTACCATGAAGGCCAAAATATCCCGAACAACTATTTTCAACGCGGAACATTTAAGAAACTTAAACAGGTACAAATCAAGTTAGGTATACATGAACGATACACAAGGTACATAGATCATCATAAAACTTGCTCAAGTTTAGATACATATACAACGTTACCAAACATTGAAAATCATACCCAACATAATATGTGTGCCCCTTTTCTTGTGCTTCCCTCACTGTATACATAACATGGCATTTCTTGGTGAGGATGCACTTTCAACACAATCAAGTTGTGTTGAGGTTAACAGTGTCTTGCACATTATGGCACCAAGAAAGAGTTTCTTTCCAGCAACTCTTACATCTTACAGTGTTGAGAAACACCCAAGGAACTGTTTATATAAGTCTATCAAAGAACTTCAAGAGAACCCAAAAATATTTGTGTTTCTGATTTCTTGTTTTATAACTTATGAAAAACAGTTTTTGCAGATAGTTTTTAGTACTGCGAATGGAAACTCTTTTGATAAAAAGAGACATCCTAGCTTCTTCATAAAAGAATATAATACTACTATCTTGATAGGAAGTATCAGGAATTGAGCAATGAATCGATTCATGCTTTGAGGTGATATACTCAGATGACTGAGATTTAGACTCCTCTTTTAAATCGTTTAGTTTTTTACAACTAATTAGATTACATAGAGGAAGAACAATGCTCTCACTGATTAGTGAATCAATGTCGACCTCGACATAAATATTATTCATCATAACTTGATTTAGCTTGTCAAGAGATTCATGTTCTTTGTGGAGATATAACTCAACATCAAAAGATAAGCTTTCAAGTTTCTTTTCAAGATCTGAATACACATCAAGGGATTTTGTTAGAGCATAGCTCGGTTGAACCCACCAAGCGTTGGTATGTCAAGTTTGGTTATCGTATTTTAGTGAATCAAAACGCATTTAAAGAGTCGCTTGATTATATACTAGAGTCAACTTCGTATAGGTTAGCTTTAAAGTGTTAGGATATAAGACTTACAAGTATTACATGAAGACTTGAAGAATGTGAAGAAGTATGGAGATACAACGACAACATCATCCTTCCTCTTGAGGTTAGTAATATTTGACTTGAACTGTTTTATTCCCTAACGTATCTTTCAAGTTGTGCATATTGAAAACATAATTGCGAAGCTGTGTATGATACTCTAGTTAGACATAGTATTAAGGAATACAATACGAGGTTTATTGCTTAACCATTAAACTTTGTATATAATACATCGACATGATCACATGAATGCTATTGTGATTATGTATGGGTATGAGTGAAGATTTCATCATAGGAAACAATGTTTTACATTCGTTTAAAGGAAGTAAGTTCATAAACTTGTTTTGTGAATCGAAAGGGAAATCGCTAGGCTTATTTGTATTCATTGCAAATCTATTTTGAATTACCAATATGTGTGTTTAGTATAACCGCTCATAAACTTGTTTATGTATCTTGGTAAAACTATTCACAAGGCCTGACTTATGTATAGGCATGACTTTTATTAGTGAAACAGATCTTAAGTAATCACTCAAGATGGTATGATCGATGCCTTGTAAATAGAAACTTTTATCTAGTCATTGGGGAATCGATCCTAGTAAGAGTTTCAAAAAATTTACAAGAGGGAATCGATCCTTTTAAGAGGTGCAACACATTTTTAGTATGGGGGAACACTACACCATTTCCTGTATTTTGCAACGCTTCAATTTCGGGGGTGTGCAACGGATATAGACGTTGCACCCTTTGAAACGTTAATATCCGTTGCGCACTCGGAAATACGTTGCACTAAATCCTAATATCGGAAAAAAGAAATAGATATCAGGACGCGCTTGACTTTATTACAGTAGTCGAGGTCTTAAAAGTCCATATAATTTTTATTATCCTCGCTTTTATTTTCTTTTTTCTTAGTTTCTTCTTATATTCATATTCTTTTTCTTTCGGACATCGACTTCTTCTCCTCCTCCATTTTTTCTTCTACTCAACGAGATCTCTGAAATCAGAACCAAACCCAAGTTTTGATAAATCAAAACCCGTTTCTCTAAAACCATATCTCATGAATCAAAATTCCTCCAGAAATCAAACCAAGTATGGTACTATATTACGGTAACTGAAACCCTAAAAATAGTTTTCTTTTGTTAAGAAGTTGAGTTTTTGTAGATGATGATTTATAGAAATCATGTAGTAATTGAATCGAAGGGGAGGGTGGTGGTTCTGTGATTGATTTATCTCGGAGAAGAAGGAGTTGATGCTGCTCTAAACTGAGTTAGGGTTTTTAATTTAGATTTCGAGGTTATTTGAATTGAGATATAAATCGAGTTGTTAATGGATATATGATTAAAGGGTTGGTATTAGATTGGTGATGACGAATCGTGTTGTTGAATATCGAGAAAATTAGGGTTGCATAAGAGTGTTCGGAGGAAATTTGGAAGAAGAAATTGACGGTGATGTTTAGGGTAAGTCTATGAGATTGGAATTAAGCTTTCTTATCTGAATTTCAATTGATATTTTTACAACTTAGGGTTTCTATTCTTCCCCAATTATATTCTGAATCTAGGGTTTGATAGAAATTGAGATGAAAATAGAGATAAGTAATGGGTAAATAGGTTTATTGTGGCTGTGATGTCATGAATTCTTTGTGGTTTACTTGAATTGAGTTGATGTTGAAGTAATTAGGTTCTTGAGAAGAAGTTTTGGTGGCCTTGAAGGTTATAGAATGGTAAAAGGTGGAAAAGGAGTAAATATAAGATGGGTACTGAGTTTTAAAACTGGTATAATTGATGTGAGTTGCAGAGAGGAGGGGTGGTGTTATTGTTGAGTATGATGAATTTAAGGGAAATGAATGAATGCGCATGGTGGTTGTATGAATTGTGTAGGTGTAAGTGAAGATTGATTTGTTCTAAAAGATTAGGTATTGAGTCTGAGATAGAGATGCCATGGCTAGGCAGAAGAGGTGGTTATGATGGCGATACTTCAAGGAAATGGAATGGTTTGTTGTTGCTGCATTCTGCTAAGGTTGTGAGAATTACACTTGATTTATTTTTCGTAATTGGTTAAGGTTTTTTTCTTCTTCTTATAATTATCCTTTAAAGCCCTAGATTTATAATTATTTATATTTATGATAGTTTATGGTGTTGTTGATGATAACTTTGAGACGAAGGAGTAAGTATAAATTGATCTATAACTCCTTGACTTAGTACTGTCACTCTTTATGTTGTATTCTTATGTGGGTTTCACTTTTAAATTGCAGTCACCAGAACAATCTTTTCTGCTACGGATTCTGTTTGCACCCTGCAGGTATATAAAAACTCTCTAAAAACCTCCAATTTAACAGATAAATTTTAATTGCACCGCCATCAAAATTTTCCTGAGGAATCTGGTTATGGATGTACGCCATCAAGGTCTAGTGAGAGGATGGTGGAAGATGAGAGTAGTTTCAGATATTTTAGTTCTCGTGGGGGAGAGGCCAAGTATGGAAGAAGCAGCCATGGGAGTCCACGAGAGTGGAGAGGACATCCACGGGAATCTGGAGGTGATGTCTCGCACCATGATTTAACTACTCAAAGGTCAGTCGGTGATATTATAACATCTCATCATCATTCTGATGCTGAAAATACTCTCTTGGATCCACATCCCTTCAGAGATGAGCATGATAAGTTGGGTGGTTTGGATGCCTTGGGAACAGGCCACATATATGAGAGAGACCATTCTTTGGGAGGATCGATCCCGTGGAAACGTTCGAAATGGAATCGTTCTAGCATCTTATCTTCCTGAGGTTCGGTTTTTATCCATTCAAGTAGCTCAAGGAGTATCAGAACAGATTCAGATTATGGTAAGACTGAGTTGCATCCTGGAAAAGTGACTCCACTTCGCTCTCCTTTAGTGGAGACATCTGGTGATTTACCAACTTCTTTGAACGATGAAACATGTCCAAGGAAGAAACCACGTCTTGGATGGGGGCAAGGGTTGGCCAAGTATGAGAAACAGAAAGATGAAGTCCCTGAACAGAAGCCTGCTGAAAACCATGTTCAACAACCTATTGAAAAACTTGTGGAGAAATCTGTTGAAAAACCTGCTGAGAAGTTTGTTGAGAAACCCGTAGAAAAACTTGTGGAGAACTCTGTTGAAGAACCTGTCGAGAAAACTGATGAAAAGCCCGTCGAGAAGGAATTCAATATAAGCAAACAGCTTAATCAATTCTATTTGTTGACCAAAAAGAAATTAGTTTCTAGTCTTTTTTTTTTTTTTGGAATATTAACTTATATTTGTTGGGTACTCATCTTTTATCTCCTTTTTCCTTCTCTGCAGGAAGTGTTGAGGTCTACTGGAACACAGTCTGAGCAAGAGCTTGTTCTTGAAGATGCTTCAAGTCTAAAAGACTTGCCCGAGGAGTTGCCTGATGAGAATCCTGTTGAGAAATCTGCTGAGAAGCCTGGCGAGAATGCAAAATCTGGTGAGAAGCCTAATGAGAACGCAAATAGCAAAAGACCCACTCCAACCATAGTAATAACAAGCTCTGATGCGAGCCCTAGACTCACAGGCTTGTCAGAATGTTCATCTCCTCCAACACCATCTTCATTTGCTTGCAGCTCTTCCCAAGGTATGTTTTACTGTCTCTGAGAAAGTATTAACACAGTTTACACTTGCATTTTATACATAAGAGCTTATTTGTTCTTCCTATAACTTATTAACCATGTTTGGTGACTGAGCCCTGAACAAGGTTTTGTTGATCTTTTTTTGGGTGATATTAGTTTCTATGTCCCATGAATGTCCTTCTAAATTGGAAATATATACTTTATCATTCACTCATGTTGAACAACTTTGGTTTCATTATACATGGAAGTCGGACCTTTCACTCGTCATCTAGAGAATGTTGTTTATTGTCATCGATGATTATTTGTTGTCTTCCAGGAGTGAATCCTTTTGTATTATATGAAGCTATCATATGAAGCTGCTGTTTATCTATGCCAAATTGAACCACTATAGTAATCCACTAAAGTGTTGAACCAACTAAGTATGCATTATATTTTGCTTAGTGACTTTAGTAAATCTATCTAACTTATTATTCTGACATGCTATTCATTAAGGATTCTGTGGTGGCATCCAATTATCACATGTAGATTCCTGTACTTTTTTTTATGGCAATCTGGGCCTGTGATATCCAGCCAAATACATCATTGGTGTAAGCCTTAGTGTTCCTGGTCGTTTATCTTGTGAAAGAGTGTTGTGGATTTGTGGCATATTTGATATGAGAAACATGTAGTAGTTGTCTTTGTGATCACTGTTTAACTTCCTCATTGCACATCTTAAAGTAGGGTTCTATAGTCCGTGCATAAGTCCCATCCAATACGATTATACCTTCAATTTTTTTTGTAATTTTTTGTCAGACAGATTTTCAAAAGGCTTAAGGAACTTTTTTTCTTTCTATTCTGTGGACCCATGTTTGTTGCATAGATAAACTCAGCCATATTAGCTATTAATGAAATTTTATTTGAAATATTTGAACCTGTTTCTTTAGTTTCAATTTGAACCTGTACAATAAATATTAATTTTATTGTACTTTAACCGGTGCTTAATCAGGATGAGACACCACCGCTTTACAGTTTGGTCTTCGGTGAAAGTGTAGTTGAGCAGAGATATTGATTATAGATTCTTATTATTCTTGTTGTTCTTTAGGACAAAGCTTCTGTATGAGTCAGATTGAGGAATTATGTGCAAATGTGGGTACGATTGATTCAAATGAGAAGATTCAGAACATTGTTTTGTTTCTTTCTCGGTCAGACGGAGTTGCGAAACTTGTGGATTCGTTTATTCAAATGGTGTCATTGTTGGAGATGAAAAATAGGACTCCGTTAATATTATCTCTATTGTGTAATTCAAATGGTGTCATTCTTACCTCTCACTGAAGTCACAATCTGTAAGATACTAATCACGATCGCACGCACCCATGTCGGCTTAGAGGACTTAGAGAGCACGCATTCAACTTTCTGTTCTGCTATTGGAATAAGTTCGTTTGCTGATTCATCATCGTTGAGCTCATGGAATGTTGATGGTCTTGTAGAATCAATCAAACAACTTGTGAGTTTTTTTCTTTTGTTTTTTACAGACAGGTTGCTATGTTACTGCGTCCTCATTTCCCCTTTTCGTAAACCTCATTTTAATCAGTATGAGTATCACTTGCTTTGTGACTGTTGTAATTTGAACTTCAGGCTCCTGATACCAACTGGGTACATGTGATGGAAAACCTTGACCACGAGGGCTTCTACTTACCTAGCGAGGATTCGTCTACTTTTTTCATGTCCGTTTACGCAAGTGCATGCCAGGTATTGGTTCTATAATGTCTACTATAGATGGATTTGGTAAAGTTGTCATCGTGGCATTAGTTTTGAGCACAACTTGTTTACATGCCATTTGTGGCGCTGCGTGGAATAATGCTGAAGGTCAGATATCTTTTATAAGATATGTTGTATCCACGTCGCCTGAAATTTTCACGTTTGTGCACTCCACCAGACAGCTGGTATGATGTTCATGTATCACTTATTGGTAAACTCGATGTAGTTTATATTTGTTGGATTCATTTTGATTGCTGGTCTGTTGTTCAGGTGTACGTCGATACAGTTCATGGCCATAAGATTTCAACTGGAGATGGAAATAAGGATTGGTTATGTCTTGACCTGTTTGGGGCAAGAACATGCCAAGGTGTAAAAGTGAAGTTCAAGGTTAGAGGAGTTCGGTGAGGATGTTAATACATGCTATTGGTGGTTGTCTTTTGTTCCACTATATGGGCACCCCTGGTTCTCTCTGAAATTAATAATATTGCATCTCAGTACCAAAGACAATGTAACTGGTTTCCTCTGAAATTAATCATATTAATCATATTGCCATGTACCATTGCAGCGGAAATCAGAAGGTGGACACGAGTCAAGTAGAAGACTTTAAACAGGTGGTCTTCTAACCTTCTTTGAATTAAAATTGTCGCTTGTAAACTGTTATTTTTGCACATTTTCCTAAACATAATCCTTATATCAGCATTCTAACCCTAATAATTCATTCTCAGGTGCAACAAATATACCTCAAGAGCTGGACGAAGCCGCACGGAGGCGACTTAAAAAGCGCCAGTATATTCCTCTACTTTCTGCTGGTAAGATTTTATGACTACACTCAGCTTTTTAAACCCTTATAAGTTGTAAGCATCCCTATAATCCTTCACAATTGATGTTGAAGAAGAGAGAGTTTGGATTATTCATAGTCTACTTGAGAAGTAAGGGTTGTTCAAGCTCTCATAAGAGGATACCAATGCCATCTGCAGAGTGACTGCAGGTATTTAATCATATGGCTCAGTTCATGATGTTACTTCCCATTAGCAGCTATTGAATTTGTATCTTCTGTTACTGATTAGATTTTTTTACCTATAGGTAAATAATATTGGATGTGGACCTATTTAATATGTTTATATACATTCCTATAAATAACAAGTAGGTGTATACAAGTATAATGAAACATGGGCATCATATGCGCTGCAGATATTTCTAGTGATGTAGCAAGTGAAATAGTAGTGTATTTGATACTTGATATTTTCTTGTGAAGTGCCCAAAATTTTTAGCTCTGTAGTGGTTATAATAAGAATCATGAACATATTATCATAATAGTCTCGATCACTTTTATGTGACTATGGTTTTTTTGTGATCTGTAATTTGATCAAGTGCTGTCATCTGCCTGAAAATTATTTGGATACTATCTAGCTACTTAATTTGTTGATATATGAATCGTTCTTGATGGATTGCGATGATCAATAATTTTTCTTGATCGATTGCAATTCAGGAGCATAAATAAGCCGGAAAATGTGCCGGCAGTAAATTTTTTTTAACCAGAAAATTAATTTGCAACGGATATAAACGTTGTACAATTATACGTTGCACAAATTGCCGGAAATGAGCAACGGATGTAATTGTAACCAAATAAATAAAACGTTGACCAAATCAAAATGGGACCCACAAAAGTGTTATTCTATAAATAATATCCGTTGCACAAATTATTTATACGTTGCACAAATAAAAAAAGGTGCAACGGTTGTGCAATGTTTATAAGCGTTGTACAAATTAATTTGTGCAACGGATAATATGTGTTGCACACCAATGCGCAACGCCGTTTTGCCAACGTTTATTTCCTTTGCGAAAATTATGCACAACGTTTATAAACGTCCCTAAATGGCCGTTTTGGTGTAGTGGAACCGATCCTATGGACATGTGCAACCGAATACAGGTATTTACCCTAAGTTGTGGGGAACCGATCCTAGAACATAGTCAACCAAATTTTGGTAACTAGCGTGACTATGCACAGTACTCACATGGAGGTAGAACCAAACTTGTTTTGGTAGAACCGTGAAACCCATGATTAGTGATTTGATAGGATAATCAATCACATAGTTCTTGGAATTCAGACGAACCAATTCTCAACTTGTTTGGAAGTGTGGAAAATCGTTTCCAAGATTGTAAGTATGAAAAATGACTTGCAAAGTATAGATGTCGACATACTTTGAACATGTGCATTAACTCTTATCATTAATTGTTCAAAAATATTCTTTAATAGCTAAAGGAGAATCCCAGGATCGAAATAAATTGAGAATCTTTTATTTAAGGTTTCTTAGTTTTTATATGCTATTTATTCTGTAGCAAATAAATTCATATCTTTAGAAAATAATAATTAGTAATGTGCATTTACTGATTATAGATTTTTCTATTGGGATTTTGGTCAATATTTGGACAGTGCATTTCCAGGAGTTATGAAAACCAATTTTGTGTTTATTGCATATCTTTGAGAATATTCGGTTTTGGAAATTAATTGGTGTCCAAACTTCCTTGTCTATAAATATTGAAGTTTTCATTTCGAGCAAACTAATCCTCAGAGCCAGCAAAACTACCTAGTTGTGTTGTTACTGGTGGAGCCGCCTATTCGGAGAGGAAAGTAACCTAATTAGGCAAAATCTCTTACGGCCGCTCGGTTTAAAGACTTCTTTGGGATTGAGAAGCTCTATTAGTACCATTGGTAGGAATAGATAATTGTGGTTTATTATTAGTTTTCGATTGATTTGATTAACTAACGGTTGTTGAAATTTGATTGCACCTAGTTTGTTTATGCTTGAGAATCTTCTCTTCTGATATAAGATTCACTCAAACAAGATCGAAGTTTCGACGGGGATCTTTAGACTATTTGTAGATCAAAAGACGTCTTGTGATCATCCAACGTTAACAGACTCCGTTCTATGTGTGATTGATTACGAGAGATTCAAGTTGATTGTGTGCAGGTGCTGATTGAAGATTAAAGAAGATTTGAAGAAAAGGCGACTTTCTGGGTTCATAATCTTTGGTGTGCACAATACTTGTTTCGGCTGGAAAGGGATCCAACAATAATCGGTTTATCTTTGTGATAGATTGGATTGATTAGTTGAGTAGATTGACATCAATATATTTCTTTGTGATTAATAGTATTGATTGCATAGTCTAAACAATTACTTTGGTAGTTGTTGAATAAATGGATCTAAGAACCTGACAAAGGAGTTTATTGGGATAAACGGAAGAGACTTTTGTCAAACTCATATCACGTTGTTTGAAAAGAGTTATTACCGAACAGATTTGTTGTTCCTTCACTGTTTGGAATACGAACCAAAGGAATTGTTCCAAGTGCATGACTTATTACAAGTTGGATGCGCAGGTATACTGAGGGAACTAGGTGAACTATAGGTTTAGTTTCTTGGTCTCAACTATACGAAGTTGGTTTATATTTTGTATAGCGGCTTAATTCTGAGAGTATTCAATTCTGGATAAGGTCCTCGGGTTTTTCTGCATTTGCGGTTTCCTCGTTAACAAAATCTTGCAGTGTCTTTCACTCTTCTATTTCCTAAATTATAATTCTTTATTATAATTAGAAGTAAAATACACAAACGTTAATTCCTAATTACTTGATAGCAATCCTATTGTGTTTGGTTAAGTCCTAACCTTTTATCAAGGAATCGTACTTCATTGTTGTATTGTCTCTATCTTGTATCCATAGTCAATCACATAAGTTATATTGTTGTCTTATTGTCTCGATCTCATATCCATAGACGATCACACTAAGTGTGAACCGATTAGTTGTATTGTCTCGACTCAGTCCATAGACAGTCGCTTTCGAAGAAAGGACTTATAGGTGGAAAAGTTTTAGATTGAGGTATATTTGGGTACCCTCATCTTTTCAACTGTAGTAGTTATTAACGTTGATGTTTGCGATAATCGTATCAAAATATTAGGATATGTATTTGCCCCCTCTTGATCTTGTAACTCATTGTAAGATTAAGAACTTCGGGTTTCCCTTTGTTCCGATTTCCAGCAGCTGAATTTCACATCGCATTTAGGTGCTATGTAACTCGCGCCCAAGCGTGTGGAGTGTTACGCAGCTCGCCCTAAAATAGTTATTTTAAACCATGTTACATACCTTGCCCCTAAGTGATGGTCATCCATGTTGATGTGATATGCAACTCGCCCCCAGAAGACATCGATTGTCATGCTGCTTAATGCTCGCACAAGGGTGCACTTCCTTGCTGCATCTCGCTCGCGCATAGAATGAGGTTGGAGTTTTTCCTACTATCTGGAATTCATGTAGGGGGCCAATCCCACTATTATATATGCACGCAGAAATTGATATGTGTACATGTCCACATGCCTTGGCATGAGAAAATGCTCGCCACACTGTAGATGTCTCATTGAACAAAAGAATGCATGATTCAATGAAATGATGCAAAAATATTTAAATTGTATTTGTACCTTATGATAACTGATACTGCGGTTTTGTTTATATGGTAATTAGGATGTCCACTGGCTATGTTGATGTTTTCCAGTGGTGATGCATGTCGAATAATGTGTTTCCAAAAACGTTTCAGGAAACAACTCCTCCGAACTATGAAATCAATTGAGTTGCTCGAGACCGATCTTGTTGACGACGAACTTTCGAGGAAAAAATCACGACGAACTTTAATCTCAAAGATGTTGTGGAAAGAAATTCAACGCAACAGTTTCCGGGTACTTTATATGTGATTAAGTTGTGGACTATGGTTGACACAACAATTATCACGAACTTTTGAAAATCGATCATGTTGTGGACTTGGAGATGATATGGAGTTTTCACTTGGCAATGGTTGATGACCGTTTTTGATGTAGTCGCACCATGCCTCAAACTAAATGTTTCAAACCATTTTTTCTTCATTATTATTGGGAATTGAAAGACGAACGCGACGAACCAAAACTCGGCGAGTTAATCGACTTGATCGTTAATGTGACGATTATGATTGGAGAAGGTGTAACACCCCAAAATCCGGGTCACGGATTTAACCCAAATTCTAGGTGTTACGGTCGGGTCTCGGGTCTCGGAACTCTATTTCATTTCTTAAAGCTTACATTTTATGCCCTCATCTTAATAACCAGGCCCTAATTAGTTTCACTACAGAGGTTACATCCACCTAACAGGTCTTAATATTCCAAAGCACAAAACTAAAAGAAAACAAAGAAAATGTACATCAAAAATCTGGGCAGAAAAGCTGCCAAAATACGTTAGTAACTTCCTGCGTTGTCGAGACTCCACAGACTTCGTATGAAGTCAGAATTTAGAGATTTAAGACCCCAATTTAGAAGGTAGAAAGACACACCTTTCAAAATCATATTTTCTGGCACATTTTTTATGCACCATGTTGTCGGCGAAACTGGCACCAATAGGTAGGGATTTAGCCGTTACTTTCTTAACGGAAAATGTTATTCTGTGTCTTGTCTATAATGGGTTTAAAGGGATTAGTTTTTCGAATAATTGTTTAGGATTAATGACCTTCAACATCCTATATGCCAGATCTGAAATCTGTAGGTTCGCAGTTTTGTGACCTATTTTGCGCACACTTTTGACCGACCATTTAAACTCGGGATCTGGATTTTTAAAATGATTTTGAAAGGTCTTCCTTTCTACTTTCTAAATTTTGGTCAATATATAAATTCCGACTTCTAACAAAGTCTGTGGAGTCTCAAAAATGCAGGTTGTTACTGATGTATTTTGGCAGCTTTTCTGCCCAGATTTTTGCTGTACATTTTCTTTGTTTTCTTTTACTTTTGTGCTTTGGAATATTAAGAACTATTAGGTGGGTGTAACCTCTATAGTGGGACTAATTAGGGTCTGGTTATTAAGATGAGGGCATAAAATGTAAGCTTTAAGAAATAAAATAGAGTTCCGAGACCCGAGACCCGACCGTAACACCTAGAATTTGGGACTAATTAGGGCTTGGCTATTTCATTTCCTAAAGCTTACATTTTATACCCTCATCTTAATAACCAGGCCCTAATTAGTCTCACTATAGAGGTTACATTCCCCTAACATGTCTTAATATTCCAAAGCACAAAACTAAAAGAAAACAAAGAAAATTTACAGCAAAAATCTGGGCAGAAAAGCTGCCGAAATACGTTAGTAACTGCTTGCATTGTTGAGACTCCACAAACTTCGTAAGAAGTCGAAATTTAGAGATTTACCACAATTTAGAAGGTAGAAAGACACACCTTTCAAAATCATATTTTCTGGCACATTTTTATGCGCCATGTTGTCGGTGAAACTGGCACCAATAGGTAGGGATTTAGCCGTTACTTTCTTAAAGGAAAATGTTCTTCTATGTCTTGTATATAATGGGTTTAAAGGGATTAGTTTTTCGAATAATAGTTTAGGATTAATGACCTTCAACGTCTGAAATCTATAATTTCGCAGTTCTGTGACCTATTTTGCACACACTTTTGACCGACCATTTAAACTCGGAATTTGGATTTTTAAAATAATTTTGAAAGATCTGCCTTTCTACTTTCTAAATTTGGGTCAATCTCTAAATTACGACTTCTAACAAGGTCCGTGGAGTCTCGAAAACGCAGGCTGTTACTGACGTATTTCGGTAGATTTTCTATCCATATTTTTGCTGTACATTTTCTTTGTTTTCTTTTACTTTTGTGCTTTGGAATATTAAGACCTATTAGGTGGATGTAACCTCTGTAGTGGGACTAATTAGGGTCTGGTTATTAAGATGAGGGCATAAAATGTAAGCTTTAGGAAATGAAATAGAGTTCCGAGGCCCGACCGTAACACCCAAAACTTGGGTCATGTATTTAACCCAAATTCTAGGTGTTACGGTCGGGTCTCGAAACTCTATTTCATTTCCTAAATCTTACATTTTATGCCCTCATCTTAATAACCATGCCCTAATTAGTCTCACTACAGAGGTTACATCCACCTAACATGTCTTAATATTCCAAAGCACAAAACTAAAAGAAAACAAAGAAAATTTACAGCAAAATTCTGTGCATAAAAGCTGCCGAAATACGTCAGTAACTTCTTGCATTATCGAGACTCCACAGATTTCGTTAGAAGTCGGAATTTAGAGATTGACCCCAATTTAGAAAGTAGAAAGACACACCTTTCAAAATAATTTTAAAAATCTAGATTCCGAGTTTAAGTGGTCGGTCAAAAGTGTGCGCAAAATAGGTCACAGAACTGCGAACCTACATATTTCAGATCTGGCATACAGGACGTTGAAGGCCATTAATCCTAAACGATTATTCAAAACACTAAGAACTTTAAACCAATTATAGATAAAACATAGAAGGACATTTTTTTTAAGAAAGTAGCGCCTAAATCCCTACCTATTGGTGCCAGTTTCGCAGACGACAGGGTGCATAAAAATGTGCCAGAAAACAAGGTTTTTCAACATTCATTTCAATGTAACTCTCAAATAAAAATCATCCTTTCTTGAATACTTTCAAATGTCAGTAAAGAAAATTCTAAGAAAGTAACATATATATGTCTAAGTCTCCCAAAATTATTCTCTCAGGAAAAACATCAAAAAACATGTAAATGTGGAAGGATGGTTGGAATCCCAGACCTTGGACGGAAGAGGTTCAAGTTTGACTCACCTCAGCCTCATTTTTTAATTGTAATACCCCGATTTTTGCAGTGGTTCGCCGATAAAATGGAATATAAGTAATGATTTGTCCTTTCCTATCAGCGAGGCCATTTCAGCTCAACTGGCTCCAGAGTTGGCGGAAAGCTCTGCAGTTAAGCGTGCTTGGGAGGGAGAAATCCATAGATAGGTAACCTCTTGGGAAGTTTCTTCTGTATTACCCCAGCGATGCACATTGAAAACCCCACACTTTCGGATAACCGTAATGTCTAAGTAGGGATAATATCGGTGGAAGGACGAGTCCATTACATAAGGTGCTGATGTGACAGACTATTTTCCATTGAACCATATCCAATTGGTATGATTGGATGAAATTATCTGTAGATAAAATTGAATAGGTCAGAAATCTCTAGTCTATTATGGCTTAGCTCACACTTTGGCTGGGGCCTAAATTCTGCATAAATTGTGTAATTGGGTGGAACCATCCAAGAGATGATGGTTCTGTTCCGGAGGCTCTATCGTGTTGGTTCGTCTAAGGTGCATTTGGCTTGGTTGAAAGAACTGTATGTTTGTCGGCATCGTCTTGATGTGACGGCTTGGCTTATCCTAATGACTTTTGGACAATCGGTGGAAAAATCTTCCAGCCTTGGTGGCCGAAGATGATGAATATCACTAGAGAGGAGGTGACTATCGGAATTGATAATGACTTGGACATCACAATGATGTTGTTTGAGATACGATACCGTGATGTGAGTGGGAGGTGGCATTACTATGATGTGATGCTGAAGAATATCTCTCGAACGACTCGGCTTTGTAGCAGCGGATAAGCTTGGTGTAGTTGGCTTAGCGTCTCGGCTTGACTTAGCAACTAAATTTGTCTGCGAGACTAGAATGAACCAGTTGAGTCAAAACTTGACTGTGGATGGTTTCCTTGGAACTATAATACAGTAGATGCGATCAGTTGGACTGTAACAGTTATCGGTAAAACTAGACTGTAACAGTTGCTAAGAATCCCGACTACGATCAACTTGGCTGAAGCAATTACGATCAATTGGACTGCAGTAGTTGCTAAGAAACTGAATTACAACAGTTTGTGTAGCATTAATGCGGAAAAGGGGCTGCAACAGTTCGATCAACTGGACTGCAACTTTGTTGAGGAACTAGATTACAATAGTTAGATCAACTGGATTGTAGCAGTTATGCAGAAAATGACTGCATCAGTTCGATCAACTGGACTGCAGCATTGCTGAAGAGCTGGACTACAACAGTTCGATCAATTGGACTTTAGCAGTTATGCTTCTTAATTGGACTACATCAGTTCGATCAACGGGACTATAACATTTGCTGAGTAACTGGACTACATCAGTTCGATCAAATTGACAGTAGCAGTTATACGGAAAATGACTGCAGCATTGCTAAAGAACTGGTCTACAATAGTTCAATCAACTGGAATGTAGCATTTATGCTTCGAATATGGACTACATCAGTTTGATCAACTAGACTATAACAATTATGCTTCGAAACTGGACTACAACAGTTCGAACAACTGGACTGTATCATTCTTTTGGTGATTGAATGCAACCGTTTTCGATGTTGCCAGTTCAAATTCAAAATAATTCTTCTTAAAACATTGAAACTCTACCTCTGCGATGTTGGAAACTGTCATACAATCGTAGAGAATCGAAAAGCACTCAATTCAGACGTACGACGAAGAAATTATTGAATAAAAAAATTTGAGAGTCATGTGGAGCAAGTCAGGTTGACTGGATCGCAGACGGGTCAAGAGAAGCTAATGTGGCACAACTTCTACTGATGTGGCACATGTCGTGGTGGCAAGTTACTAACGTGGGAATTGATATGGCAAGGTGCTAGATGACGTGTTACTAGGTTGACGACGCGACATTAACATGTTGATGACGCGATCCATATTTTAATTTCTCCGAACACGACCATTTTTTGACGTTATTGCTCCAAAAATATTTTTCTCCAAATTTAGAATTTTTCCACCTTCATGATGTTGGAAATTGAAATACGATTGTAAGGAGACAAAAACCGCTCTATTCGGATGTACCATGAAGAAGATTCAAACTTCACAAACCCACATGGGTGCAAGAGACAAAACCCAAGAATTAAAAATAATGGGCTCAAGCCCATGCAATGGGATGAAATATTCGCAGGCCAACTGATCCGGGGCTGAAACATCAATGAGTCAATGTCTCAGCTAGCAACTCAATGAGCCGGCTCGGTTAGGCTAGGTGGGGCGTAAACATCTGCTAGTGTAAAAGTGCAGGGTGATAATAACCGAGGAGTATGGTGATTGGCATGGGTACATCGCAGAACATTGAATCATGACCAACTGTGGCCGGACGGAAATAACTTGCCGCCGGGTAGGTCCACCAGAAATGGACGCCGGATAACCGTTTCCTGAGAATATTACCGGCTACAATGAGAACGACAATGATGTCATGATGACGTAAGCTGTTGATGTCTTGTTGACGCTGTTGACAGTAAAACTAACGTCGTCATGATCAGATGATCCAAAATCGTTGTTTTTCTAACGACGTTATGAATATGCTGACGTCGTTAATGGTTAACGAAATATTTATTTTTATAAGAATACGCTGAAGTCGTCATCTTATGTTGACGTGGCACCCATGCTGACATGGCATTTTGTTGATATGTTACCCATACTAACACGGAACAATATTGAAGTGGCACCCATGCTGACATGGCATAATGTTGAAGTGACACTTCTAACAGGACCACAACACTGATGTGTCATCATAGAATGGTGACGGGTTGGATGCTGATGTGCCGCTAATGTTGTAGCAAAATGATGGCGTGGCGCAATTGGGTTGACATGGCAGATGACATGGCTCCATGTTACTGATGTGGATTGATCCGTTGTTGATGCAATAGCCGAATGGACGGTGAGGTTGCGCCATAGTTGCTGACGTGGGTGACAAAAACCTAGTAGGGCGAACGGTACCCCTATGACATGGGTAACATAATGTTAATAGAGGGTGAACAACACCTCTGTGAAGGTGGCATGAATTTAATGTGGGTGATCGGAACCTCTGCCGTTAATTAAGGTCGTCGCTCGGTCCACCGGCTATCCCCGCCGGCAATGTCCGCCGGCTCTTCTGCTACTGCTTGATTATTTTTTTTCGCCACAGTTTTCAGAACTGTTGCCATTGCTTCCAAACTTTCGTAACGATTCTTGAACTGTCACCTTCTCTTCGGACCTTCCGCAACAGTCTTTGTCAACTGTTGTCTTTTCTAACTGATCTTTTGTAACACTTTGGGGAACTGTTGTCTTTTTTCCCGAATTTTTTGCGATGCTTTTCCATAAGGTTTCCGCCTCCTGGTGCAGGGATCTAATGGAATATGTTTGTACCCAAAAATATTTTCAAGCACAAAACAAAATTGGTTTGGTGATGATGATGAAAACTAGGGTTTTACACAAAACAAGCATAAAGATAATAGACACAAATTTTACGTGGTTCGGCATGGTTTGCATACATCCACAGACGAATCCCCGTAGGGAGAGATATTTTATTTATGTTTGGATTACCATAGTTTTCTGATCCCTTTTAGGGTTTGTTGGTGTATTTGTTTCTCTATCAGGGTGTGTCCCTTTAGGGTTGAGTTTCCCCTCCATTTATACAGTTGAATAAATGGGTAAAACCTTAATTTCGAGATAAACTTCCACTGCAAGTAACTTGGTCAAGAAGACCTCTGGAACGTTGCAGAACTTTCTCTGCAGCTTGGTCAGCAAGTCATCCAGAAACTTCCAGAATCATCTTCTAGGTTTTTTTTCACTGGATCGGTGGAAATGGGCCAAATCAACATGGAATTGTGGGGTTGACCAACAACCTTGAATTTGACTGGCAAGGTTGACTTTCGCTATTGACTGCGACTATTGATCTTTGACTGGATGACATGGCTGGAGACTGGCTGGCAGCCAGCTGAGTACTTGGCTGGAAACTAGTTGGCAGCGAGACTGACACCTTGGCTAGATTCTAGTTGGCAGCACCACTAGCAACATGACTGGATGTTAGTTGGTAGTACTACTGGCAATATGGTTGGAAACTAGCTTAGAGCGCGACTGGCAACATGGCTTTGGCAATTGACCAACGGTTGACTCTGACTGTTGACCATTGACTGGTTGTTGACTTTGACCATTAACTGGTCGTTGACTTTGTATAACACTGTGCCTGCTGGTGAGATGCGTTGATTGGCTGGTCTACAGGCTTAGATGACAGCTGAATGGTAGCCCAATCTGGCCCAACATGTGGCAATTTTATCATGGTACAAACAACAACATTAACAATGGATACATGCTTCAGCACATACTTAGTTTAGCAAAATGTAAGCTTCTTGAAGCTCCGACTATATATGTACACATAATAAGGAACCTCCACTGGATGACTATATATATGGTACATGCCTTGTATAAATGACATATAATGCATAAAAAAAAACCCAATCTTCAACTCTAGCAACACAAGAGTACCTCTTATCCCAAAAATAATACTAAACGTCAGCTATGCTAACCCAAGTTGAACTATTGGAGTTGTAATTTGTGCACCCTGTTATTAATTGTCTTAGAAGGTAATATTCGTCTAATTGAAACGAATTAGGGGTAACCCACACCAAGTGTTTGGGGGACCTTGAGTTGTACGGAGACACGACAGTTTAGGGAGGTAGCCAAATATTAACCATCTTAGACTCTTAGAACTAGCAACAAATACGTTGCATAAGTGAGAACCCATTTAATCCCTTGTTATCACTGTCTTAGAACTAAGACTAAACACCTTGCAAACATTTACATAACCACTGATACGAACGTAGTGGACAAACAATATGTATACTGTTGACTAAACTGTTGATTACTGGTGGACTAAACTGATCATTTTCATTTTGGATAAGGGGAAACTACTACCTTTGGTGAAGTTTTGTAAAACCTGTGCTTAGACTAAGTGTTTTCACAATAAATCTTCTTTAACTACTAAAGGTAATTTTTGTTTAAGTTATGTTAAGTCTGACTAATCGTAATCCGCCAATAACTTTTGTTTATGACATGTTATGGTTTAATCATATGTTAATGACCATGACTAGCTTAAGGTTGATGCTAGATAAGGTTGAAACTAACATGACATGGCTCTTGCGATAAGGTGGTCAACTTGGTTGGAAAGAAATACCATTTTAACAGCGAAAAAACAAAGGAGAAAAACGTTAATTTCTCTTATTTTAGATATCAAGTTGTTGTTACTTAGTTGGACGATCAATTTTGATTCGTTTAAAAACATTAAGCTTGATGATTTTGTTTTTGATTGAGTGAATTTGTTTAGGGAGTAGTTTGTTGTAAACTCTCTATTTGCCTCTCTACGTGTATCTTTGGAGGATGCTATCTTGGCATTCTTTCTTATTTATTTGAATCTTGCCTTTTTCTCTAAAAAAAAAAAAAACCTCCTGATGGAAAGGTTGGACTGACATGTGGCAAGCATGGCTAGGACCCACTTGTAGCCTCATATGTTTTACGAAGGAAAATATGTTTTCATTCATCGTGAAATTATGTGAGGAAATAGATGCTAAAGATAAGTCATGAAAGTTATTAGTAACTACACGTTGTGTTTGTTCAATTTCCTTGTTGTTCAATCTGTTTTGGGTATGTACTATATGTGGTGTTCTTGTCATATATGGGGTTGTTTACACGAGTTGTAGAGTATCCTAATACTAGGTTCAAGTGTAATTTCAGCATGTAGTTATCTTTGTATGAAGTTTAGTGCTAAAGCATGAAGGCTAAGGAGTTGAAGTTCTACTAGCTTTATCCTATTTCTCTGCCGAAAGCTTAGATCTTCATACCGCATTAACAAGAAAGGTAGGAACTCATCAGACAAGAAAGAAAAGAAGTGAAGCAAGTGTCTATCTTTGAAGTTAAAAAACCTAGATAACAGTAAGAGTGAATCCACACTCAATTCTGGAATGTGATGCTAAGTTGGATATGATAGTCATGATTCCAGTGTGGTCAATTTTTAGGGGTATATTAATTATATGTCCATACTTTTAACTCCCTACAAATATATCCTTATGCAACAATAAATATGTCCCTCCTTTTTTAATAACCTTATCCATTTAATATTAGATTACATTAATACCGCCACCCATAAAATATTTTCTCTTTATTTCAAAATGGAACAAATTTCTTCCACTACCACTTCACCACCACCACTAGCACCACCACCACCACCAACACCAACATTCAACTACCATTCCACCACTACCTACCAACCGCCACCACCACTCCTTCACCACCACCATTACACCACCACCATTCCTCCACCACCACTAGTCCGTCACCGTCACCACAACTAGTCCGTCGCCGTCGCCGCCGCCACTGGTTCAGACCGAAGGAAATTATTTTCATAGTCTATTAAAAAAAAACCAAAAAATACAGAAAAAACAAAAAAAGTAGTTGATCCATTTTAGTTGGATCAACAGTGGATGTTTATCCATTGCAGTTGGATCAACAGTAAAAGGTTATCCATTGCTGTTGGATCAACAATGGATGTTTATCCATGATGATGGAAAAATGCTACCATTTCATCAGCTGCAGTTTCAGATCCACCAACAAAACCATCAACCACCATTAATAATCCATAGCAGCAACCATCGCCACTGTTGCCGCCGTCACCATCGATTAAGATAGTTTTGTATCAACAACAATAGTTTATCCATTGCAGTTGGATCAACAGTGGAAGTTTATCCATTGCAGTTGGATCAACAATAGAAGTTGATCCCATAAAAACATATAATGCACACTATTTATTAACAACAATTCCAGATTCATGGAAAACAACACCAATAACTCCATTTCTACTTCTATAATGCACACACACTATCTAATCAATCATCCTTATAGTACCATTCACCACACAATTCAGAGAAGATAAACAATTGAGCATATTAGATTCACAAAACAAAAATTCAAATGTTGGGAATAACAAAAAATAGGCTTGTGAATATATTAAGAATCCAAATATATTGGGATGAATCAAAAATTTACTCCAAAATCAAATTCAAAAGTCAAAAACAAAGAAGAATCATGCTAGCTACTTCAAAAGATGAATCAGTAAATTCAAGAGAATTCAATTCCACCTCTTTCATCACCAATTAAAATGGATGTTTTAAAATAAATTCAATTCCACCTCTTTCATTACCAATTTTAGTTGGATCAACAATGGATGTTTATCCATTTCAGTTGGATCAACACCCATAGTTGATCCAATATCACTGCCTGCTTCAACCCAGATAACCACCATATTTCATTCAGAAATAGGCTTCAATCTCGATAACCTCTATCTACATCACTAGTACCGAAAGAAACATACCTCAATTTTCATTAATGTCATCAGCGCATCGTGCTTTCACTTCATTCCATAATCGACACTTTAATTAACAGGAAAACCCTAAATCATCAAAACCCGTTCATCCATTAGCTTCAATTATAGCAGCAACTCATTAATTCGAACTCATCTCTGCTTCTTTCAAGATCTCAACCCCTAATTCTGACATACATCAGCAGAAACACCTTCATCCTCTTGAATCTCCATCTCTTCTTGATTTCAATTCAATCAACAATTATTCAACAACAACAACAGTAAAACCTAGATTCAAACTGTTAATTCCTTCTTAATCTTATTCGTCTTCAAACACAACCAGCAGAATCTGATCTTCCTTTTCTAGAGACCTGCGGTATCATCGATCTATAATTGCAACATAAAAACAGATCTCGATCTATTTGAATCTGATTTCAAATTCAGTTTTTAGAAGAAGAAGAAGAAGGTGGTCGTAGTTGCATTGGTGGTGGTGGAGATGCTGTTGATGATAGTTCGATTAAATCTGAATCCATTAGCGGCGGAGAAGGTGGTTGTAGTTGCAGAGGTGGTGCTGGTGGCGATGGCTGTTTTAAGAAGAGAAGGAGAAAGTAATTTTCGATCTGAAAAGATAGAGATGTAGATCGTGATTGAGGAGATGGTGGTGGTAGTTATGGTGATGGTACTGGTGGTGTTGGTTGTGGTGGCGTCGGAGATGGTAGTGGTGGAGGCATCCCTGATAAACTGTGTGCTCGTGTTTTCATCCGAAGTGAAGAAGAAGAAGAGTATATCACACAATAAAAGGTTAAAAATCAAAACACATGAAAATAAATCTTTTAGATAAAATTTCAATTTTGCCATTAGGGATATATTTATTGTGTGATAAGGATAATTGTAGAGACCATCAAAAGTAGGGACAAAAATTCAATTACCACCAGTTTTTATAGCTGCGGACTGGATTAACCGTTAAGGGAAACCTCGGGTTTAAATTGACAATTTCATCTTTGAAGAAGAAATCAACATAACCAAAAAGGAACAATGACCTAATTTGAAACCCACGTTGTATTTTACATACTTTAAACCAAGCATTTACATCGATGTACGTCATAATCAAAACTGCAAAAATATTCTGCCTCTTCAGTTGGTACTTGTATTGACAAAAAAAAAATCTACTCAAAAATCCTACTGTTGTAATACTACAACTGAAAAATTACCCTCAGAGGTAGACGTAGCTAAAAGATCTCCACTAACACCAAGTTCTTTGAAGACACACCATTCATCAAGTCCATGCAGTATTGGTGAGTTACTATCATGTCGTCTCCCAGTAATTATGAAGTCATAAGAGTTTTCCAGGCATTTGATTTTACTTGTTGTATCTGCACAATCTGTTACTTCTTCCTCTTTGTAAAAAATATTTTCGGTGTTCATAATTTTGTCCCACAAGTCACTTACCAATTCATCATCTTTTTTAGTTTTTTTGTTCGACTTTATATGCGTGAATCGAAAAACTGAGAGATTTAAATTGGGATGATCCGCCATTCTCATACTATATGCTAATGCCTCTCGATCATCAGGACCTCCAATGAAAATCATCGCAACATTATGGAGACATACAGAAACATCAATAACAGCACTCGAGCTGTTTTTGTGGTCAAAGAGAATCCCCACTGAGCAAGGTGCCTTACCTAAAACACTTCGGTTGACTATACGATAAGGATGTTCATCTAACTCACCGAAAGGTATGATCACAAGATTCGTCCTCTTGTCAAATGCTATCTGAGATACGTCGTTGTCCATGCTTGAGAACGGTGATATGGCAGTGAAACATTGGCCAATTATAAAGCCTTGATTCTGTTGTGCGAAATAGTTGAAGGCATTGATAATTTTTTCTGACGAATTGCGGTTGCGAGCCTGTGTAAATTGTTTATTCTTTTGTTGTTTGTGTTCGACGAGGATGGAAGTTGCACGACCGACTAGCTCAAAAAGGTGCAAAACATATAAACATACAAAGCTGTCTTTTGTAACCGGATTAGTGGCTTCAAGGAAATTGAGGATGCTGGGAACGTTTTCTTGATTGTACACACAAGCCATTATGCGCAGCTCACTGTTGACAAAAGAATTTAAGATAGTTTGTCTCCTGTAGCCCGCGTACTTCCTTGAAGGTTGATATAAATATTTCACCAGTGGTGTGATTACCATAGTTATCAAAAGGTTTGTGAAGAATATTATGGTGTAACTTTGTTGACTCATGCATCAACTGGATATCAATCAACAAGTAAGTATTAGCGTGCACATATAAAATATGTTCTTATATATCGATCAGATATAGGTTCTATGTGACTAAACTCGGCTTCGACCATTATCATTGAATACCACATATGGAATATGCCAGCACAAGTTAAGAGGAGACCGAGACAGAATGCGTCCAGAATAGGCATCCGCAGGTACATGGAAGCTAACATTACTACAACAAGCTTTATAATGTATGAAAGGAACACCATTATCTCCACAACTACAAAATCTTTCCAAATGAATTTGAATGCGCGTACGTGATAGCCTCCTATTATGTAAACTGGTGTCACAAGCACAAAGGTAACAAAACACTCGAGCTTTTTTTGAACAGCTGCTGCTATAGGCGACCCAACAGGTACCGTTAGTCCAACTATAAGTGGTCCAAGCGAAGGGTCTATGCAAATGGACTGACTGCAAAATGAAACTCCAAAAACGCTGATAAGGATAGAGGAAAGGTAACCTTCATTCAGAGTTTTTCCTTCTGGAGTACTTTTATTCATCCATGACATTACTGGGCGTAAAATGAACATGATGAAAATAAATAAGAGAACTTTACTTATCCACGCTAATAATAGCATCTTGCGATTCAAAATATTGGCTTCTGCATAGAAGGTGTACGCATACCCATACAACCAACTGCACATTCCGGTGATTATCGAAACGGCCAGGCCTAGAAGACAAATCTTGGAATTGAGGAGGTTCAAGTCAGCAACGGCACAAGCAGTATCATAGAAGGAAGAATAAGTCACTGCTAATGCAACGAATGTGAGAGAATCACTCATATTGTTTTCCAGGTTAAATATTTTTCGTACCACGCTTAAAACAACGTTATTGAAAAGTAAAGGGATGAGGTAAGTGCAGAAACCTATGACGATGGTTGGTCTATTATCCTTCGTAATCATGTCCATGTCTGTCTTTACTCCAACAAGGAATGCAAGAAAAACACCCCTAATGCTTTCGGTAACTAACATTAACCGGGGTTTACTCAATAAATACTTTTATTGATTTCCAAAGAGTTTAATGGATTTACAAAGTATTGTGTTATTCGTTGTATACTTTTAAAATTTCTTTCAAAGTTTATGTTACTCGTTGTAGATTGTCAAAAAGTCTTCTAAAGTTTGTGTTACTCGTTGTAAACTTGAAAATTCAAAGACTTTGCATACTTACTTATTTTCAAGACTTTGAGTGACTTTTGTGTATTTATTTGCCTTGATAAAAGTCTTGCAAAATATGTAAGATTTTGGAAGACTTCCAATTTTTTTATAAAGATGTTTTTTACTCTCTTTTATTTTATTTCATGAATACACAATCTAGAAAACTCCTATTATAGATGATTATAAATTATTTGATATGACTAAATATTTTTATTTTATTTTAATTATTATGTAAAAATATACAATAATTATTATTTTAATTTACTGTTATATTTTATTATATTTTATTGAACAAAAGAAATAAGTTATATAAAATAATAATTTATTTTTATTTAGTTGAAGTTTCTATAATAAATAAGCTACAATAAATTTTGTATTTATGTCTATCATGTATATTTCCATATAAAATTTGTTTTTATAACTCTTAAGGACTCTACAAATGTCTGCAAGACATTAGACAACTCTGCATAACTCCGCAAAATTTTGCTCAACCCTGTATAATTCTCACAAAGTTATTAATTTCATGACTCTTTTTAAATCTTTACAAATCTACGAATGTTTTTATTGAATAAACCCCTGTAAGGCCATTCCTCCTGAATCACAAAACATGTATTGAAATGCCTCCGTACCTCCCAGCAACGCCGGGCCTAAGACAATACCAGCCTGTTACATGCAAAAGACATATATGTAACAACTGTATTAGATACTATTGAAGTTATGTAATCTTAAAATATAATGAATGAACGAGAGGAACAAGGAAACCTTACGAAGACAGATGAAACAAATTTAATCTGGTCTAATTGACCAAGGTAAACGTGGAAGGTTCCGATGAAAAATATACAAAGTCCGATCTGCACCGTTAGAAAAGGAAAGGAACCATGCTCAAACATTCCTTTAACTGGCTGACAGTTGAAACCTGGTTTATCCATCCTGTTTATATGACCTTCAGCCTGGTTTGATTTATATATCTTCTCTGTTGCTCGATAGACACCGATCACCAGTGTAACGTATGGTAACTACTCCCTGACCTCGTGCCACCCATACTCATCAAAGTTCATCATCTACTCTCACTTAATTGCTTTTCATGGTTGAATAAGCTAAAAATAAGAAAAGCAAAAAAGAAAAAAATTGAGTTTTGAATGACAAAGTACTCGACTGGTTTTTGTGGAAAACGTAGGAATGAATTTGATCGCTAGGACAAGAATAATTTTCGGGGAAGTGAATTAATCTGACCATATATAGTAACCCATTCATTACACTAGTTTGTAGCTTTGACCATTACAACAAAATCTTATGCAATCTCTAAAGGTGATGGTATGAGAGATTAAATAATGTAATTATTTTACGGAAAATAGGTCATTTGTCCAAATATTTTTAAAATACGGTTTAAATGGACGAATAAAAAATTTTATGGATGAAATGGACAAAAAAAAATAGTAAGGATGAAACTGGATTTATCCTCATCCTGGCTTAAACTTAAAAAATAGTGAGGATGAAACTGGATGCATCCTGATATAAATTAAAAATAAGAAAAAGTATTTGAAAATGGGTAGTTTGAAACTGGTTACATCCTGACTATTTCTGTATTTTTGTCCGTTTAAACAGTATCAAAATCTAGATGTCTTTTTCACCCAGGAATTGTTGATTTTGGTCTTTTTAACCAATTTTGTGATTATTTTACGAGACACTCGATTTTTTTATTATTAGATAAAGAGTACTTTCTCTGTTTCAAAAAGACCGTCCTCTATTCCATTTTCGTCTGTTTCAAAATTGTGTCCAGCTTCTGTTTATAGTCATATTTTTCCAATAAACTCTCTAATATACCCTTACATTTTTTATATTCATAAATTCATTTTTAATGGGACCCAATCTAAAATATTAAAGAAATCTGTATCATTAATAAACAAATATATCCTTCATTCCTTTTAAGTAAATATATATATCTCGCTCCAAAAATTAAATTCCTTATAAAGTTTATATACTCCATAAATTCGATATCTTTTAGTTTTCTTTTTATATTTCGTATTTATAATTCTCCTAACAATTTTAAGTAATTCTTATTGGTAATATTTTTATTAAAATAAAATAGGTAAGTAACTAAGGGTAGTCAAGTAAAATACTATAGTCTCCTTAATATTTTGACAAAATCAAAGCGGACAGTCTTTCTGAATCGGAGTGAGTATTATATTATAGTCTCCTTAATATTTTAACAAAGTCAAAGCGGAAAGTCTTTCTGAAACGGAGTGAGTATTATATTAACTAGTTGGAAGCCCAACAAGCTAAGATCCAACAACGTACTACTACACTACTACATTAATTGAACAGGTTGCCGTGCTAGCCTACCAGTGAGGGCTCGAACCTGGGACCTCCTAGAACGCATGAAACATTGGGAAATGGGGATGACCTGCTGAGCTAGGTGCCCGTTTTTAATTAATGATGATAATAATAATAATATTATTTTTAAAAACTAATCAAAAGTATATTACACGTCAACAACAACTTCGGTAGAAGGCAGTTGAGCAACAAGCTGGGTGCCAACACCTTATTGTACGAGACACTCGATTTTGACTGATACGTACTTAATTAAATTGTGTAATTCCTAGATGTCACTGTATATGTATACTTTCGCTGTACGCACATATTTTCAGTAAATAGAATGTTCACATTTACTGCAAAGCTCCATCCTCTCTGGTTCTGTTATATGCAAGACAGATGCACTGGCTTGTCCACATAAATGGTTAGCTTTTTCTTAGACAAATCTCGTCTATAGTAACAATGACAATGATTGCATGATCCTATGTAGATGGACTGATATAGTTGTGGTGTATTCGCAATGCTCAAAACTGAAGTTTGTTTTGTGTAATTATGAAGTACGGAGGACTTGATAAGTAGTTTTGCATTTTGAACATAAATGTGATGTTGGAAGTTAAACCAAGATTTGGTGATTTGGTTCGTGGATCAACATATGATGTTGATCCAATCTGAATGGATCAACTGCTGCAGTTGACGCAGTCAAGTTGGATCAACATAAGCTGTTGACACACTGTGCGATATTTGGAAGTTAGAGTTAACTAGAAGAGCAAGTTGTGTCGGTTGCTTGTTTTAGAGTTTTACTATATTTAGAGTTTCTTTGTGTTTCTAGAAATGTGATTTATTTAGAGTTTGGTTTTAATAGGAAAGTACTTTGAGTGATTGTCAAGTTTGTGAGACTATAAGTAGGCTGTTAATCCATGAGAGAATGTACACCAAACTGATTATCAATGTAATCGTTTATTTGTAATGTGGTATTAGAGCAAGGTGAGAGGAAGGGAGAGGAGAAGGAGAAAGACTTAGAGAATTGTTTTTCATTAATTGAGAAAAAGTTGTACGAAGTTCTGATAGTTTAAAAATTAGAGTTTGTCAAGCTGCGTTAGGGTTTGAAAGTTTGAAAGAAGTAGAAAAAAAAAAGATGATGAATTGTTGCTGTTTTAAAAGAATAAGGAAGATGCTGTCATGAAAACAAGGTTGCTGTTTCGTGATGTCGAGTAGTGTTCGTGTGAGTCCTGAAGGAAGAGGACTTTGAGCAAGGTCAAGAGTTTTATTAAAAAAAAAGGGAATCGGTTGTACAAGTCGAGCAACCCAATTTTTTTAATCTAGATCCAAAAAAAAAGAAAAAACCCAATTTTTCAATCAATCTTCAACCAAATCAATGGCAAGTAGTAGTAACTCAAGTTTATACATTCAACAACCTTCAATACCTCTTTTCCATGGAGAAAATTATGATTTTTGGGCCATCAAAATGAAGACCTTGTTCATGTCACAAGATGTGTGGGAGATTGTTGAAGATGGGTATGATGAAATTGAAGATACATCAACTCTAATCAAGACCAAAAAAGTTTACTTAAGGAGAGTAGGAAGAAGAATGCTAAAGCATCCATGTACATTCAACAAGGAGTTGGAGACACTATTCTACCAAGAGTAATTCATTTTCCTAAAGCTAAAGAAGCTTGGGATATTCTTCAAAAGGAGTATGGAGGTGATAAGAAGGTAAGAGAATTAAAATTACAATCATATAGAAGAGATTTTGAAAATCTAAAAATGAATGAGAATGAATGTTTGAATGAGTTTTCTTCAAGAGTTGTTGAAATTGTTAATAATATGTTGATGTGTGGAGAGAAGATGGAAGAAAGAAGAATTTGTGAGAAGATATTGAATTGTTTGCCAATTAAATTTGAACCCATTGTGGCAATTTTGGAGGAGACAAAGGATTTTGATACATTGAAGTCACAAGAATTATGGGCTTCTTTGAAGGTGTATGAACTAAGGGTGTCAAGGCATTCTTCAATTGAAAGTGCATTTCAATCAAAATTGAGCTTGAACTCAAAAAATTCAGCAACATATAAAAATGAGTACAAGGTGAATCAACATCAAACTTCAAAGGAAAGGAAAATGGAAGAAAGGAGGAGCTAACTCCAACAACTACACAAAGAGTGATACTTCTCAAGTACCAAGGTGCAATTTTTGCAACAAGAATGGTCATTTGGAGAAGAATTGTTGGAACAAAGGAAAACCCCAATGTCAACATTGCAAGAAGTATGGACATTTGGAGAATGATTGTAGGTACAAAGGTGAAGAACAAGCCGGTAGAGCCGAAGAGAAAGGAGAAAAACAAAATTTGTTTTATGCTTGTCAAAGTGCTATGGAGACTTCCAAAAGTGAAGTGTGGTTTGTAGATAGTGGTTGTACAACTCATATGTCCAGTGTGAAGAGCTTGTTTGTTGACATGGATACATCCATAAACTCTCTAGTGAAGATGGGTGACGGAAACATGGTTCAAGCTAACGGAAGAGGTACAATTTGTGTGCAAACTATCAATGTTGCAAAATACATTAGAGATGTGTTATATGTTCCGGATTTGGCACAAAATTTGCTTAGTGTTGGGAAACTTGTGGAGCTTGGTTATGCTGTTCATTTTGAAGATGGATATTGCACCATTTATGACAAGAAGAACAACAACAAGAGACAACTCATGAAGAGTATCAAGATGGAGAAAAATAGAAGCTTTCCAATTATCTTTGAAAAAGAGAAGAATGTTGCATTGAGGATGGAAACCATTGATGAAACATGGTTATGGCATAAAAGACTTGGGCATTTGAATTTCAATAGTCTCAAGTTACTTTCCAACAAGAACATGGTGCAAGGACTTCCACAACATATCAACCACAAGGATGGAGTATGTGAAGGTTGTGCACTTGGGAAACAACATCGCCAACCATTTCCAAAAGGTGTAGCATGGAGAGCAAATGAACTTCTTGGTTTGGTACATACCACCGTGTGTGGACCAATGAACACACCAACTCATGGAGGTAATATATATTTTATCTTATTTATTGATGATTTTAGTCGTATGACTTGGGTTTACTTCATGAGACAAAAATCCGGCATCTTCAAGAAGTTCAAGAGCCTTGTTGGAAAGCAAAGTGGTCACTACATCAAAGTTTTGAGAAGTGATAGAGGCAAAGAGTACAACAACAAAGAGTTTGATAAATTTTGTGAAGATGAAGGCTTGGAAAGGCAACTAACCGATACTCCTCAACAAAATGGTGTTTCCGAAGAAAGAATCAAACCGTTATGGAGATGGCGAAGTCCATGCTTCATGAGAAGGGTATGCCTAAAGTGTTTTGGGCCGAAGCCATCAACACCGCCGTCTACTTGATGAATAGGTGTCCAACAAAAGCCGTATGGGATAAAACTCCTTTTGAAGCATGGAGTGGGAGAAAGCCATCGGTAAGACATCTCAAAGTTTTTGGTAGTGTGTGTTATTCTCAAATTCCAAAGGTGAAGAGAACAAAGCTTGATGAATCAAGTGAGAAATGTGTATTTCTCGGTTATAGCCTCCAATCAAAAGGTTATAGGTTATTTAGCTTGAAGAACAACACAATGATTACAAGTCGTGATGTCTTGTTTGATGAAGGAAGTTCATGGAATTGGGAAGAAGGCAAAATTGAGAAGAGAACCATTATTGTTGATGAAGAGCAAGAAAATTCAGCAACAAATGAAGTTGAAGAAGGTGAAGAAAATGAGGAAGAACTACCTCAAACACCTCCAAATACAAGACAAGAAGCATCTCCAAGTATGTCTCCAAGTAATAGTGCGTCAACATCACCACCACCACGACCAAAGAAGATGCAACGGTTGAGTGAAGTGTATGAAAGATGTAACTTTTGTATGGTGGAACCGGAAAATTTTGAAGAAGCATCAAAAGAACCGGTTTGGATAAAAGCTATGGAAGAAGAAGTTTTTGTCATCGACGAGAACAATACATGGGAGAAAGTAGAAAGACCAAGTGACAAAGAAGTTATTGGTGTGAAGTGGATCTACAAGGTGAAGTACAATGCGGATGGATCAGTTCAAAGGCACAAAGCAAGGTTGGTGGCAAAGGGATATTCACAACAACCGGCATCGACTACAATGAGACTTTTGCACCTATTGCTCGTCTTGACACCATTAGAGCCGTGATTGCTATGGCTTCCCAAAAAGGTTGGTTACTTTATCAACTTGATGTCAAATCAGCATTTTTAAATGGAGAACTTCATGAAGAGGTCTATGTAGAACAACCACAAGGTTTTGTGGAGGAAGGAGAAGAAGACAAAGTTTACAAGTTGAAGAAAGCTTTGTATGGCCTCAAGCAAGCACCAAGAGCTTGGTATAGTGAGATAGATGGATACTTCAAAAGGCAAAACTTCAGCAAAAGCAAGAGTGAGCCTACACTATATGTGAAGACCAAAGGTACGTCTATTCTCATCGTTGCCTTGTATGTTGATGATCTTATCTTTACGGGTAATGATGTTCATATGATTGAACAATTCAAGAGAGAAATGATGAAAATATGAGATGAGTGACATGGGTTTGCTCAAGTACTTCCTTGGTATAGAAGTTCATCAAAGTGAAGATGGAGTATTCATTTCTCAAAGTAAGTATGCCGAAAAAGTGTTGAAGAAATTTGGTATGCTTGGTTGTAACCCCACATCAACACCACTTGTAGTGAATGAGAAACTCAAGAAAGATGATGGAGGAAGAAAGGTTGATGAGACTTACTATAGAGGTCTTATTGGAAACTTGTTGTATCTTACACATACAAGACCCGACATCATGTTTGCTTCAAGTATGCTTTCTAGGTTCATGAGTTCACCTAGTCATCTACATCTTGGCGCGGCAAAGAGGTTGTTGAGGTACATACAAGGAACAATGAATTTTGGAATCATGTATTCTAGAAATTTGGATGTCAAATTAGTTGGCTATTGTGATAGCGACTTGGGAGGATGTATTGATGACATGAAGAGTACATCGGGGTATGCTTTTTCTCTTCGTAACAAAGGTAGAGTTATAAAAATCTATCTGTGTTACTGCCAAGGCTTGCGTGATCGTTTGCAAAGGATTATGGCTCAAGTTAGAAGCTGAAGACGTTGGAGGAAGAAGAGGCAATTGTTGCTGCAACAACTTTGAGATCCAGAAAAACATGGAATAAGATATTGCTGTCATTAACCGGTGGTGATCATGGTTTTACGGTGTTGTTTCCAAGTGACAAAGAAGATGGTGGCTATGGATACAACAAATTGCAAATATGGTTCGATGGATGATGTGATTGTCAAGTCGATGCTGCCATTATATAGCTGTGATGAACGGAAAAGATTTTGGCTTGCTGGTATTATTGGAAGTTGACGATGGAGTTTAAAAAAAACACGATGAATGTGAAGCTGCGATGAGATTTTATTGGTTTGAATGTAATTAGAAGACTACAGAATCGCTAGTGTTAACTGGATCGCAGTTATTGAGCTGAGATCAGAGAAGTAATGCATTGATTTCCATTACCATCAAGATGATAAGTCGGGAGGAAAAGTTGTTGATGGTTGACGGGACAATAATGGTTGACGGAAGACGGATCTGTTCACGGCACGTAGTGACGCTGTCGGAGATCGACGTTAGGGTTTCACGACCTAATAAAAAAGGTGAGAACCCGTATTATTCTGTAAGAAAAAAAAAGAAAAAAAAGAAAAGAAAAGAAATGTATGAAAGAAAGTGTTATTGGAAGATTGTAACAGTAAAAGATGTTACAAAGGGTAACAGTTGCTGGAGAACAGTTACAGATGAACAGTAATGTGACAAAAGGATGTTACAGTTAAATGTTACATAAGAATTGTTACAGAAAATAGTTACAGAAGAATGTGATAGTTGGAACAACAAAAATGTGTGATGTTTTCTGTCAGAGACGTTGCAGATAGCAGATTTGATGTTCGTTGTGGTGAGAAGTTTTTGGGTGAGTGTTTGTGTAAAGGGTTAAGTCATGAATTCAAAATCAATGAGGATGGAGGATCAACTAGTATTGCAGTTAAGAAGGATTGGTACAGTTTGATGGCGGATCAAAGGTATTTCAGTAAAAAAGGACTGGTACGGTTTGATTAAGTTGACTAGAATTCATAAACTTAGAATGACAAGGTAAGTTGGGTGGTTATATTTGAGCTTAAGGGAGGATGGTATCATGTTAAGCTCAAACATGGTGATTGAAAAGTTTGTGGAATAAACTTGGAAGTCTTACAAGGTGTGGAAGACTTTGTGTTAGTTATTGCTTGTGGCAGAAGCATAACGAAAAGAAAGATTGTGAGAGAATCTTGAAAAGAAAAGAAGTGTGAAGGTTTCGAAACAATAGAGTGACTGGAACAAAGAAGAAAAATAAGAGAAGAAGAAACAACAACAAGGTTGTGAAGAAAGAGAAGTAATCACCAGGTGGTGATGAGAGAAGTAATCACCAGGTGGTGATGAGAGATAGAAGAGAAGAGACGATACAAGGTTGTGAGCGAAACAAGATTGTAGGCAAGTAAATTCAGCAAGTTGAAAGAAGCAATCCCATTGGGGATTTGTCTAGAGTTGTGTGAAGAAATCCCAGTGGGGATTTGACTTAGAGAAGTGAGGAAATTCCAGTGTGAAATTTGAGAAGTTTGAACAACAATAGTGGGTTAAACTCCCATGAGTTGTAAACTGAAATGATACATGTTAATATCGACAAATGAGGTGAGCTGGATCATTACAGTAGTGATAAAGAATAAACAAGAGATGAACATGAGCTACAATGCTCAGTGAAGAAAGAAGAAGATTGTCATGAATGGTGTTCCACTGCGAGTAAGAAGAATGTGAAAGAAGTTTGTGATTGTTGCTATGGTATGATAGCAAATGAAGAATATTGGTTTGTTAGCCGAGTGAGATTGGTTTGTGAATTGAGTTTGTTAATGATGACGGAATTCTGGTATGAGAAAAGACAAGAACGTATTACCGTTTATCAATAGAAGAAGATGAATAGAAAATGATAAAAGACAAGGACGTGCAAACGTTTATCAATGGAACAAGAGGTTTGTGGAATTATCGTTGAATGATATCTTGGTTTAAGGGAGGATGTTGGAAGTTAAACCAAGATTTGGTGATTTGGTTCGTGGATCAACATATGATGTTGATCCATTCCGAATGGATCAACTGCTGCAGTTGACACAGTCAAGTTGGATCAACAGGAGCTGTTGACACACTGTGCAATATTTGGAAGTTGGAGTTAACTAGAAGAGCAAGTTGTGTCGGTTGCTTGTTTTAGAGTTTTACTATATTTAGAGTTTCTATGTGTTTCTAGAAGTGTGCTTTATTTAGAGTTTGATTTTAATAGAAAAGTACTTTGAGTGATTGTCAAGTTTGTGAGACTATAAGTAGGCTGTTAAGCCATGAGAGAATGTACACCAAACTGATTATCAATGTAATCGTTTATTTGCTTCCGCGTGTGCTCTCCTCTCTCTTGCCTGATCCTACATGTGACAATTAGACGAGATAAATGATGTCATGTCCTTCCATCGATCTTAAGTAATGAGTCCCAATTTGGTTGTTTATCCTATTACTCTACTGAAAGCTTAGATCTTCATTCCTCATTGTAGTACACATGAAAGGAACACGTTGTTTAACCAAAGCAGAAAAAAGTGAAGGAAGAGTCTATGTTTGAAGCTAGACAACTAAGATAACATTACAAGAGTGAATCTACACCAACTTTTAAGGATGTGACGCTAAGTTGGATGTGCCATGAGTCCAGTGAGGACAGTTTTTACAGATAACGGTTGGATAAACTGTCAAGAGAAATCTCGGGTTTAACTTGATATAATTTCATCTTAGAAGAACCAAAAAAAATAAAAATAAATCTAATCTGCAAGTTGTACATACCTAGCTAGAAGGATTTACATCAACGTACGTCATAATCAAAAGTGCAGATGATTATACTACACATTCTGCTCATCTTTAGGTGGTATATGGACCAAGAATTTTTCTACAAACGCCTATTGTTGCATTACCAAAACTGAAAAATTACCCTCGAAAGTAGACGTAGCGAAAAGATCTGCAACCACACCAAGTTCTTTGAAAACACACCATTCATCAAGTCCATGCAAAATTGGTGAGCTATTATCATGTCCTCTCCCAACAATTATGAAGTCGTAAGAGTCTTCCAGGAATTTGATTCTACTTGCTGTATCGGCACAATCCGTTACTTCTTCCTCCTTGTAAACAATGTTTTCGGTGTTCATAATTTTGTCCCACAAGTCACATATCAACTCATCATCTTTTTTTGTTTTTTTGTTTGGCTTTATATGCGTGAATCGAAAAACTGAGAGCTGTAAATTGGGCTTATCTGCCATTCTCATACTATATGCTAGTGCCTCTCGATCATCAGCACCTCCGATGAAAATCATGGCAATATTATGGCAACTCATGGATACATCAATAGCAGCGCCCGAACTATTTTTGTGGTGAAAGAGTATCCCCACTGAGCAAGGTGGTTTTCGTAGAACACTTCGGTTAACTTCCCGATAAGGATGTTCGTCTAACTCACCGAAAGGTAAGATCACCAGATTCGTTCTCTTCTTCATTGCTAGCTGTGATACATCGTTGTCCATGCTTGAGAATGGTGATATTGCAGTGAAACATTGCCCTATTGTGTACCCTTCATTCTGCTGTTCGAATTGGTGAAAGGCATTTATGATTTTCTCTGACGAATTGCGGCTGCGAGCTCGTGTAAATTGTTTTTTCTTTTGTTCTTTGTGTTCAATGAGTAGGGAAGTTGCACGACCGATCAGCTCAATGAGGTGCAAAACATATATACATACAAAGCTGTCTTTGGTAATTGGATTAGTGGCTTCAAGGAAATTGAGGATGCTGGGGACGTTTTCTTGATTGTAAACACAAGCCAGTATGCGCAGCTCACTGTTGTCAGCAGAATTTAGGATAGTTTGTCTCTTGTAACCCGCGTACTTCCTCGAAGGATCATATAGATATTTAACTATCGGTGTTGATACCATTGTTATCAAAAGATTTGTGAAGATCATTATGGTGTAAGTTTGTTCACTCATCAGCTGCGATCAAACGTTAAAGATTAGCGTGGTATATATGTATATATATCATATGGTAAGTAGGTATACTATGTAACTAACCTCCGCTTCAACCATGGCCATTAAATACAACAAATAGAATATGCCATTGCAGTTCAAGAGGAGACCGAGACAGAAGGAGTCCACTATAGGCATCCGGAAGTAGAGGGAAGCCAATATTACTACAATAATCCTTGCAGAGTAAGCAAGCAACATCATTATCTCCACAACTACAAAATTTTTCCAAATGACTTTGAATGCCTGTACGCGATAACCTGCTATTATGTATACCGGCGGCAAGAGCACAAAGGTGACGAAGCACTCCAGCTTTTTCTGAACAGCTTCTGCTATAGGTGACCCAACAGGAACCGTTAGCCCAATTATAAGCGGTCCGAGTGTAGGTTCTATGCCAATGAACTGACTGAAAAATGAAATTCCCATAACGCTAAGAAGGATGGAGGAAACATAACCTTCCTTCAAAGTTTTTCCTTCCGGAGTACTTCTATTCATCCACGACATCACTGGGCGTAAAATAAACAAGATGACCATCATCATGAGAATTTTACTTATCCACGATAATAGTAACATTTTTGACTTCAAAAGAGTGAATTCCATATATAAGCCTTGTGAAAAATCATAAAACCAACTGATCAATCCGGTGATTATCGAAATGGCCAGGCCTAGACGACCAATCTCCGAGTTGAGGAGGTTCAAGTCAGCAACAGCACAAGCAGTATCATAGAAGGACGAGCAAGATATTGTCAGTTGAATGAATGTGAGAGAAGCGTTCATATTCTGTTCCAGTTTAACAGTTTTTCTTATCACGGCTAAAACAGCACTATTAATAAGTAAAGGGATGAGGAAAGTACATAAGCCTATGACCATAGTTGATCTACTTGCTTTCGTAATCATATCCATGTCCGTCTTCACTCCAACAAGGAATGAGAAAAAAACTAACCCAATGAGGGAGATAAGTTCCATTAAGCCCATCCCTCCTGAATCGCGAGACAGGTCCTGAAATGTTTTTGTACTACCCAGCACAATCGGTCCTATCACGATACCTGCCTGAAACATGCAAAAGACATTTCAAATACTATCGGAGTTGCATAAATCCATACCATTTTGATGACAGAATAAGGAATCCTTACAATGACTGATGAAACATATTTAATCTGGTCCAATTGACGAAGGAAAAAGTTGAAGGTTCCAATGAGAAAAATACAAATGCCAATCTGCACCATTAGAAAAGAAAAGGAACCATTCTCAAACATTCCTTTGGTAGGCTGCTGGCAGCCGAAATCATTCGCCATGTTTTTCTAACCTTCAACCTGGTTCGATATCTTCTTCGTCTCTGGGTACTGAACGCTAGAATAACATATTGTAACCAGGCACTTACCTCGTGCTACCTAGAGTCATCAAAGTTATTTACTATAATTTTCACCATTTGCTCTCACTTGATTGCTTTTCATGGTTGAATTAGATAAAAATAAGGAAAGTAAAGAAAAAAAGAAAAAAGGGTTGCAAAACAAAGTAGAAACTTGTTTCTGGGGAAAATGTAGGAACGGATTTGATTACTGGGACAAGAATGATTTGCGGGGATGTATATTATTCTAACCATAAGTATCCCATTCATTTCACTAGTTTGTAGCTTTGACTATCCCAACTAAATCTTATACAATCTCTTAAGGTGACTAGGTCATTATTGTACCTGACACTCGATTCCGGTTGGTACTTAATTAATTAAGTAATGGACAAAGGGGCAAAGTGCCCCAATTTGGACCACCAAGAAACAAAAATGCCCCGGACGTTAGGCAAAAAACCAAAATGCCCCAATCCATTAGTTTTACCTATTATAGTCAAGCCGGGGCATTTTGGTTAACTTTGACTGGTCAACTCTGGGATGAAAAAGTCAATTTTGCCCTTCAACAGATACAACCGCATAAAATGACACGCGTGCAACCTAATCGGTCGACATGTGGAACGGAGTGCTGACATGGAAGACACGTGTACATCACTGCCACGTGGATAATTAAGACACGTGGACTAATAAATGGATAGCTCGTGTTATGTGTGACACGCGGACAACACAAAGTGGCGACACGTGGACTACCAATGACACGTCGGTTGAGTCATTTGTACCACACATGTGGTTCGCACGAATCAAAGAATCTTATCTTCTATCTTGGTTGTGTTTCAGCCACAGAAACAAAATTTCAGAGATAGAGAGAGAGACAGAGAGAGATCAAGAGAGAAGAAGCTAAGTGGCAAATCGAGAAGATAGATGAGTTGTAGAAGATAAGAGATTGCATTTCTTAACCCACCGATTAACATGTAACTTTTCACCCTAAATTTGTTTTTCGATTTAGGGTTTTCGAATCTGTAGGACGGGTTGGTGATGATGCTAAATTTTTCGATTTAGGGTTTTCGATTTAGGGTTTTGAAGGACGGGTTTCAGAATCTGTAAATGTTATTCACCACAGTTTTAATTAGGATTTTAGGGAAACAAAATTAGGGTTTCAGTTGGGTTATTTGTGTGTTTTCAATTAACGAAATTAGGGATTATAAATTTCTATTTTTGAATTATATTTGTATCTCTCTTTCTAATTAGGGTTTGAATACGAAATTGGGGATTATAATTTGGGGGTTTTCCATTTTGGGGGGATAATTGAATTTGGGGATAATGGTACCGTGCTAAGTAATTTGGCTTGCCCAATTACTTCAAAGATTCAAATTGGTTCCTTCTGATAATGGTATTGTTGATCTTCTTGATTTTGGAAACACTTGGTTAGTTTAGAAGGTTGATTAGGTTTATATGTATGGTTTTAATGGTTTATATGCACTGAAATGGCACTGTAATGGCTTTATATGTATGAATACATGTTTTGACAGTTTTATGAATGGTTTAAATGCACTGAAATGTGTTTATATGCACTGAAATGAACTGAAATGTGTTTATATGCACTGAAATTCCCTGAAATGGCACTGTAATGGCTTTATATGTATGAATATATGAAATGGCACTGTAATTCCCTTATATGCACTGTAATGGAACTGTGAAACTATATAAGTTGCTTTCAATCTTTAATTGCTTTTGTTGAATACTGTGTAACTTGTTTCATTTTGGTTCAATGTTTCAGAATGGGTAGTCAAGATAGGGATTGATGGATTACAGATATAGGTAAGAGGTTTAAGGACCTATATGTTTTTGGTTGTAAATATGGTACCAGTGGAGAAGCTTTTATGGCTATGCTAAAGTGCAGGTTGGTGGATGAACAGGGTATGAATTCTGCACTAGAACTGTTTTTATTTGATGATGATGAAGGTGAATCATATGATAAGTGTGAATCAGATGATAGCTTTATTAAATTTTGGAATAATGGGAAACCAGGTAATGATAATTTGGTTAGGTTGTGGATTACTGTAGTTATCCCTACAATTCCACATTGGGGTTATGTTTTTGATGCTAGTGTTAGTGGGGTAAGTGGTGACTGATTATGTGAGTCCATTGAAGAAGAAAACTGTCAGTAAAATAAGGGTTGAGGTTAGGAGGAGTCCAAGACTTAATAAGGTTTCTAGTGATAGTGGGGTAACATATTTGAGACCTACAAGACTTGATTTTTGTATCTACACAAGCATCTGTTGTAGACAACCAAGGACATGGGAATGAGGAAGAGGCAGGTGGTGGAGATGAAGATGATGACTAGGTGAATTTACCTAATCTACAATCATATGACTGTCATCCTAATGATAGGCCTGTTTTTTTGTTTGAGGAATATAATGAAGAGGAAAGTTAAGAAGAAGAAATACAAGAAAAGTACAACTATGAAGATTGGTTATCTATGTGTGCTAAAGGTATAGATATTGGTAATGATCCTAATGATTGTAATGATGACTTTAATGTAGGTGATTTTTATGAAGAGCAGAGTGCACCAGTGAATGCCACTACAGATGAAGAAGTTCCCAGATATGAACCATCCCAAGAGGAAGAAAAGAAGTGGCAAGAAGATTTTGGTCAACATTTAAATGATCCACAACGTCTACAAATGATAAATGAAGATGTTCCTGAGGTTTTTCTTGGTGAAATAAGTAGTGGTATGGCTTTTGGAAACATGAAAGCTTACTAGGATCATTTAAGGGAGTTTGTAGTGTTGAAACACAGGGATTTTAAGGTGAAGAAGGGAGACAATAAAAGACACTATTATTATTGTGCTTACAAGGATACCCAAGGATGTGCTTGGATGGTGAATGTTAGAAATATACCAGATGAAGATGATCCTACAGTCACAGTTAGAGAATGCAACACAGAACACACATGTAAGAATCCAAATGCAGATCACAGCAGGAAATGCAATGCAAAATTTGTAGCCAAGTATTTGTTGAAGATAATGGATGTTTCTTCACCAATGGACAAGGATGATGATATAGCTAAGAAGATCATTAGACCTCAGTTGCAAACTGACATACCAAAATGGGTTTCCAGAAGAGCAAGGGTATGATTTTGATGCTTGTTTTGGTTCCTTTTGTATTTTGGTTTATTTTGATGTTGGAAATGCTAATTTTTTATTTGTGTGTACACAGAATTTGGTGCTAGCAGAGAGGAATGGGACATTTGAACAATCTTACACAAAAGCACCACAACTGGCCACAACTGCTACTTCATTAAACCCAAATAGCATTGGGAATTTCAGTTGGTCCAAAGATGGTCAAGATAACAGGTTTGAGAGTGTCATTGTGGCCTATGATGCACAGATCAAAGGTTTTCTTCATGGGTGTAGATTGGTAATTGGCTTAGATGGAGCTCACCTAAATGGTAATCTAGGTGGCGTTATGCTTTCAGCAGTTGGTATAGATGTCCAGAATGGGGTATTTCCTATATGTATTATGATAACTTTGAATGAAACTGAGGAAAATTGGTTTATGATGTTAAAAGAATTGAGAAAAAGGATACTAGATATGCCTGGACTGACATTTATTTCTGATAGAATGAAGGGAATTCTTGAATCAGTAAAAAGATTGTTTCCTTTGGCAAATCATAGATACTGCCTAAGGTAGATTTTATTCTCACAACCAATTTTGTTGTATATTTGTTAAAGTAACTGATTTTTATTCTTGGAATTGATTAATGTTTGCCATGTTTTTATTGTTTTTGTTGCAGGCATCTATACAAGAATTTCCTGACCAAGGGATTCAGAAACCCAAGACTCACTCAGCTTCTTTGGCAGGATGCAAAGGCATACAAGTTTCATCACTGGGAGGTATGAAATGTTCTATTATAACGAATGTTCATTTTTTTCTTCAGTCAAACCTTATTCCATCAAGTGAATTAACTTAGATAACTACTCTAACTTTTTTCTAGGAGGCCATGTAAGAAATTGCTGAGATAAGTTCAGCTGCATATCAATACCTGATTGATACAGAGCCTATATCTTGGGCAAGATCATGGTTTCCTCATGATGTTTCTTGTGAGCACATCTACTCTAACTTTTCAGAAAGTTTTAATAACATGGCCCTCAAGTTCATAGAAAATCCTCTCACTCAGTTGGTGGACATGTACACACATATGGTGATGGTGATGTATTCAAATAGAAGAAAGCTTGCTGTAACCTGGGAATCTGGTGACCTTGTTCCTGCTGGGAAAGATCTCATTCAGGTGATGTGTGATATAAGAGGTAACTATGAATGTGATCTTTCTGTTGAGCGCAAAGTGTATGAGGTTACCAATAAATCTACTGGCAAAGTGTTTGTTGTTCAACTGGAAGAACAAACTTGTACATGTAGACAGTGGCAATTGAGGCAGTTCCCTTGCATACATGGTGTAGTTGCATTGTTTAAGTTCAATCCTGATTGGTCCAAGTGAGTACATTTTACTACACCTGAATGTGGTTATGCAATGAATGAATGTGGTTATGCAATAAATCTGTGATGAGTAATTGCATCTTTTATGTGTGCAAGTACTGCAGTAAATTCTATACAATAGATTACTATAGGACCACCTACTCATGGTCTATAACACCATTGGGAGACATTGATGAGTATTCCAATAAGGTTTGATAACCACCATAACTTTTAAGTGCTTTTACCTTTTTCAATGTCTAATTTTAAATATTTTTGTCTTGAGAATCTTTTCATTGAATAGTATTATCTACTTTTGTACTTTTACTTAATTGTATTATTTGTTTTCATTATTCTCTAGATCTGTGCATTTAAAGTATACTAAGCCTAACTTTATTTGTTTGCAGACCGAGATCAACATTTTACCTCCACACAGATTGAGAGATAAGGGAAGACCTTGTGTCAAAAGAAAGAAGTCCTGGTATGAGAAGAACAAGCCAAGGAAGAGAGTAAACAAGTGCAGTGTTTGTAAAGGTATTGATCATAATATCTTAACCTGTCAAGGTCCTCCAATTGGATCTAACCCCAAGAAGAAAGGAGTTAGAATGGAGTGTTCTGTTAATGGGGATGAGTTTTATATTTTTGTTACACCAACAAAAAAGATGAGGAAGGCATTGTCTGCACCAAAAACTGCATCAACATCTGAGTCAAAGAAAGCAACAACATCTGCATCTAACAAATCTGCTGAAGTACCACCATTTTCAAAGGGTAAAGTAGCTGCTACATTAACATCTACTTCTTCAGCTGGTTCCAAGAAAAAGGGCAAAGCAACTGTTACTGCACCCTCCTCCTCCACTGCACCCAAAAGGAAGGTAACACATCCTACTTCTTCTACACCTTCATCTGCCTGTTTTAACCAGACCTATCATGGTACTGTTAATATTGCTAGCCAATCAATCAACATTTCTGAGCCACCATCAAAAAGAGTTAGAAAGCCTAACTCTAAATATCAGTAATATCGTAAATGTATGAACTTGTTTTGACAGTTTTAGTAGTACTCAGTTATGTTTTATGAATGTTGATAATATTTCTTTTTATGGATCTATGGTTTTAAAAGTATACTTTTTAATGTACTCAGTTCTGCAAACATTATTACATTGATTCCAATTTGTTACATTGCTTTTGTTTACATGAGTTAACTTCTAATTTTGCACTTTACCTTCACTTTGTCTTTAAATTGTGCACAAATTTGATCTTCAGTATTATTAAATTGATTTTGTTTTTCCATAAAGACAGCATCAGATACCCATTGGAATTCTTCAATTTTTGGCATTTTAGGTACCCAATACCATAATTCCATGATGTTTGAGCTATGTTTAACATCCTCACCTTAGTTGAATTGCATTTGGGGTTGATACAAAGAGTCTTTGACCAAGGACAGTCAAAGAAATTTGTGATCACCAACACAAGCTTTACAACCTCCTTTGTACTGAGGTGGTGTGGTTTTAATACCATCATCAAACCATTCGAAGTATGAACACATAGGATTAGAGCAAGAGAAGAATTTGTTCCCTGAATTAGCACCATCTTTGACCTTTAAAAGTTTCCTAATAGCATTACAAGGAACTAATTTACACCTACTGTAGATCGAAGGACAATCAATTGATTGATGATTATTTTCGTTACACATCTCACATTCCTGCAAATTAAAGAAAAAATTAAAGTGAGATTGATGATTATCTTCTTTGAGAAAATTCTTGATAATGAACTTACCATTTTCATTTTCTCACTTGAGCTAGCCATTGTAACCAATAATTTGATTTACTTCTGTGAAAATTTCTCATTTATAAGTAGACAAAAAAGTTGCTAAAAAATCGACCATTATTACAACGGACGGAATTTGCAACGGCCGGATTTTACAACGGTCTGATTTTCAAAGGTCGAAATCTTAGCCGTTGATTTTAAAGTTTGAACACGTGTCGCAATCCTAACTAGGACACGCTGGTCATTGTTTAAAAAGAAAACCCCATTTTGGTAAATATAACCACCCAATCTCCGGCCGTCCAATTAATTTATTTCGCTACGTGTCATAATCCAAGTTAATAGGACATGATGGTCATTTTGGAAGAATATACGCCCATCTGGGTAATTATAACCACTTCATCTCCGACCGTCCAATTAATAGACAAGCCACGTGTCGCAATCCTACTTAATAGGACATGGTGGTCATTTTAGAAAAATATACGTCCATCTTAGTAATTATAACTATTTATCTCTGGCCGTCCAATTAAATAGCCACGTGTCGCTATCTAGCTAACTGTGGCACATGGTGAAGAATTCACGTGCGTGTGGGGCATTTTGACAGAAGGGCAAAGTGACCTTTTGTTGCACGTGTGTGGCCACATGCTTACTGTTTTGACCACTTAACCATGTGAAACGGAATATATAACAGATTGGGGCATTTTGGTTGCGTTTTGGGGCATTTTGGTTTCTTGCCCAACGTCTGGGCATTTTTGTCTCTTGGTGGTCCAAATTGGGGCATTTTGCCTCTTTGCCCTTAAGTAATCCCTGGATCCGTCTTTGTGTTTTCGTTGTGTGCACACATTTAAAAAAAATATCAAGACAAATTTTGATCCCCGAGTTTCTTGTAGTATGTACATTGCAAGTGTGCACAAAATTTAAAACACTTAATTTCCTCTCTATTATATGCAGAGAGAGACACATGACTTTCCCACAAGAACAGTTTAATTTTGTAGTACTCTGGTCTGTTGGGAGTGTTAGAGGATTCCGGTCGGTACAATGACAATGATCGCATGATCCTAGTGTAGAGGGATTGATGTAGTTGTAGTGCACATTGTCAACGCTAAAAGCTGTAGTTTATTTGGTGTAATTAGGACATAGATATGAACATTCGAATAGTTGTGACAATTAGAGAAGCTAATGGTTAGTGCCATCCTTCCATCATAAGTATTGCACCCTACTATCGATAGCTTAAATAGGTCTTCATTCCCCACTGAAACGAAAGCTAGGCACAGGTTCTTTAGCTGAAGCAGAAGAAAGTGAATTCAACCTTTGAGGCTTGCAAAAATTGAATCCGACGCCCACTTTTGGGGGATGTGACGGATGTACGCTAGCCATGAGCCAGAGGAGATGGTTTTTACAGACAACTGTTGTTTTCATTTTTGAAGAAAAAATTGATCTAAACTGCAACTTGCGTTGTACATACCTACCTAGAACCATTTACATCCGACGTCAAAATCAAAAGTGCAAAACGACTGTACTACATTATGCTCGGTTGTATCAACAAAGAATTTGTACTACTTTAACTAAAGACCTATTGTTGCATTACCAAAAGAGAAAATCCCCCTTGATAACTAGATGTAGCAAAAAGATCTCCAACCACACCAAGTTCTTTGTAGACGCACCATTGATGGAGTCCTTGCAAAATTGGCGAATCATCTTCATGTCTTCTACCGACTAATATGAAGTCGTAAGTTTCTTCCAGGGATTTGATTCTACTTGCTGTATCAGCACAATCTGTTAGTGCTTCTTCGATGTACTCAATATTTACGGTGTTCTCGATTGTCTGCCACAACTCATTAATCAGTTCGTCATCTTTTTCAGTATTTTTATTATCGCGCAATTTTGTATGTGTGAATCTAAAAACTGAGAGCTTTAAGTTGGGCTTATCATCTGCCATTCTCATACCATATGCTAATGCTTCTCGATCATCGGGTCCTCCTATGAAAATCATGGCAACACTGTGGCAACTGCTTATGGAAGCATCAACAACAGGTTTTGCCCCATCTATGTGGTCAATTAGTATCCCCACTGAGCAAGGTGCCTTATGTAAAACATTTTGGTTGACTGCGCGAAAAGGATGTTCGGCTAACTCACCAAAGGGTATGACCACAAGATGTGTCCTAGTTTCCATTGCTACGTGACACACGTCATTGTGCATGCCCTCGATCGGTGATACTGCAGTGTAAGCTTGCCCAATTGAGAATCCTGGGTTCTGTTCTGCAAAGTGATTGAAGGCATTGATAATTTTTTCTGATGTATTACGGCTTTGACTACGTGAAACTTTATTTTTCTTTTGTTTGTGTGTAACGAGGATGGAAGCTGCACGTCCAATCAGCTCAACGAGGTGCAAGATATAGATGCATACAGTGCCATCTTTTGTTGGATTAGTTGCTTCAAGGAAGTTGAGGATGCTTGGAACGTTTTCTTGGTTGTAAACACATGCAAGTATTCGAAGCTCTTCCTTGACAGAAGAGTTCCGAATAGTTTGTCTCTTGTAGCTTGTGTACCTACTCGAAGGATCATATAGATGTTTCACTATAGGTGTACATATCATCGTTATCAAAATACTTGAGAGAAGCATGTACGTGTAAGTTGGTTGGTCGATAAACTGCATGGAACCAAAGGTTAATACATTAGAGTGAACAATACCAACCATATCAAGAATTTCAAGTAAGGAAACGACTTATTTACCTTCTCTCTATCCATTGAAATACAAAATATGAGGTAAAATATGCCAGCACAGTTTAATATGAGACCGAGCAAGAAGGAATCTTGAATAGGCAACTGGCAGTAGAGTGAAGACAACATTACTGCAGTAATCTTTGTAAAACAAGCAAAGAATATCATAAATTCCACAATTACCCAATTCCTTATCTTGGATTCGTACTTTTGTACTCTATAACCTGCTACAATGTAAATAGTTGGCATGAGCACATACGTAACGAAGCAGTCGAGCTTTTTTTGAACAGCTATTCCCACAGGAGTCCCAACAGGTACGATCAGTCCAATCATAAGTGGTCCGAACATGCCGTGTTGCCCAATGAACTCGCTGTAAAATGCAACTCCCAAGACAGTACTAATGATCACGGAAACGTAACCCTCCCTCAATGTTTTTCCTTCTGGAGTTTTTTTATTCATCCACGAAACTACTGGACGTGCAATGAATAGGATGAATATCAGCAAGGCAGATTTACTAAACACTGAAATTATCAGTAATTTAGACTTCAATGCCATGAATTCAGCTATTAAGGTGAGTACAAAAGCGAACCCCCAACTGCACAACCCGGTGATTATCGAAATGGCCAAGGCTAGACGACCTATCTCTGAGTTGAGGAGGTTTATGTCATTGACGGCACAAGCCGTATCATAGAAAGAAGTAGTAGATATCGCCACTGCAATGAATTTGAGAGAATCTCTCAGTTCATTGTCCATCGTAATGGTTTTCATGATCACAACACACATAACTGCATTGACGAGTAGAGGGAAAATGAAAGTAGAAAAGCCTATGATGTAAGTTTGTTTTCTTGCATTCACCACCATATTCATGTCTGTTTTCACTCCAACAAGGAATGAGAAGCACGTCAACGTAATAAATGAAATAAGTTCGACTAAGCCAAACCATCCTGACCTTTCCGCTATCGCTTGAAAATATTTCGTGTTACCCAAGAATGGACCTATGATCCCTACCGCAATACCAGCCTGAAACACGCCTCATACATGTAAGCAAAAGAGGTAAATTCATATACAAGAATTTGTTTGAATTTTTTAGCCGATTAAAAAAAGAAAAGAAAATCAAAACAAGGAATCCTTACAAAGAGTGATGAAACATATTTAATTTGGTCCAAATGACCAAGAAGGACGTTGAAGGTTCCCGTGAGCAAAATAGCAATGCCTATCTGCAGTTGTAGAAAAGGAAAGGTAGCATCCTCGAATAGTCCTTTGCTGTCTTGACACTGAAAACCAGCCATCCTGTTTTTCTAACCTTCAGTTAGCCAGTTGAATAATATCCTATCGATTTAGTGAGCAGCACGATCACCTGTAGTACTAGCAACTATGCCCTGACCCTCATGTGTGCATGCACCCAGCTAGACTCATCAAAGTTAAAACTCTCCATTTTTTTATTGGCTTAGCTGTGTTTTCTTGGTTGATTGGATTACAGAGAAAAGGGAACGAAAGAAGAAGAATTGAGTTGCAAAGAGATAGAAAATACAAAACTGGTTTTTGAGAAAATGTTGGAATGGATTTGAATGTTGGGATAAGAAAAATTTGCGGGGTAATGAATTGTTCTAACCATAAATATGTCCCATGCGTGCATGCATTTCTCTAATTTGTAGCTTTGACCCATGCAGAGCAACAAAGTCTTTTGCGTTGTTAATAACTAAAAATAGGCTGCTATATATGTCAGCAATATGCAGTCACCCTCCCTCTGCTCAATGAAAAAGCGAAAACACTCCTAGTAGTCTGAAGTGTAGTCCTATACGCATCAGTCAAGCCATTGATTCTATACAACTTTAGCGTTAAATCCACCGTTCTTTGATCTAAAGTTAAGATTGTGTGTACACACAATGGACAGTTCTCCGACTAATAAAATTGGTCTTGGATGGGTTCAATTCCTTGAAAAAGTAATAAGCTTATACTCCAGGAATCAAATGTTTACCCGTTGACCGTTATAGACCTGATTCAGGGACTGATATATTAGACTGCTTATTCCTTCATTTTTATGATGTCCGGCAACAAATCTGAGTCACTTCTGATTGCACACAGTCCATGGTGTTCATACATTGCGTGGTCCAATATAGTTTTTATTTAGTTTAATGAGACATTGTTAGCACGTCCTAATAAGAAGAAGCCAAATGGTTCATTGTTTTTTCATTTTGAGCAGACCAGAAGCAAATTTATTCATTAAGGAGAAGAGAACAAAAAAAAAAAAAAAGTGGCATAAGCCGCAGAACCAAACTCCCAAGAAAAGAAAAGAAAAGAGCTACAAGAAAAAAGCCAAATGGTTTGTTGGTAGCACGTTATAGTTTTATAATTCCTTAAAATGCAAATGCGATTACAAATCCTTTTTTCTAAAGCGCAGTCGTTATCTTCATTATCGCGAAGAACTTAGGTAATCTTGTCTAAATCAAATCCAGTTCTTATATCATTATTAAGTCATTCCGATTCAGATGCAACATATAAATTAAACTGATGATAAGTACTTTATAGTTTTCGTTTCATTAAGTCGATTGCTCTTAATGTGTCATGCCATTGCAAATACTGGACTCACGGGGTGTTGGAATTTTGTGGGAGGTGCAGATACATGTTCGCCATTGACATCATTTCCACAGTATACACAGGTTTTCAAGTTGCACGCCAAATTCATCAGTTAACCACCGGAAAATCTCTGTTTGATGAGCGCACCACTGGATTTATCAATTTTTTTGGAGATCAGGTAAAAAAATGGAGACATTGTTGAATGTGAATTATTTTGGAGATCTGGTCTAGTTTTTCAAGGGGATGGATTTTCTTATTTTTGTTTTGTTCATGGCTAACTTTGCAGATTATAGCATACTTGTTAATATCTGCTGCATCGACGGCAGTTCCTCTCTTCTATGGCAAGGGGCGTTTCTATTTTGGTTTCCCTGCGGTTTCCATCGGCATTGCTTTCTTAGCATTCGTCTCGTTAGCATTGTCAGCAATGATATCTGGTTATTACAAGCTCTCTGTACTTAATACTAATACTTAAATCGGGGCATTTTATCTTGAGCAAAGCCAAAATTCAGTTTTGTAATTGTAATTTTCACTTTCTTTGGTATCTCTAATGATGTTTTTGTGAATGTTTATTTTATTTTTTTTGATCGGCATGTTTTTGTGAAATCTTACGATTGTTTGTCACACGAACATATATAAATGTTGCTATTTATATCCATAGATCAAACATTATTCCACCTACATTAGAATCATCTGTATTTAATCCTAATATTTAGATGGTGATACAAAATCCATCAACATAGTATTTGGGGTTCGCATAAGATTCCGTCACTTGAACAATCTCAAAATGATTTTTATAATTAAAAATAATAATAATCTACTTTTGATGAGAAAGGTTGTTTATGCTCATGACTTTTAACTTTGATTTCTGCTTCTCGTATCGGAACACCTTCGCATGCCCGTGCCGAGCATCCCCCAATTACAATTTTGTAACTCGGACAAAATGCCATTTTGATTCATCTTACAGCGTTTTTGGCTTTGGTTAATAACTTGGGTCTGACTCTCGGAACAAAGTCTGAACTCTTAAATTGGACTAGTCAAATAGTTGTATTGTCAACTCATCCGTATTCGTGATTCTAAGAACAGTGAGGAAACTTCATTCTTGCACTCCAAACGGAAGCAAAATTCTACAAATCCTAACAAAACCATTATCAGTTCATGCTGTCGTCGGTATTTTATATATATCAGACGTTTGGTTGACGGTCATAATGTCACCTTCTCACAATTTTTCAAAGACTGATTTTTTTTCTTCTTTTTCTGGCAATATATTGTATCATGTATGCCTTCCAAAAGTGAACCCATTATGAAACACCACTTTCAAATGCAACCGCTAGTTTTAACTGTTGATTTCAAAGAGATAAACGGACTGTTATACATATCGCATCTTTGGCAACAAATCTGTGTCACTTATGATTCCGCACTATAGGTTTTATTTAGTTTAAGGAGACATTGTTAGCACGTCCTAATAAGAAGAAGCCAAATGGTTCATTGTTTTTTCATTTTGAGCAAGACCAGAAGCAAATTTATTTATTAAGGAAAAGGAAAAATTATAGAAGAAAAGAAAAGATTAAGGAAAAGGAAAAGGAAAAACATAAAAGAAAAGAGCTACAAGAAAAAAGCCAATTGGTTCGTTGGTAGCACGTTTTATAATTTTGAAGAGGTACTAACTAGGTTTTGACCTTAATTAAAAATGCAAATGCAAATGCTTTACGAGTACTTTTTTTTCTGCCAAAGAACTTTTCTCAAGCTGATTTTTTTTCCTATCCAAACTTCAATCCGCTCTCGTTCGTATTCTCCGCAACTAAAGTGCGCATCTCCATACCATGGAAAATTACCCAGAAAGACACGCACAATTATCGGTCGAAGTATTGGATCCTGTAACTACAAACCCTCATACTGGTCGTGAATATGGTGGGAATGTATCGTGAATATGGTCGAAGTATGAGAACGCCGTGCCGATGGAAACCCAAGCTGAAACAACACCAATGTAGAGCCAATCGTGAATGAAGTGAAAATTCAAATTTTGCCAGCCCAAGTCTATGAGTAGTTCCGCCCCTGTCAGCATTCGTCTCGTTGGCATTGTCAGCCATGATATCGGGTTATTACAAGCTCTCTGCACAAGCATAAGAACTCTCTGATTGGGGGTATCCTATTTTGAGAATTAATGGTCTCACAGATTATGAGCAATGCCGAATTCGGTTTTGTTTTCAGTTTCTTTGGTAAATCTTATGATGTTTTTTGTGTGAATCTAAAGATTTTCTATCTAAACACCTTCCCTCCAATACAACTTCCCTGCTTTTGGTTTTGTAAACTAAGGTTTGCCTTTTGGAACAAAGTCAATGATGAACTCTTTATTTGGACCAGTCATAAGGTTTGAATTGTCAACTGATCCTTATTTGTGATTGTGATGCTAAGAAAAGTGAAGGCAACTTCGTTCTAACATTCATACACTCCAAATGGAAGGAAAATTCTACAGATCCTATCAAAACCATCATCATTTCTTCTCTTATCTCATAATTTCGAAACCCCAAATTGTTTTATAAAATCAAAATGACAAAGATGGTGAAATTAAGTTTTTAGGAGAAATTTTTCGATAGGGGCGAGGGTGACAAATGAAATGTTGACATATGATATTAATGAATTTTGTTTTCAAAAAAATGATAGAAGTTTATTTTTAGAAAGAAAATTTATTTTCTTAATTAATGTTGGTATTTTGGAAATAAAATTCATTAATATCAAATACATGTGTCAACATATCATTTATCCTTCATGTCCCCTTCAAAAAAAACGCCCCCATTAATATGTTCTCCTAATGGTGCTCTACATTCCTACAAACAAAAAAGATGAATGCACTCTGAAACACCTAAGCTTGCAATATAAATTTCAAAGAGGTAGACAGTGGTGTTATACAATCGTTGGGTTATTTGTCTAAGATCAAGTGAAATGGATTATGGTCGATTAATTTAGGCTATAGTTGACCAAAGCATCTACTCAGAAGTTTAATCAAAATTTTACAACATGATCGAACTTTCATAGCCGCATTTTTTGTTCTATATATTGTTTTGTTTCTACACTAACAAAGTCTTTCATATGTACTAATCATAGCCCATAACGTGGAAATTCGATTTCAAGACTAGTCAAACACAATTGTCAGCTCATTTACTTGTCAATGAAAGAAACACTATAAAAACCTCTTCAAATCCCTTGTTAAAACACACACTTCATTAACTTTTAACTCTTTTCCTTAGCTTAAATTCATCCTAGTACCTCTATCTTGATATATCCAGAGTACTCGACAATGGAGCATTACAAAGAAGCGACCACTAGAAAACCAGCCGAAGCATCAGCAACTGTGAACCCTCAGACGGACATGGAGTGGGGTGGTCGAGCAACACCGACGATAATTGTGTGGCCGGGAAAGAGTGAGAAAGGCAGTTTGATTTTAAGGGTGGCAGCTTTAGTGTTTTCGGCAATATCATTCATTATTATGGCCACTATCAAAGATTCCAATGAATTCCATGAGTCAAGGTACGCAGTAGTCTTGTCTGCTCTATCCTAATTCCTGCTATATTATGCTACGTTTTCCCACCAAATTTCCAAATTATTACATCTAAAGCAGACTAATTAAACAGTAATTCAATCCTTAAATAATATATATTTTTTTGGAAGCTGCAGGTATGTATTGGCTGGTGGCATCCTTTCCACGATATACAACGTTTTCCAGGTTTCGCGTCAAGGTTATTACTTGTCGACCGGAAAGTCTCTGTTTGAGCAGCGTACTACTAGTCTCGTCGATTTCTTTGGAGATCAGGTTGGTTGATGGTTACCGCTGAGTACACTGGTTTGTGATTTTTTTCAAATTGAATTTAACCATCAAATGTTTTATATTCATGTGACTCGTCTTGGTATCTGTTGTTTATGCAGATTACTGCGTATCTATTGGTATCATGCGCATCGGCAATGGCACCAAATGTAGCTACGTTGAGGGCAGTCGAAGATGGTTTGTTAGCAACTCACGAGACATCAAATTTGGTTGCAGCTTCCACCAGCATGGCTTTCTTAGCGTTCTTTCCTATGGCCGTGTCAGCTATGATATCTGCTTATAAGCTCAAGAATTAAAGCATATTCGGAAGCTGTTTTGATATAAAGGAATTTTTTTTTTTTTACTTTTGTGTTTTACGGTGTAGTTCAGCTTATTTTGATTGTTTCTTCGACATAAAAATGTAAACATAGAAATTTGAATTCTATTTTATTGTAATAATTAAGCTTAAAAGCGAAAAATTCTTGCCAAAGTTCATTCCAAATCAAGTATTATGCTTCCAGAATCCAGAGAAAGAAAGTGAGCGTACTGAGTCGATTCATTTATACAATCCAGCTTGATTAGTGCTAGAACCATTTCCCAACATGCCTATACCACGGTAAATCAACCAATTTCAGTTATCTTGTTTGTTTGGACTTATCTTAGGACTTGAATCCGACTCGGTGTCTGACTCGGCCTTAGTCAGATACCAGGTCATGATTTTTTTTCATTTTTATAATTTATCTGACTGGTGATCTAATTTGTCTCATATATCTGACTCACAGATATTTAAGTGAACTATATAACTATGTTTTTGACTCGTTAGATACATACTTGAGTAATTTTTGAGTCGGATGTGACAAGTCAAAGGTAAATGTAATGAGTAGGATTCAGACAAATCAGTCGAATGGAAAAAACGACCTTATCTACTTGGTCAGGAATGTGCCAGACTCTCGTACCTGAATTGGGTAGTTCAAATATTCCTACCAATATTTACTCCTCTCTAAAATTTACTTTCACTTACCTTCGCCTTTCCATTGCCCAAGTGCCATTAAAACAAAATCAGTATGAAAAACAAAACCTTGATTAATTAAAAAATCCTCCGAAACCAACGAGGGATATATTTGATGCGTCAAAAAACAGCCGGCCGATAAAGTAAATTTCTACTGTTATTTATTACTTGGCCACACCTTTGCCGTCAGCCGTTCCTTCCAAAGTTTTCTTGGGTACTGAACAAGAAGAGTCAGCATATCTTAGATAGCCCAGTGGGTTTCCATCAAAACGTAGATGCTCCTCGTACTTCAATTTGGTACCACTGCCACTCATACTTCAATTTGGCAGTTAAAGTTACCATTTCTTGTACTTCTTTAATCTCTTCTTGGTTTTCAAAATTCTTATGCAACCCCCAATCACTATTTCTTTGGTTATGAGTTATTGTAGTTGAGACAAATATTTTGGTGAAACTTTCCACACTTCTCTCGGTGGAGATACAACTATATATATGGATTACATTACCCAAAATAGGGCGAATATTACATGAATGAGAATAGCAAAATATACTGCACAAATCATGCCTTTGACATAGCCCGTATAACTGTGATTGAAAGCTGAGTCATTGGTAGCTGTCACACTGAAGGACCAGCACTAATCAAGCCACTGATATCGGCTTTAGCTGCTGTATCCTTAACATCCCCCTTCAAGTTAAGCGTGAGTTGACGAATGTTTAACTTGTCTCTAAGATAGTGAAACCTTGGTGAAGCTAGGCCGTTAGTGAAGATGTCTGCAAGTTGATCTTTAGATGAAATAAACTTCACTTATAACTGTTTGCTAGCCACTCTTTCTCTTACAAAATGGTAGTCGATTTCTATGTGTTTAGTACGTGCATGAAATACCGGATTGACTGTAAGATAGGTTGCTCCAAGATTGTCACACCATAAAGAAGGAGTAGAAATAGGAATTCCCAGTTCTCTGATTAATGACTGAATCCATACCAGCTCTGACGTAGCTATTGCAATGCCTCGATACTCTGCCTCAGTGCTTGATTTAGACACAGTTCGTTGCTTCCTTGCACTCCATGATATCAAATTGCCACCAAAGTAGATACAATATCCACTTGTTGACCTTCTGTCATCATCCAAATTTCCCCTTGATCCTATCTAATAAGCATGAATGGATAAATCTGTGGATTTCCTTATTTCTAGACCATATTCAACTATGTTTTTTAAATAACGAAGAATTCGCTTCACAAATTCCCAGTGTTCTTCATAAGGATCGTGCATATATTGGCACACCTTTGCAACTTCCACATCGATATCTGGTCTGGTAAGATGAAGGTACTGAAGAGCTCCTACTATACTTCTGTACAAGGTAGTATTATCAAATTTGTTCTTGCCGACTCGTTGTACCTTAGCATTGGATGCGAGAGGAGTGCAGACAGGCTTTACACCATCCATGTTTGTACGTTTAAGCAAATCAGCAATGTACTTACGTTGGCTGAGTATTATTGCACCTCCCTGTCTGATGACTTCGATGCCCAAAAAATAACTGAGATTACCCAAATCACAAACTGCAAACTCTGTACTTAAGTCACTGATAAGTGTATCGACAAGAAGTGAACTGGAGCTTGTAATTATGATGTCGTCGACATAGACTAGTACATAATTTATACCTTGTTTTGATTGCTGCACAAATAAGGAGGAATCTGCTATCGACCCCTTGAACCCCAAGTTTGTTAGATAAGATCTTAGCTTGGAGTACCATGTACGAGGAGCTTGTTTTAAGCCATATATTGACTTGTTGAGTTTACACACATATGTTGGGTTTTCAGGATCAACGTATCCCGGAGGTTTTCTCATGTAAACTTCTTCCTCAAGCACACCGTGAAGAAACACATTTTGAATATCCAATTTTTTCATATCCCAATTATGTGCTGCTGTTATAGAGAGAACTAACCTTATCGTGGAAGGCTTGATCACTGGGCTGAACGTTTCACCATAGTCATCACCTGCTTTCTGATGATAACCGTTTGCAACCAGTCGAGCTTTTCTTCTATCCAAATCTCCGTTTGGCTTTTGCTTAACTCGAAACACCCACTTGGAACCTATCACATTCATTCCATTAACATACGGTACCTTAGTCCATGTGCCGTTACATATGTGAGCATTGATTTCAGCATCCATAGGTGGTCTCCAGTTCGGATCTTTAGATGCTTCTGTATATGACTTTGGCTCGAAAAACTCATCAGTTTTTAAGGGATATTTAGTAGCTGCTAAACACATTCTCTTGACAGGCTTTATGATACCATCTTTGGATCTAGTCACCATAGAATGCTGTTAATGCGTTGTTGAGGTGGAAACTATTGTAGAGGTTGTACCAACATTTGTGTCACGCTGTGTATTCTCAACAGACTATTGAACGACGGGTTCTGGCAGTGCAGATGACGATGGTGCTGATGAATCAATAGCAATAGTTTGCTGAGATGCTGGCAAGTGCTGCATAGGAGGTACTGGTGATACAGAAAGAGTATAAGAGGATAAAACTTTAGTAGATAATTGTCTCTGTAGTGTATCAACAGAAGTTACATGCTGCATGGCAGTGAATGAGAATGTATCCTCTTCAAATTTGACGTGGCGAGAGACATATAGACGATTGGAAGGAAGATGCAAACACATATAACCTTTGTGAGCACTATTATAGCCTATAAAAACACAAGATTTTGACCTTGGTTATAACTTGTTAGAGGCATATGGTCGTAAACAAGGGTAGCAGAGACATCCAACGACTTTTAACATACTATAATCTGGGAGTTTATTAAACAACAGTTCTAAAGGAGTTTAAAGTTCAGTTTGAGAAGATGGAAGCCTATTAATTAGGTAGCAGGCAGTAGAGAAAGCTTCCGACCAGCAGGAAGTTGGCATTGAGGCTTGAAATAACAGGGCTATACCAGATTCTGTGATATGTCGAATGCGACGTTCAGCTATGTCATTTTGTGCTGAAGTGAGGACAAGCGAACCTATGTATGACTCCTGACTCATTGAGAAAAGATGTGAATTTTTTATACTCTCTGCCATTATCTAACTGGAATATTTTCATTTTATGCTCGGTTTGATTTTCTGTCATTCTTTTGAACTGGACAAATGTAGGCAATGCATCAGACTTACGATGAAGAGGATATATCCAGGTACAGTAAAAACTCCATATATTAATATCCTTGGGACTTCACAAAATTATTAATATATGGAGTTTATTAATATAGGGAGGTATACTAAACAAAAGTTTCTCCACAAAAAGCTTTAAACATTCTCCACAAGTTGGAAATATTTTAGATTCAACAAGAAGGTTCAAATAGTAACGAGGTCTTACGCATACGCAAATCAAAAGATGCGATAACATTACAAAATATTACATCCTTTTCTCAAACGACTATGAATACATATTTTTCTTTATCTTAAATTTTGATATAAGAAGATTATAATTTTCCGATTATGTAAATTATATTAATATATGGAGGTAAATTCCTTATGGTGGGACTAGAAAAATCTATTAATATTAAAATGTAGAGTTTATTACTATTTACAACTGGCCCAAATTGGGACCGTGATATTTTATTAATATATAGAGTTTATTAATATATGGAGTATCAATATATGGAGTTTTTACTGTATAATGGGAAAAGATATCTAAGAATAGAATGTAATAACGGAAACCATGATTAGGTAGATGTGGAGAAACCCATAAATCTGAAACAACTAAGCTCAATGGCTTGTCAATAACAGTAGTACTACTAACAAATGAGATTTTACGACTCTTGCTAATATGACAAGAATGACAGAATTTAAACTCTTTATTGCAAACTAGAAGGGAAGACTGTTTAACGACTTTAAGAACTGTTTTGAGCATCGGATGGCCTAGACGCTGATGCCAAATATAAATAGTTTCTGCAACGTAGGTAGATGGAATTGATTTCTGTATCTCTCTCACTCCATCAAAGATGTAGAGTCCATTCCTACTCCTGCCCTGCAGCAACATTGTCCCCATAACAAAGAAATCAGAGTGAAACTCAAAGCATACAGAATTGTCTTTGCAAAACTGTGAAACCGATAACAGATTAGCTTTAATTTGAGGAACATGGAGTATGTTATTTAGATTGAAAGAGAGACTATTGACTGTAAAAGAAGCTTTACCAATATTCTCAATTGGCAGTGTATTACCATTACCAACATGAACACGTTCAGTGCCATCATATTCGTGGAGAATATTCAGATTGTTGATATTTGCAGTGAGATGGTGAGTAGCACCAGTATCAGTGATCCACTGATTATCAACACCTTCTCTTAGTAATGCAAGATAAGCAGCTTGCATAGTCTTTCTAGGAAGAAACTCCTGTTTGAAGCGAAACCAGCAATGTATAGCATCATGTTTCTTACGGCCACATATCTGACATGGTCCTTCACCTTGATCGACTTGCGTCTGGTTCCTTCTTTGTTCTGGTCAATTTGGTGGTCGATTAGGTGGCTGGTTTCTTCTCTGATCCGACCTCTGAAAGGGTCTACCATTTGAGGATGAAACTACATGTGCTATTGGCTGTTGAAGCAAAGACATATGTTGCTCCAATCGCATATCATAAGTGAGCAGATGTGCATAAAACGCATCCATATCAACCTTGTCCATCGTGCTTAGAGATGTCACAGTGGAATCATATGCTTGATCCAAGCCGCTCAAGATGGATTGTTGCATATCCTCCTCTAATAGGGCATTGCCTGATGCTGCAAGAGCATCAAATAGCTGTTTAGATTTGGAAAAATACTCTTCCATAAAGTTGTTACCTTTTCGAAGACCATGAAGTTGTATTCTGAGATTCATATGATGAGCTCTAGTCTTGGGTGCATATCTCTTTTCAAGTGCATCCCAGACTTCTTTTGCAGTTTCAAGTCCTGAAACACGACCAAGAACACCTTCTGTGAGTGATGACAGCAACCACCCAAGCAAGATCTTATCTTGCTCTTCATATTTGGTGTAAGCAGTATTAACAGTTTCAGTGTTTGGCAAGGTTCTTGTTGGTTTTGTGTAGGTTCCATCAATGTAACCCATCAAGCGATAACCTTTTAGAAGTGGGTTAAACTGGGTTTTTCATAGCAAATAATTCGTGTCATTGAGTTTGACACTGATTAGGTGATTGACATGAATCTGTTGGAGTGTTGTGGTCTCTGGTGTTGACATGATGATGATGATGATGATGAATAATTTCTGGTTTAAGCGTGGTTTATAGAATCGCTGGCGAGAAACCAAGTTGAGACAAATATTTTGGTGAAACTTTACACACTTCTCTCGGTGGAGATACAACTATATATATATGGATTACATTACCCAAAATAGGGCGAATATTACATGATTGAGAATAGAAAAATATACTGTACAAATCATGCCTTTGACATAGCCCGTATAACTGTGATTGAAAGCTGAGTCATCGGTAGATGTCACACTGAAGGACCAGCGCTAATCAAGCCACTAATATCGGCTTTAGCTGCTGTATCCTTAAACAATTATTTCGTGCATTCCATATTTTCCCATCTACACAAAAATTTAGAGCCCGATTGCACGAATGAATCAGTGGAATACTTCACATGTAGATATAGGTTGGTATAAGGTATCAATAGTCAAGACGAAAACCAAAAGAGATAGATTCTGGTTAGAACATAATTGACATTCTATTTAGTAATAATTTTTTCAAGTCTGCAATCCAAAGCAAAATAAAAACTAGATGTAGCTCGTCTTCTATAATGATTTCGAAGATGTCAGGTGTTTTGTAAAAGCCTATTGATCAAATCAAATACGTACAAGAAAGAAAACATGTCTTTAAACCACCATTGCACAATCAAGTAGCACACCCATATATATGTCCTCTATTTTAATTAGATTATGATTGCAGTAAGTTTACCTGCAATCTCTCCTTGAAGTCAGCTAGCTGATGCTGCAATCTCTCAGTTTTCTCTCTTTGCCGAGTACATACCTGCAATAGAAGTATTCAGATTCTAGTAAACCCACCATCATATGTCCTCTATTTGTATTATGATTGCAACAAGTTTACTTGCAACTTTTCAGCTAACTGATGCTGCAATCTCTCAATTTGCTCACTTTGCGAAGTACAAGCCTGCAATAGAAGTATTCAGATTTCAGGTAAACCTACCAAATATATGAACTATTTTTATTTTGACGGAAGCAAGTTTACCTGAGACTTTTCAGCTACCTGATGCTGTAATCTCTCAATTTGCTCGGTTTGCGAAGTACAAGCCTGCAATAGAAATATTCAGATTCTGGTAAACCTACAAAATATATGTCCACTATTTTATTATGACTGCAGCAAGTTTACCTGCAACTCATTCGCAGACACGTTCAAAATTACAGCTTCCAACTCTACCAAACGGTTTGCTAATGTCTCATTGGTCTGCAAAGGCCAAGGAGTAAATAAAGATTTGAAAAAAGAACAGCTTAAAAACCTCGACTAATACTGCAAGGATAAAATTTCAGGCTGCCCTCCAGAAAAATTCCAAATTATGCCAACTAAATCAACCTTGAGGTATATACTGTAAAGAGGAAAAATTCAAATTTATGAGGACATTCTCCGGTAACTATGCCAGTGTTAAAAGATATAAAAGTTGAAACTTCACAAAAGTCAGCTGACCTGGAGACTATGATGACACTGACGCATTTTCTTTTGATATTTTTCAGAATCTCCGCTGAAATCATCGTGGGAGGCCTTCTCAAGAGCAACTATGGCTTTAACAGCAACAGCCGGCCAGAGGGGAGTTTCATGTACAATTTTATGAAAAAGATACATCAATAGATTGAACTGAACAAAGGTATGGTCAGTAAGAGAAGCATTAGAAACAGAGTACCCAATGTCAAGACCATGAGAGTACTTGCTGTTGGGATCTTGCAATAATGAACAACACGTTAGATGTATCAAAAATAATACGTAAAGAACTAATACGAAACAACTTGATGAGGGTAGAATCACAGGTTCAACAAGTTGCCCTTAACTTGAAATCATAATTTCAAGTTTTACGAAAAAGATACATCAATTGATTGAACTGAACAAAGGTATAGTCAGGAAGAGAAGCATTAGAAATAGAATACCTAATGTCAAGACCATGAGAGTACTTACTGTTGGGATTTTGCAACAATGAACAACAAGTTAGATGTATTAAAAATAATATGTAAATAACTAATACGAAACAACTTGATAAGGGTAGAATCACAGGTTCAACAAGTTGTCCTTAACTTGAAAACATAATTTCAAGTGAAAAAGATACATCAATAGATTGAACTGAACGAAGGTATAGTCAGTAAGATAAGCATTAGAAACAGAGTACCCAATGTCAAGACCATGAGAGTACTTACTGTTGGGATCTTGCAACAATGAACAACACGTTAGATGTATCAAAAATAAAACAGAATTTTGAGTTGTATTTAAAGGAGAAGATAAAGATATTAAAAATAAAACAGAATTTCGAGTTGTATTTAAAGGAGAAAAGATACTTGATTTAGAAGACTCGAAACTTAGTGCATGGTATACTCTCTCCATCCACGTTTTACAATACATACATAAGAGTATGATTATAGTGGAGCTCCTCTTTAGTTTTCCACATTGCGGGACTAAAGATTCCACTTCATTCACCCCAAGAAATGAGTGAGTATCCTTAGACCCTTAAGTCATTAGATCAAATCACACCAAGATTATAAAACCTTTTAATTAAAATTCATTTTCTCCAACACTTACTGCCTACCTTCTCAAGAGATGCAGAGCCACATTTTTCTCCGTGTTCATCTTCACAGTCCTTGGAATCACAAACATATTCAATACCTTGAAGAAGCTTCTCTAACCATTTGTCACGAATAGTCTCTCCCGTTAGATAATTGGATTTCTCTAAAATCTTATAGTGCTCTGAGTAAACCTACATAGTCAAGAATTAGGACTTCAAAATACGATTTCAACAAAATACGATCAAAAAAAAAAAAATACGATTTCAACAAACCTCAGGGGACTTTGCTTTTTACTGATAACTTGCCTAGCTGTGGAGATGATTTGCCAGTATATTCTTTCTAAGTACAATTAATACTCACTGATAGTATACTTCTAGTTTCTTTAAGTAGGGGTGTACCTTATCAGCTTTAGTCGGGGGCCTCCCTGTTCTTCCTGAATTATTTTTTGATGGCCGACCTCGACATCTTTTAGCAATAGTATTGTCCTGTTCAAGTTCAATAGCATTCTCTGTTTCTAGCTCAACACCATTAAGAGTTAAGATCATGTCAAATGTGGGACCCGGAATGTTGTTAACCATGGATATTTTTTTTTTTAGGATATCCAGTTTCCCGTTTCCGTTCTGCTTTCAGATACTGTTAACCGCTATACGTGGCAAAATAAGAGTGTAGTCCATTCCTCTCGGATACAAAATCGAAAATGATTGACCCATCCAAATTTTGGCACCACAAGATGCACAATGCTAGAGATATGGTGGGGCTCACTCCTACCACTCTATATCCTAATGTTAAGAGCTGCTCCCGAAACCATTGGATTACGCCGACGCACACTCTACGATGCAAATCTTCGGTGGGTCTAAAATGGCTGATACAAAATAATCAAAAAGAAGTCATGGATGTTGAATATGGGGAACGCCAAATCGTAACCTTGGTTTTAATTTATAGCTTGTTTGGATTTCACTTTAGAAAGTTGTGTTTTTGATTTTTGAAAATTACTAAAAATTAGTTAGGTATATTATTTCGGGATAACTTTTAGAAGTATAAAATAATTAACCTTTTACGTAGCAAAAACATATTTGACAGTCGTAAAAACAATAGTTCTATGCATAAAACAATGGGTGATGCTGCATTGACGCTGAAAAAAACCGGGGCAAATCCCGTGAGAGGATCCGATGACGAGGAGAAAGCCTCTAAATATCGGGATTATAAATGGGCATAGGTGGGACCCGCGGCTGTGAGTTACGGTAATACTCCCGGGATTTTCTCCCGGGATACAAAGCATTACTGTAAAACAACACAAAAACAATCTTTTCATATGTGGTGGGCCCCGCCATTTTTGAAGTTAGCTAGGGGTCCACTTGTATTCCCCACAATTAAAAATTATACGAGAGGATTTAATTTTTCCTGGCCAAATTCAGGTATACGCAGATTAATTGGGATATCAAGACTATAAATCACAGTTTGGCTAAGTTAGCCTAAGTAAGTGGTGGTTGAGTTTTACTCTCCTAATATATAAACCTATGGTTATAATTTATCCCATAAAACTATCATTTAACGACCAATTAAGGGAAATCTAATATAATAAATGATTTATATAATAAATTCCTACCTAATTAGTGTTTCACACTAATTGCTGACGATAAATGATTTATTAATTCCTCATAATAATTTTTTTTTCATTAATTTCTCATAATAATTGATCTATTATTTTTTTGCATTACAATTTTTTTCTTAATTAAATTAATAAATTTGTATCTCCATTAATAAATAATTTAAGATTAAGGATCTAGAATTTAAGATTGAAGATTTTGAGTAAGAAAATGTTAAGTATTTGTGGTTGAGAATGGCATAAGTAGTGTTGTGATTTTTCATGCATGGTTTTAATCATTGTATCTATTGCATTTGTTTGTTTTTCGATGCACTCTATTATTTTTGGAAAATTCCTACTGGGATGTGGTTGATTACCGGACAAGAAATTATTAGATATCACGGGAATTTGGGTATCGCATTTTAAATTTAATCGAAGCGTAAATTTGTTTTAATTTGATACTTTTTATTTTGTAATTATTATTTGAAAGTTTTGTAATTTTTAAGTAAGATCACATTTTATTTATTAAATTTATTTAATTGAGCTTGAATTATTTAAATCTTTTAAAACAAAAAAAATATGGTCTTACACAAATAGCGGTTTGGAAATTTGGATTTGCTAGCTGGATGGGACCCGAACCACAAGGTCGAATTTGTGTCCTCTAGAAGTCTGAAAATCGGGGTTGTCACACGCCACCACAACAAAATCACCTGATACCACTATTATCACCCCCGCAGCTAAGCGTGCTTTTAAATTTTAATCACAAACGTCATGTATAAAGCTTGATTCAACAAACTTAAGTCTTTAATTAATTTTTTCTATTTTTTGTTGTTGTAATATTCTCTTTTATATAAAATAATTAATTTCTTTACATAACAAAATAAAAATAATATAAGTTACACAGAGCTTTTGGTTGGATGCCTAGCGACAAGCTGAGCTCCAACTCCTCTTTGAATAGCAATACCTAAACGATAGAAAAGAAAACTACCTAATCCACTACTAGCGTCGTTACTAACCAAACAATTCCTTAGACGCTTAAAAAAAACTAGAGTGTCTTCTCCAAGCTCTCCTAAGGTAGAGAAGGCCAAAACTCCCAAACCATAGCCATGTGCAGTGCACTTGTCCAAGTATTTGGCACGTTTTCGTGAAACTGCATGTGGTTAACTATGTATGTGTTAGTGGTGGTCCAGATTTGTGTTGGGGGAAGATAAATCAATGACCATGGTTATCCAGACCACACCCATTTTCTGCACGTGTGCGTAAAGTTTTAGGGAAATGAATGAGTCACCGTGGGTTCTCAATCGTTTTGTACAGGTACCCAAAATCCTCTATCCGAGAAATCTTGATACAATAAGCTTCTGTAGCAAAGCTGCCTTCACTCCTTGCAACACCAACTCCAACCATATTTTCCCAGGATACCGAAATCATCCGCACTAAAGATGAGTCTGTTGCCGATAATGATCCACCCCACAAGAAACCCTTCCTTTAGAAGATGCCCAAAGGTTTCTCGGCATCTACCATTGTCGTATATTAAGCATTATGAAGCCTTGCAACGAATAAAACAATACCTTGGAATATTATATCATATTTCTTTGTATGTCTTTATTTTTTATATTTTTTTTGGTGTGTTTCCCTTTCAGCATTTTATTATGGTGTGTCACCCTTATTGCATTTTGTTGCCGTGTAAATTCCTTTTTTTTTTTTTTTTGCATTTCAGTATTAGTCCCTTTGGTCATGATCTACAATGGAATTGGTGGATCTGATTTATCCTTGTATAACCGTGCTGATATGATAATCTAATTTATGTTCCCAATCTTGATCTGAACCCCAAAGTTGGAATGTTAATTTTGTTATAGTGGTTTTGATGGAAATTTTCTGACACTGGCATTACAAAGCAAACATATTTCAACTTATGAAGCAGATGATTTCACTTTTGGAAAAAACTAAATCAATAAGATTGCACTTTTGGCAAACAAATAAATAAATCAAAGACGCCAGCAAATGTTATGGTTTTGGATAATGCACCCTGACTTTTGTGTTTTACTCTACAATTGTTCGGTTTTCTTGAATATGTTATAACTTTTTCGTATTCTACTCTTCTCATTGATAGAAATTCTACGGATCGATATGTGGTAAACAAAAATCAAACAATGCCATTACGATGACCATCACGAACTCTGACAGATCAGGTAAATTTTAATTTGTCTTTCTGAGTGTACCAAAATACCGGAGGTAGTATAAATTAAAAGAAGCGAGATCGCACCAATAGGTCACCAGACTGCTCCACATTGAAAAGACAGAAAATTATTATGCGATACGCCTACCAAAGAGGTTGATGATTCTGGAGGAGAGAATGGACACCTATTGTCAGGCGTAAGAGATGACCGGATTGTATGAACGACTTTGCAAGTTAAGTATATAGTCTTACGAACCAGCTCAGTAACAAAAAAGATGTACTCGATCATTGAAAGATGCATGACAATAAGGGAAATTCGATCTTGCCTCCCCAATAACATATTAGTCGGTTTTGAAATTTCTTTCTCTCCAAAAATAAATAAATACATATTGCGATTAAACCGCATGCTCCTCGACCATAAAAAGCCATGCAATGGTTACTGAAAATACCTTCCAAAGAGGCTGACGATTATGGAGGTGTCTTATCTGCCAAAGAGACTTCGCAACATAAGAGTATATATATATATATATATGGTCTTATAAATCGAGGATATATTTCCAGAAGTAAAATTTCAATAGCATATATTCCAATAAGTAAAAAAAAAAATGGTCCGAGAAAGCACATATTTTTTTTAACCGAAAATGGGGGAAGGAAATAAAGAATCATGTATGTGAACTCATTTTTTTAATTTAAGATATTAAACGCGTACAAACTCCCTTCAAAATTATTTGTACACTACAAGAAAATTGGACTTTAGCGACCACCCAGATTCGGTTGGTAGATGGCCTTTTCAGGTGGTTGGAGCTCTATAGCCATCCACATGGCAACAAATACGCTCTGTGGCTAAAGGATTATTTTCTAAAGACATGTACCGACCATATTGTTGGTATAGATGTATTTCGGCTACAATAAAGCGACTCAAGGCTTAGTCGGAACAATTTTTTGGTAACTACTAACTGTTGCTGGTAGAGTATATAAATCTTTTGTTACTGAAAAATTTAACCCACACAAATATTTGTCGCTGAAGACTTATACATTTTTGGTGGAGGTGGTCAATTATAGAACTTCGTCAGCTGATAAAATATTTAACCGACTGAATTTTAGTCGCTTTATATGTTTGGCATAGAGGGTTAAGGATTTTAGCCTCTATATGTCTGGACAGTTAAGATTTTTATCCAATTGGTGTTCTTTGGTTAACGGGGTTTAGCCACACAAAATATAGTTTCTAGGAAGTTGGTTATGGCCTCTGGGCATTAAAATTGTGGTTGCTTGAAGAGTGCGGCCACGAATAGTTAGTCGGTGAAGTTCTGTAAAGACTTCATGTACTGTGGGTGAAGACTTGTAGACATCGCATGTTCAGTCGGCAAGAAGTTGACCAAGGGCTTAAGCCACTAAAAATTGAGTTTCACAAGTGTTTCATAAGCTACAAATTGGGTTGCTTAAGTTGTTGGTAATAAAAGGATGATTAGTAATAAAATATAAGTCCACAACAAATTCATAAAATTCCTTTTTTTCATTGATTTCAATCATTCAATCACCACTACAATTAGAACAGATATGAACAATGATAAATTAAAAAAAGTTCCTAGTCATTAAGATTTTACAAGTCAACCTTTCTCCTGTATTTGCACCTTATATATGGACCTTTCAAAACTGGCCATTCAAATGATCCCTTGAAACTGTTGTCCTTCAGAGGGTCATAGTTCTTCAGAAGTTCTATTGTCTGTGTACTTAGCTTTTTATTTGTGGCTTTTGTATTAATCTGACTATTCCCCTCGAGACTTCACATTCTAAAGCTAACTGGAATATGAACAAGAAATAATATAGGTCAAATATTCTAATCAATTACTCATGTAAGACCCATAACCAATCCAACGAAATACATGAAAAAAAAAAACGGCAGAACTTAGCATCTTGATGTAAGCGTATAATAGGAAATATGTAACTTAAACATTTATCTGGTATAAAATTCACAGCACTGGCATATACAGATATGAATTGAAGACAACAGCAGTGAGTACCGTCTTCATCTAAGTCTTCATCTCATATTGCTCGACTTTGTTGTACGCCCGTTTTTTCTCTTGGATGATGATTCAGCTATCTTTGCTGGAGACCTACACAAACCACAGATCGATATGTTTGTCTCTCTACCTCCTTCAAATTCAAACTACCTGAAAAAAAACAACAATGACAATGAGTCGGTCTATTTTTCCCTGCCATAAACACTCACAAGGAACCACACATAATATCAAACAATTTCCCCTAGGTGTAGCAATACGTTTAGCCAAACAACCACCAATTGAACAAGAAGTGCAGACATGAAATAAGCAAACACATAGAAAGTAAGAATGCAAACTTATCCTCACACCTTAACAAGAAGGTGAGTGGACCAAAAGAGGTAATTACGTTTCAAATGACATCCAAAAATCACCAGTCTAATACAATGTCAAACAAGATTATTATCCACGTCGGTATATTATACTACTGAGAAAATAAAGTGCAAGTAAAAACCTCATGAACCAAATGGCCACAGATTACAAACCACAGATCGATATGTTTGTCTCTCTACCTCCTTCAAATTCAAACTATTTGAAAAAGAAATAACAATGACAATGAGTCGGTCAATTTTTCGCTGCCATAAACACTCACAAAGAACCACACATAATATCAAACAATTTCCCAGAGGTGTAGCAATACGTTTAGCCAAACAACCACCAATTGAACAAGAAGTGCATACATGAAATTATCAAACACACAGAAAGTAAGAATGCAAACTTATCCTCACACCTTACCAAGCAGGCGAGTGTACCAAAAGAGGTAATTACGTTTTAAATGACATCCAAAAATTATTTGTCTAATACAATGTCAACCAAGATTATTATCCACGTCGGTATATTATACTACTGAGAAAATAAAGTGCAAGCAAGAAACTCATGAACCAAATGACCAGCATTTTAAAATAGTAGCTAGTGGAAAAACTCATTATGCCGCTGTTGATGGTGTTTTTTAGTTGAGGGTTAATATCTTAAAACACTAAACCCTAGCAGTCAGTGACGTCACAACATTTAAGTGATAAAGCATTTACTAGGCGCATTTACTGAAAAGCCTTTAATGTGTCTCTAAATAATTACCGGGGTACATTTTTTCAAATTAGGGTTACAACAAGAAAAACCCTAATTCCCCTTTGTGCCAATGGAAAATCATGCCAACCACACCAACCGCGCCAAAGCATGCTAGCCATGATAGCCGCACCTCTATGCCAATGGAAAATCATTCCATCCACACCAACCGCGCCAAAGCATGCCAACCATGCTATCCGCACCTCTGTGCCAATGGAAAATCATGCAAGCCACACCAACCGCGCCAAAGCATGCCAACCATGCTAGCCGCACCTCTATGCCAATGGAAAATCATACCAGCCACACCAACCGCGCCAAAGCATGCCAACCATGCTAGCCGCACCTCTGTGCCAATGGAAAATCATGCCAGCCACACCAACCGCGCCAAATCATGCCAACCATGCTAGCCGCACCTCTATGTCAATGGAAAATCATTCCATCCACACCAACCGCGCCAAAGCATGCCAACCATGCTAGCAGCACCTCTGTACCAATGGAAAATCATGACATCCACACCAACCGCGCCAAAGCATTCCAACCATGCTAGCCGCACCTCTGTGCCAATGGAAAATCGTGCCAGCCACACCAACCGCGCCAAAGCATGCCAACCATGCTAGACGTACCTCTGTGCCAAAGGAAAACCATACCAGCCACACCAATCGCGCCAAATCATGCCAACCATGCTAGCCTCACCTCCGTGCCAATGGAAAATCATGCCATCCATACTAATCGTGCCATGATAAACACATCTCTCCATGGCCCCGCACGCCGCGCCACCATGCTGGTCTTCCCCACGCGGCTACCAAAGTGAAGGAGTGCAATAATCAATGGGTTCCCTTCAATCCCAGGAGAAAATCCTGGCCGTCTAAGGTCACCTCACGACCTTTGGAAAAAACACCCTAGCTTGGTCACGCACCTAGCCAAGATAGCTGCGCCATGCCAAACACATCTCGCCATGTCCCCCCATGCCGCGCCACCATGCTGGCCTTCCCCACGCATCTACCAAAGTGAAGGCGTGCAACAATCAACGGTTGCCCTTCAATCCCATGAGAAAATCCTGGCCGTTTAAAGTCACCTCACGACCTTCGGCCCAAAACCCTATCTTGGACACGCACCTAGCCAAGCTAGCCGCGCTATGCCAAACACATCTAGCCATGGTCCCATATGTCGCGCCACCATGCTGGCCTTCCCCACGCGGCTTCCAAAGTGAAGGCGTGCAACAATCAACGGTTGCCCTTCAATCCCAGGAGAAAATACTGGCCGTCTAAGGTCACCTCACGACCTTTGGCCCAAAACCCTATCTTGGTCACGCACCTAGCCAAGCTAGTCGCGCCATGCCTAACACATATCGCCATGGCCCCCCATGGGCGCCACCATGTTGGCCTTACCCACACGGATACCAAAGTGAAGGCGTGCAACAATCAACGGTTTCCCTTCAATCCCAGGAGAAAATCATGGCCGTCTAAAGTCACCTCACGACCTTTGGCCCAAAACCCTAGATTGGTCAAGCACTTAGCCAAAGCTAGCCACGCCATACGCCCATGGAAAACCCTTAGACCCACACGCCAAGCCAAAACCGCACCTAGCCCAAGCTAGCCGCGCCATGCCAAACACACTCTTCCTTGGCCCTAGCTATGCTAGTCACACCATGCCAAGCCAAACACCCCTACCTTGGCCCTAGCCTCGCCATGCGCTCATGGAAAACCCTTGGCCCCACATGCTAAGCCAAAACCACACCTAGCCCAAGATAGCCGTGCCATGACAAACTCACTCTGCCTTGGCCCTAGCTATGCTGGTCACACCACGCCAAGCCAAACGCCCTTGCCTTGGCCCTAGCCGCGCCACCCTGCTGGCCTCCCCTACGCGACCACCAAAACAAAGGCGTGCAATAATCAACGATTGCCCTTCAATCCTAGGAGCAAATCCTATCCATCCAAGGTTACCAGATAACATATGGTAACCTTTGGCCCGAAAACCTAAGTTTGGCCACGCCAAACCATGCCATGCGAATGGTATGCTAACCTAGACGCGCCACAACGTTGAACCTTACTACCAAAACGAAGGCGTGCAATGATCAACGGTTGCCCCTCCTCTCAAGATGCAAAATCTCGACCGTCAAAGGTCACCAGGCTAGCAAGTTTCCCGAGCTTGACTTGCCAAACTACAACAACATGCTACATGTTTCCCAAACATTCGAGACATCAAAACAAACTTGGGGATGCTCATTAAGGTATTGGTTTGGTGGTCTATAGCGTGAGGCATACACAAATTCCCGTTTCAAGATAGTGCAATAAGAATAAGACGGTTAATAAATGCAAGAAGCAACGGTAAAATGCTCCTTCATTATGGGACATCAATTCCATCAAATCCCATCAATACTAGGCGTTACCACCTCTTCCCATTTAACTCATCCGTTTCCCTTTCTTATGAGTCAAGAATACGTTTCTTTGTTGACTTGTATAAATAGGCTTACATATTTCCACCAGAACACAAGTTCTTGGTCAGGGGAAAACACCACATTCAGAAAGCCAACTCTTGCTAGATTTCTCAAAGATCTCACCTTCTGATACAAGTCAAATACTACTCTTCCAGAATTATTCTGGCGTCAACACTCTCTTTGCTTCCCTCCCTAAACCAACCATTCTCCTCCACTTTGTGACCGAAGCAAGTCTGGAATGACCATTTCTTGGTTTAGGCCGGACTTGTACAGATGGATCTCTCGAATCTAAAGTACTCCCTTGCAGTACATTGTTTAGGGTTTAAATTTTTTCTCACTTTCACATCCGCAATTACCAAAATCCGTATAAACTATTTTCACCTATAAATAGCAGCTAAACCACAAACTTTTCTTTAAGAAAAAATGCATCATATTATCCTATTTAAACCAAAAAAATTGCAGTTCCTAACTTGAAAGGTCTTACTTTATAAAACACAGCACTGTATCAGTAGGCAAGGAAATAAAACTACGTACTATCAGATTTAAAATGTATTGATTCATGATACATTTTATTGGTATAGTAACACTAGATGATGTTGAAATTTGAGAATAGAGACTGAATTTATTACAAGCACCTCTGTTTAATAATTTAAATGTGTGTGTGTCAGGTTGGTATGAATATCATCAAAAATATAATTAAGGTATATGCAGGATCTTATGCTTAAAATGCAACCATGACCTCCACCAAAGGAATCAAGCTTTAAAAATAATTAGTGGATTAGTAAAAAAACAGTCTTGACAGTTTCTCTGGATCAACTTAAAGTTTGATAATGACACATGGCCCATGTAGATTATAAATATGCAACTAGTTCCTTCTTAATTTGGGGATCAAGATAGCTAAACATCACCAGTATATGAAACTATGTAATGAACCACTTGCATAAATTAGCAAATCAACACAAAGCAACTAGGAAAATATGATAAACAAATGTAAGAAGCCAAGCGACTTAAATTCCAATCTCAATCGCTGAAATAAAACGGGTAACCATAGAGTTACAAATATTAAGAAGTCATTCAGCAGGATCCATTTTTTCGTTACTGGCTAATAATCTATACTTGTATTTTAAGGGATGCTTTGCAAGAACTGTCTGAATTTAGTAGTCACAACAAGAAGAACTCTTCAAAGGCCAAGAACAACTTCAACTGGCCCAGAGTCAAATATGTCAAGAATTAAAATTGATATTGGATGCTCATGTTTGTTCATCTTTAATTATACATATAAGATATAAGGGCTTTTGATAAATGTTCAAATTAGAAAACCAACATCAAGTACCTGAGAAAATGTGAGAAACAAATGTATATTCCATTACCGTTTGTTGTCATCTTCTGTTTTGCAATCACACTTCTATCTGGCAGAGAATTTTGCAAGGGATCAGCTCAACCAGAACTTTGTTATAATCCCCCTCTAGCTCTTTCCAACTTAAACACTATAGAAGAACCAAAAATGAAATAAGTGACTACAATATAAACAAGAACAGGTGAATGAAAGACTAAACCCTATTCGCTTCTTCTGTTGCGCACAACAATACAAAAAACCCCAATTGTATATGTTCTATTACCATTTGTTGTTGGCTCTGTCTTGCAATTCGACTTCTCTCTGGCACAAAATTATACAAGGGATCAGTTTTTCGGCTAAATATTTGTGATAATTCCCCTCTACTTCCTCTCATCTTAATGACTACAAAAGAAAGAAAACATTAATATTAAGAACTAAAAATCAAACTGAAAAAAAATGTTACAAAACAATAAAAATCTCTTAAAATCAAATTGGCTCACTGTCCAAGAAGTAGTAGCGCGAAGAAGCAAGAGTCCCACCTAGCTCATCTGAAAAGGCCACGTCGATTTTAGGAAAAACCTGACATGGGATACTAACTATGGATGAACTCATTCAATCCCCACCGAAAGCTCAAATTCAGCAGTAGCAAGGAAGCATGATGGACTAAGGGGAGACGACGTGCTAGTATTACCATAAGGAGCCGCTAGAACTGCTGCATTTACTACTTTTATGTGTTGCATCTTTATCAATCTTCACGGGAGGATATATTGATGCACGAAGGTCATTTGACTCATTCTCACCAATATCAATATCCTCATCCACCAGATCATTACATGTTTACAAAATCGATTAGACAACAACAATAACAAAACCTGGGAAGTCTTGAAATAAATAGAAACTAACCTTTGCTTGGTTGTGCAAATAAAAACCCATTCCTAGACACCTTCACATTCTGCACTACCCAACATATTACGGATTACAATGGATTTTAACTAGAATTCATGGGTTTAATAAAATAGAATTAACTTTGTAATGCAATTAACAATTTTTTTTTTATTCTCCCGTTGATCCTGCATATTGTCATCTACAAGCTGTCATCACTAGCAAGTGGTGGGAAATTGCTTCCACCAGATGTTTGATCAACACATGAACCTGTTCCATCAGCTTGAACTGAAACAATGCTACAATACCCCAATCAGACAAACCCAACAAACCCAAATCATAAAAAAAAATACCTAAAATCAAAAACAAAATCCCTAAAATCTCGCCAACAAAATCACAACAAACCCAAATCATAACTCAAAGCACAAGTGATGCGTGTCGTATGCGTCAAAAATAATTCACTTCCTCACTTTACTAATTATAAATATAGTATTCGATAAGAAAGAGTTCGTATCCACAGAGAGGCGATTGTTGTTATGCAATTTTCAAATTCTTAAGTAGCCAATTAACCCAAGGTGTGCTTTTGTTTTTATCAAAGTAATAAAACTAAATAAAGCAAAGTAAATAGTTGGAAAAATCAATAAGGAGAAGATATTGGTTAAGGGATAGTATCATTCACAAACATGTATTTTTCATCTATGATTAGAATTGGTATTTAATCTCTCAATTATCAAAAGTCCTAGGATATCTTGATCGCAAGAGTATCCCGTTTATTTCCTGATTTTATCACAAACAACATTAAAAGATGCTATTGTGAAATCTTCTTAAAAAGCAACCTAAAGTGTAAAAGCACAATTAGGTTTAACTCCCTAAAAGCAATAAGTTCTATGAAATAAGACTAATCGATGCAAACAAACGTGTAAAAGCACTAATTCGTTTTAACAAAGGTTATGATTCATATGCGATTAAAAAGATGTATCACTACAAGTATTAACCACAAGATGCTACTAAAAATCAGAGATAACAACTTTTACGTATTGAAAACCCTAATATAGCTATAGAGATGAAAACAAATCTAATTGATTCCGGACCCAACCAAACTAGCATTCAAATCATATGATAATAAAACAATGAATCATAAACGATAAAATTGAGACAAAACTAATTCATAGAATCAATTAACATGCTTGAAGAAATCAACTTTTATCCCATAACCAATTATTGTATTTAGCTACTCATATTCATGGAGTTCATCATCATAATATTCAAAGAAATAAGATGAAACATAAAAGAAAGCAAACCCTAGAAGTAGTTCTCTGCAAAAGCTCCAAGAATAGAATAAAAACGTTATATCCTAAATTGTGTAGAAAACTTCCTTTTTATAGCCTTTTTCTCCTTCCAAAAATAGGTTTTGTCTTCAAAGTCCATTAGTTGGAAATTCACCCGGCCCACGAGCAAGAGAAACCCATGTAGAAAATCTGTCCCAAAAGCGCTCGCCGGAAAACTGGGTTTTTGGCCGGAATCCGGCGCCGGAAAGTTGTCGCCGGTCATCTGAATTTGTCACTGTCACTGGTATATTCGACGGAATATTCCGTCATGACTCTGTTAAAGGTAACGGCTGACCTAACGGTCTTCTGTTAGTCAACCTGGTCAAATGGAAAAGGAGTCAGACACCGAGTCAACGTCTTACTCGGCTAACTGGTCTTATTCAGTTGAGTTACTGAATTAGGTTCAACGAATCGCCGGGTCGACTCATCGGAGGAAAATTTCAGCAGGGTACCTCTTGTTTCTGGTCGATTCTCAGGCCAAATCAGGCCATTTTTCTTCACCTGTTAAGAACAATTCATTCGGTACTCTTCTTCATCCAGTTCTGATTCAAACAAATGCTGAGACCCAACGAATCATTCAATGACTCTATCTTCTTCAATCTCAGAATCGAACACCCATCGTTACTGCAGCGTCACCATCGTAAACCAACAACCTTAAACGATTCAAACCCCTGTAACACAGCATCACTGGTCATCAATTGCTTCGATTACATCAACGACATCTCTACTAACTCGAAATTGACAAAACCCATCTCACAAATTCGATTCAATCTTCACTGCCATCAGAAGTTCGGAACCAAGCTATGTAATTTTGAACCTTAATGTTTCAGATCCTAAATTCCATCACAAACCCACAACGTCGACTAACAATTGCTTTATTTTCTTCTCTGATTTTTCGGAATCACTTGCAGTCACACAGCTGCTCTTAATTTCGGGTGAAAGGGATAAATGAGAGACATACCTCTCGAATTTAGGGTTATGAGGTGGAAGGGTAGGATGATACACCCACCGATAAGAACCACCCCCAGTTTGGGTGCCTTTAATAGGTGGTTAGTTCTGATAAGGGCTAGCCGAAGTTTCCAGCCCCTTAGCCTCAGCTCGGCTCCCAATAGTAATTTCCTGTGAAATGATCTTTTCTTCCCTTTACGCTCCAAATGGACTCTCGCCTGTGGATGGCGCTTCCGCTCTTTTCGAATTCTTTCACCAACAACAGCCGTCTTTACTTCTCAGATCCACTTCTTTCTTCAATGAGAGTCATCACTAAAGTTGTCGTGCTTTTAAGACATAATTTGCATCACTAAAGCGGACATACTTTTCAGACATAGATGTAGAAATAAAATCAAATAATGAGACTCAATACGCCTCCAACGCTTTTTCCATGTTTCCTCTTCTTTTGATCCAAATGACTCCAAAGTACCTAAATACTCAAAAACAAAACATAAGATACATAATTCACAAGAAAAATAGCAAAGAAAGCGTAAATACTAAATATAAAATTAGGTGTTTATCACACCTATCAACAAGATCAGTTGTGATTATCGTTAATAGAGTGCTTAAAGGAGATAACGCTGTAGAGATTGTTGTAGAGATTGTTAGGTTATTTACCGAACTAAACCATTTGATCTCCATTTCCAAACTCTTTTCCGAGAAAAGTATTGTTCCTCCTCACAATCTCCAAAATAGATCTGGTTTAAGTTTCTGCAGAGGAAAAAGGGAGGGGACCGGAGTGAGCCAAGGCGGAGATAGAGAGAAGATAAGGTTAAGTTTCTCTCTCTTCTTATTTTTTATAGTGTGTTTTCTATTACCGACAGGGAAAGAAAAACTGGGGATAAAAAAAAATCAAAGCCTTGTAAGAAAAAATGAACGGAGGAAAAGGTGATTCATACAAACCTTTAGACGGTGAAGATTTGGTTTGGGAGCCTCACACGGATTGAGAAGAATTTGTGGGTAAACCGTACGCGTGCATTTGGTTTTATTTTCAATCTTCGACAAAAATCCGAAGAATAATTTATAAATTGCGGTAAAATTCAATAATTATTTTCTTTTTTAAAATGCTTTAGTGTTCAATGATAGAGAAAATTTTGAAATAAAAACCAATTTCCACCCTTCAATGATCATTAGAGTTGAAATTTTAGTTGACAATTAACAAAACCCCAACTGGGAAAAAAAAATAAAAATCAATTAAATAACAATTTTTTTTTTAAATCTCGAGTAATCTATAGATTTTCACAACTTTCTCCTTTCTTCAATGTCATGTTGCAATCATAGGAAAATGAAGTTCAAAAGGAAACCTAGGGGTTTTGTATAGAATTTTGAACGGTGGATAATAATGGTCATATGGATTAAACCAAATTTTGGACAATTGAAATTTCATTTGGGACTCATACAGATTGAGAAAAGTGTCTCTAAAACATGTGTGGTTCTTTTTCTGCTAAAATGAATTGGGGCATTTGGTTTATTCATCAACCTTTGATAAGTTAAAAACCCAAAGAATATTAGTATATAAATGAGAATAACTTTGGATATTTTTATTGACCTTCAATTATATAAAAGTTTGATCAATATATATAAGAATGAATTAGAGAAATAAGATATGAATTCGATAATTGTCATTAAATTCTAAAATACAATCAAAGTATAATATGACAAGAGGTGGTATGTAAACATCTAAGCATTTTTCATAAGATCGATCGAATTCTAAAATTATACTGATTTTTCTTATAATCAACTTATGTAAGTATCCAAGTATAGCTAATATTTTTTTTGGCCTTATTCAGTTTTATTTGTCATCAATCAATTTCACTAAAGTTCACTTATGTATGCTCAAATCCAATTTTCATTCAATAACATATCATTTTGGCATTTATCTTGATTTAGGTGAATCTAGTTCCTAGGCGATGTTTAATCTCACTCAATGTCGTTGGTTTTATCAACCTCATTCAATTTCACCCGTTATTCATCAATGTTTAGTAGCCATGTACTTACTTTTACAATAGGTAAAGGTGTCCATAGACATATAATTTTGGTGGATAACTGCACTTGCTAGAATATATTACTTCTATTATACTTTTTAGTGGCCAGAAAATAGTTGTCGAAATATACTAGAAACACCATCAATCTGATGGTTGTATTAGGTGTCTACTGATAGGGTTTTCGATGGGTAAAACAAGTGACAAAAAATGTATACCTTCAACGGTACATTTTGGTTACCCAACCATGGTGTCTGGAGGATAATAACAACAAATATGATATTTTGGTTGTTAAGTCATCGTTGCAAAAGAGTTCAACCAACTGTCGTTGCTATAAAACTGGTTGTTACAGATATCTTCCAGCCGGATCTGTTTTTGGTTACCAAAAGTTGTCGCTGAAGAGTTCCTCCGACTGCAGTCGATAAGAAAGTAGTCTCTAATGCCAAGTTTTCTTGTAGTGGTAGTATATATTTTTCCTGAATTTTATATTGCGACAACGCGTATGATTTTGGAAAACATTTCTGATTTAATGAATTGTGTTAACAACATTAGTTGTTTACCCGATAGAACATAGAAAACAAAACATGGGATATCCCTACGATATCTATGACCAAGCCAGAATTAATATACATCGGACCAGAAGGAGTTGATATGTATCGGGGACACATTTTATACGATATTAAAAATGAACCGAATCAAGGCCCGTGCCGTTACATCACGTGTTGAGGGCTAGTACCTAATAAGACAAAACCCGGGTCATTATGAAGTAAAACACAACACCCCTTAACCAGTTATTTTTAAAAAGCCTAATCTACCCTTGTTTAATTAACACTAGTAATGTGTTTAGGATAATTAATTTAGTTAGTTAATTAGTTGAATTAAAATTCTCAAATTAGGTATTATTTGGATTGAACTCATGGATTATGTGTTTAGATTTTTGAGGAATTTTTTTTTTTTTTAGATTTTTTTTTTTGTAATGGAAATGAAACCACACTAGCCAAACACCTCTACGAAGGGGATTGCAAAGCTGTTGAGTGATTTTATACTCAAAATTACAGAAAAAGTCAGCAAGGTCGACAAAAAAAACCCTGAAAGGAGTTACAAATGCATGATTAGTCGGCAAGGTATTAATTTCATAACCTGCCGACTAAATTATAGTCGGTAAGGTTCAAGTTCTTGGTGGTCAAGGTTCAAATTTTCAAAACATGCCGACATTAATTACTGCAATACTTGTCGACAATGTATAAGGATGAGTAATGACCCTGTAAATATTACTTTCAGAAATCAGAAACAAAATCCTCTGAAAAGTCGTCACTCTATTCATCCTGTAATCTTGATAACTAAAAATAAATATGAAAAGTCGTCATTCTCGATAAAAAAAATACCATGACGACTGTGTAACTGCAATTCAATAATTTTGATCTAATTTGTCATTTATATAACATAACAAAGTACTAGAATGGGTTTGAAAGGATTAATCGACAATAAAAAAAAGCATAATCGACGAAATTTTTCATTTGAAAACTATGAAATATAGAGAAGGAGAAATAAATTGATTATTAGATTGATGATGAAGGAGAAGGAAAGAAATTAATAAGGTTTTGATCTAAAACCAAAAGGGGTAGTTTTGGTTATTATTAGGAGAAGGGTAATTAGGTAACTTTATACATATTATGATTGGGAACAATATGGATATACCCAATTTTACCGGGTTATTTTTTGGTTGTTCAAACACGCAGCATGCTAAGATTTTTTGTTATGTAAATGGATTCTTCATCCGCTATTCTTCACGGAATTTCTGTTTGTTAATCTAATATTTAGATTTGACCTTGAGAACAAAGTCAATGGATGAACTCTCCACAATGTAGTCAAGTAGTTGAATTGTCAACACCTAGTTGGCTAAGGTTCCTACTTCCTAATTGTTTGAAAAAAAAAAAGTCAAAGTCATAAATCACGAAATTGCATCGACCAAGTGGTTTTGATTGTTTGAAAAGGGATGCAAAATTGTTTCGTTGTGGATCATAGAATCCCAATAAGAGGAAGATCATATCAAAACAAGCTTTGCTATTCTTACTTTCGATCCTAGTTCCCCCATGCCGGTCTCAGTATTTTATGTCAAACCCCATTATTCTTAGAGTTCATGATTAACGCGCTAAATCTTTGCACATCATTTTCAACACAACAACTTGTACGAACAAGCTTATCTTTACGTGCATGAATGATTGTTCTTATCGACTAATTAAAGTAGGCTTTGGTTGACCAAAGCAGCTATTTCAACGCATTACAAGTTTAGTTTATACTTCCGACCACGATAACATTGCTTTCACGGGACCTCACTGGCCGCAATTTTTTTGTTTCATAGTAAGAAAAATATCGCGTATCCTTAACGTTTATGGCAAGTGGAGAACTAGTTCTAAAGAGTACGTACTAGTCAAACATAAATTGTCAATGAAACAAAATACTATAAAAACATCTTCACACACACCCTCGTAACATACACACTGAATCTTCCCTCAGCTCAAATTCATCCCAATACCTCTAAAGCTTGATATATCAGAGATAACAATGGAGAACTACAACGAAACAAAACCCTCTGCACCATCAGCATACCCTCGGACAGACATGGAGTCGGGTGGCCAAGCAACACCCACGGCTGTGAGGCCAGGAAAGAATGAGAAAGTAAGTTTGATTTTAAGGGTAGCAACTTTAGTCTTCTCGGTAGTTTCATTCATCATCATGGCTAGTACCCAAGGTTTCGATGAATTCCACGAGACGAGGTAGCGTATTCTATTCTAAATCTATCTAATTCATGCGACTATGCTAAAAAAAAAAAACGAATTTTCCGCTAACTAATATTTTTTTTCCGGGAGCTGCAGGTATGTATTGGCCGGTGGCATCCTCTCCACGATATACAACGTGTTCCAAGTTTCCCGCCAAAGCTATCACTTGTCAACAGGAAAATATCTGTTTTCACAGCGTACGACCAATCTTGTCGATTTCTTTGGAGATCAGGTTGGTTGATTACTGCTGAGTACTCGTTTTTTACTATCCAAAGTTTCATATATATTCTTGTGACTCATCTGGTTTGTTGATGTGTATTTGTGCAGAGTATTGCGTATCTATTGATATCGTGTGCATCGACAGGGGCTCCAACTGTACCTGCGTTCAGGGCAATCGAAGATGCGTTGTTGATAACTCACGATGCATCGACTTTGGTTGCAGCTTCCACCAGCATGGTTTTCTTAGCGTTCTTTCCTATGGCTGTGTCAGCTGGGATATCTGCTTTTAAGCTCTCTCCCTAAACTTAAAATTTGAATTACCAGAAACAGAGCATTCCTAAACACTTTATATTTCCTTCATATTTTTTTTTGTTTTGTTGCAGCGTGTTTGATTTTATACCACCAGTGACATATTTTGATAAACAATAAATTTTTAATTTTTGTATTTTATCATATAATTCATTCCATTTGATTACAATATTTCCTTTGAGAAAGAAATGAAAAACATAGAAATCTGAAATCCATTATTTTATTTATGGAAATTCTAAACATAATGTGATTTTGGATCGCTCCAAAACCGCTCACTTACAGTGGGTGGGTCTTAATACCGGCCCCATGTGTTTTCCGGAATGCATGACTCATCACTGTAAATTTTGTGGTGGTTCAAAACCACAGTCTGTTTAGCGCGTTTGGATATAAATTCAGAAATAATTTTTTAATTTTTAAAAATCAAAAATCAAGAAGTCAGTTTGGTTGTAGAATTTCAGAACGACTTCTAGAAACAAAAAAAAATCGACTTTTTATGAAGCAAAATATCTGGACTTCTAGAAATCAGAAATAAAACTATATCCAAACGCTCTAGAATAATTGTTTTTTCCGGTGGAAACTTTTGTGTTGAGGAGTGAACTCGTATATTTAAAAGCCAGAAGTTCGTATCCGCCTATCAATGATTGTGGATCTCTTAATGTAATTAAAAATTCTCATATCAGCATGAATTTGACTAATTAAGGCTAAGGTTGAAGATTAGATAAATTTTTACAACAAGGCTGTTAGCTGTCATGGACCCCCATCAGCCGATTTCATCATTAATTAGGGGCCCACACTTTTACTGGATCAAGCTCAATTTTGCTGTCAAACATTCCTTCCAAAGTTTCCTTGGGCCTCCATTACTACCTTTCCAATTACATTACGACGCGTAGGATAATTGAATTTGGACAAATCCTAACTGTCATCTTACTTGTCACTGACTGAAAGAACCTCCTGCCTTAAAATCCTCATTTTGCCCCAAACAAACTCAAATTGATCTCACCTTGAATCAATGGAGAATTCCGTAGAAACGACGAGTAAAACTCCGGTCGAAGAACAGGCAGAGTATGTTCATGGCGAGGCCGAGGCTAGTAAGAAACCTCAGACAGAATTGGAGTCTGGTGGTGGCGAGGCGACGACCACATCCATTCTTAGGCGATGGAAGATTAAAGATCTGTTGAGGAAAGGGGGTTTGATTTTAAGAATTGCAGCTCTGGTTTTCTCAATACTTTCGTTTATAATTATGGTTAGTAATAAACACCGTGGCCAGAATTTCGACGATGTTGAAGAATACAGGTAACCCCAATTCTAGATAACCCTTTTGTTAACAGTGACTTTCTCGTATTGCCGGATTTTTGAAGGATTCCGATGAATTCGATTTGACTAGTAGCTAATAAGCTTGGTGGATTTGCAGGTATCTAGTGGCTATTGGCATACTTTCGACATTGTACACTGGTTTCCAAGTTGGCCGTCAAGTTCATCACATGTCGACTGGCATATCTTTGTTTGATCACCGGACTTCCGGTCTGGTCGATTTCTTTGGTGATCAGGTGAGTTAATAGCAGGCTCAGTTTTTAGTCAATTTTTATTGACAAGTGACAGTGATTGGATAATTATCTTATGTTGCTTCATTTGTTGACGTGCACAGGTTGTGGCTTATCTATTGATATCATCAGCTTCTGCGGCAGTTCCACATACAAATTGGCTTAGGGAAAATGCAGATAACATATTTACGGATACAGCTGCGGCTTCCATCAGTATGGCTTTTTTCGCATTCTTCTCTCTGGCAGCGTCAGCTATGATATCTGGTTATAAGCTTTCTGCTCAAAATTACATTTGAAGCTACAGAGAATTCCAAAATAGTTCCAAGTTCTTTCCGCTTTCTTTGTTGTGTGAGTAATTGTGTTGATTATGTGTTCAATTCAAGATATAGATTTACTCTGCTTTCAAATTGTATTTATTCTTTCTGCAACACAAAAATGTAAAGATACAAAAATGGTTTTTATTTTTAATTTTTTTTTTGATATAACTGAATTCTGCATCTTATTTGTGGCTACTATGTTACAATCCTGGACCCTTGGGACAAAGAAAAATGGTAAACATCCATAACTCATCTGTTGTATGCAGCGTTCAGGATAAAAAAGTATGTAAAAAATGATGTTACTACTGTACCTGGCATTGATGTTTTTGGCCAGGTATCTGGGGTGGGGTTTTAGACTTACGATCCTCTCTTTCTCTGCTCTGACCAGCTTCTTCTCATTTAAAGCTTCTCTTGCATCTGCCGTGTCCCCCTGTGTTTTTCTTGATGAGAGTTATTACAGATTTTGTTTCAGTGTTGGTTGAGTTGTTTGTCTGTTCAGTAGAGGTATCATTTGTATCACATTCCTTTGGCTGCTTCAATAACTGTTGTTTGTCCCTCTTCTGAGCTGTGATAAGAGACTGATTGAGTCCTGTAGTTCTCTTGTATGTTAAATGCTCAGTCTGCAGGCATCTTATGATCCGAGACATCCTTCTCAGCGTTCTTCAGCGTCCATGGAATACATGACTGAAATACCATAAGATAGGGCTGTAAGGTCTTTAAGATTTTTAGCAAAGATCGAGACATGCACAGATAAGAAACTACAGGCCATGCAGATTTCATGATATAATAGATTTATCATAGGTTATTAAGAACCAATAACCCAGAGCAAATGGATCTTGACGCGAGGCAATTTACCTTTACAAAATCAGAGTCTGCAATCTTATCTTCTGTGGACATCATCACATCTCCCCTAGCCAAAGTTTTCCGTTGAACCTGTAACCATTGTAAATGCATTAAGCCAAAATCACAGTAGTAACCTTTAGCCTGAAATTCAGAACTTAGAGATTCAGAATATAACATCACCTAAACATTGATAGCATATCATTATGGTGAAATTTTCATTTTTTTTTTCCTATTAAGCATGTAAAATATGCTCAGTCTCAATTTACACCATTGATGCAAATAAAAACTCATTACATACCCTAATGATTTACATAAATCCCATCTAGCCGTGGTGTGGTCCGGTAATGGTCAGTCATGACAAGTGACAACAAGCTAACGAGATAATTCAGTGGACTTACTTAAATGCTAGTACTGAAGTTTTATACACCCTTATTGCAAAATTCTTTATCATCAACTTTTGTCGCAATGTAAACATTGACCTGTCATAAAAAAATAAAATAAATGTGTCTGCAGGGACATATGCAGCTATCTATGTCATCATATATACCATCATTCAGCATTTTGAACATCAATATCCTATTCAGCAGTAGCAAGTATGGTCTGACCTGCCTCTAGTTTTACCAATGGTGCTCAAACATTAGATCAACAGAAGTTGTAACAGAGTTCGCCATGCTTATATGTGTCCTGTCCTACCTTGCGACTCCTCTAATGGGGAAGGTAGAATATGAACAGTAAGCTTCGATTAGAGATAGTTTCAAAAGGTCTTGATAAAACAGGACTACCTGGTTTCTTTTACTAGTTAAGGCTGCTAATTCAAATATTTTCTAATGTGAACCTCCTGCTCCTGTTTGTAGATTTGTAAAGAGACTACAGTATGAACACATTAGAGAGTCCTGATATATTGAGCATTACCTCAGCTAAAACACTTAAATTGACACCAATGACGACAAACAATGAAAATGGATGTGTACCTGTTAAGCTTCTCTTGTCATCAACTTAAAGAAATCCCCATTTTGTTATAGCAACATGCCAACATCTCTAACCGCTGCTTCAGCCTGAAACCTTGCATTTGCCAACTGGCAGTTTCTGCCAAAGCTGTCTGAACACTATTTTCATGAATGTTTTCTGCCCAAGCTTACAGTTTGAACATCATCTACATATGTTGCTTACTACATCAACAGTTACAATATTTTGCAGAAAATTACAATTTTTTTAGCTCATCTGCCAAGAGAGTGTTTGTTAACAAGGAAACAACAGAATCACTCGGGACAAATTCTCTTTCACGCATCCTGTGGAGAAATTGCAATGAATTTTCAGTCTCTCTTGCTATAAGAAAACCCTTAATGATGGTTTCATAAGTTCTAGCATTTGGTGAACAACCCTTCTCCTCCATTTCAATGATTAGCTTTTTAGCCTCGGATAACATCTTGCTACGAAAGAGGCCGTTTAACAGTGTGGTATATGTTACTATGTCAGGCACTAATCCTTTGTTGGGAATTTCATTAAATAGTTTTCTTGCATCTTCCAACTTGCCAGCTCGAAACATGCCATGAATAAGAATATTGTACATATCAACATCAACTAAGATACCAGTACCCTCTATGGATTCAAGCAGTTCTACTGCCTCCACAATTTTTCCATTCTTGCAATACCCATCCAACACTGTACGATATGTGACAGTATTTGGAGATAGACCAAAAGATTGCATCTCACTGAACAAATTTTCTGCTGTCCTGACTCTTCCATCACGGTATAGTCCCCTTAACAGTGTAGTGTAAACAAAGGTTGTGTGTTGCAATCCATTTTGTTTCATTTTCTTGAACAGCTTTAGAGCTTCATCCACCTTACGATTCTTGCAATACCCATCAATTAATATAGTGCAACTGATATCATCCGGTTCAAGGCCCCTACCTACCATCGAGTCAAACAGGTGCACCGCATCTTGCAACCGACCTGCTAAGCACAGACCATCCATCATTGAGTTATAAGTAATCCGATTAGGCTTTAGGTTTAACTTGTCCATCAATTTAAATAACCCCCAAGCATCTTTGGTCTTCCCATCTTTACAAAATGAATCTATTAATATATTAAAGGTTATCACATTGGGTGAAATTCCTAGATGCATCATTTCATCAAAATATCTTCTTGCTTCTTCCCATTGACCATGTAAGCAGTGACCATCAATCAAACAACTATACGTCACTACATTTGCAGAGATTCCTCTACAAATCATCTCGTCAAAGAGTCCCTTTGCCTCATTCAACCGGCCTGAATTGCAGAGTCCGTTAATCAAACTATTGTAAACCACTACATCCTTCACAACATTTGCATCCTCAAGCATTTCAGTGAAGAGAACCATGGCTTTATCAATTAAACCTCCTTTGCAAAGAGCATCTATAATTATAGAATACGAAACAACATCAGGTTTGCAATTCCATTCTGACATCTCATTTATTAACTGAAGAGCACGACCGACTTTACCAATCCTACAAAGCCCAGATATAAGAGTATTACACGTAACTGCATTAGGTTGAATACCTGTCTCAGTCATTTTAACAAACACTTGGAATGCAAAATCAATCTTTTCTTGTTGACACAACCCTTTGATCAGTGTATTGAAAGTGATCACATTAGGTTGATACCCTCTTTTTATAATCTCTCCAAAATAACAAAACCCAGGATCAATTTTGCCTAATTGACAACAACAATTAATCAAAATGCTCAAAGTATAAATATTTGGTTTTACTCCAACCAAACTCATCTTCTTATACAAGATAATCACATCTAAATAACATTTAATCTTTGATAAGGAACCAAATACCTGACAGAATGCCGTGTTAGATGGTAATGGCCTTTCTGAAATCAACTGATCAAAGTATTTCAAACCATCATCAAGCTTCTTAATCCTCCCTGCCTTGCACTCATCTCTGACGAAAAGCTCAAGTTTTGCTACTCTGTTATTGCCTCCCAAACTGTGATAATATCTCATGATTACATGATTAAGCTGCATTGCTCTTTGACCCAAATTCATTGTCAGGGGCGGTGGCGGTGGCGGAGTAGAGTAAGAAGCGCAAGTGGTTCTAAAATGGCAATGTGAAATGAGATTTAGTGAGGGCAAAGAGCAATGTGTGCTAGTCATTTTTTCAAGGGTGCCTTCATAAAGTTTTCTTGAGTCACATTCATATGCCATTTTTTTTTCCCTTGATCATAAAAGAAATTGATGCTGACGAATTTCGAACACAGGTCACTGATATCACCCAACTACTCTACGACATGTAAATGTGGTTGAGCTTGAATAATAAAAAATTGATTCTGTAGATTGTCCACATTGATATTATCAAAACTAGTCTAGACGCACGCACGATGCGCCTGCCGTTTCTTTTTCAAAAAAAACTATTCATTCAATAACTTTTTAGATTAAATTGCAATAGTTGTACTGAAATTATCATCAGACCACGTTGTACTAAAAATTATCATTAGAAAGAGGGTACAAATTGCTTTTGTTTGCTTATTGATTATGTGGCATCAGTCAATTTTAACAATATACTGAAATTGTCATATGAAAATGTCATGCCAGAGGCTTCCTTGCAACCTGTAAAACATAAGACATTGTTATTCTTATTAAACTTTATTCTTACTAAAGCTTCTCGAATAACTTTACTGGTTCAAAAAATGCAATATTTGCAGGCACATAACATAATATCAGCAATGCCTATAATAATATATGTGGCACTTTAATCCCTAAAATGCAAAAACATGTACAGTAAGGAAAATACCATTCAACATGTTCAAGTCAAGTACTTCAATTTATCTAAGATGGATCTCCAAAGCAGGCTTACTATGCGATTATTGAGAACATGATGGATGGCGGAATTCCATTTACTTCGACAAATATTATTTTACATCCCTTGTCTCGGACCGATGCTCCTCAATAATTTATGATACCTAGTGGGAAAGTTTTGGCCAGATTTTGGAACCTATGAAATGAACACATTGATTAAGGATCCATATAAACAACGACCCATTGCAAGAAATATGACTCTAGAAATAGTCTCATAATTGTCATCTGGCATGAAAGTATTTGGTAATTTCCAGGAACTTCAATCCAACCAACATAGACACTCTATGTACGTTACCAATCTCGGATTGTTCTACTATAATGCAACAATCATTACCAAACTACCACAATTCAGTTCAGCCCAACATGTGCATACATACAGTTTGCAGTCAGCTAAATGGAGACATTATCATAACTATTTAGCAAGTACCCGGAAGTTCAATTCAACCAAGTTGGGACATTCCATGCAATCAACACCTTTTTGCTAGTACATTGATCTACTGATGATCCAGGCATATTACACCGCCTGCTTATTGAATCTGAATTTTGGTTGGTAATAAGATTGGAGAAATACTGATTCCTAAAACTCAGATTGAATAAGACATCATTGGCTATAAAATTATCACTAAAATTGAACTTCAAACATGTTTTTTCTATTAGGAAAATTAACAAACAGTTGAAGTTCACAAATTACGGTGTTAAGTATTGCTTGAAAAATAATCTAATTAAAGCATCACATTAAAATTAGTCGAATAATCATTTCATTCAAACCCATCCAATTAGGTTGAATTTCATGAAAACTCATTCGAAAATTCATTTCATTAAAACCCATTCAAACTATAAAGTCACTAACCTAGTAACCTGTATTGTTCTCTTGTTTTTTATTTTCTTATTTTCGATGTCGTTCTATATGTGAAAACAAACAAACCCATTACTAATTGAAACCTACCGATCAAGAGATGAATCGACAAAAAAATAGGAAGTAAAAAGGATTAAAACCTACCCATCCACGACTTCTCAAACTTCACGGTTCAATCAAGCAGAACCCCTAAACCAAGAGAAGTAACTTGTTTAATCGAAATCGAAGAACCAACTCAGATAATCAACTTGGAAAAGATAAACGAAAGAGAATAGACGCGGAACCGAAAAAATAAAAAGAAGCAGAGGTAGAGGGAAAACGAAGAACAAGAAGTTGTTTTGCAAATACTCGGTGAAGTGAGGATATTTTGGTAAAAAAAGGGGGCCACGGTTGAAAAGTCCCCCTTTTCTTTATTATAGTATAAGATGAGTCATACTCCATTTAGATCCTGGTTAAATTGGGGCCTATAGCATTTAATTTGGGCCTATAGCTAGATAAAAAAAAAAGGTCATTAGAAATAACCTTCGCACCACCCCTTATCAAGATAATTCCCTAAGTACCTATTTTATCCCTGATTAATTAGCATTAATTAATCATATTAGGGGTTAATTATGTTTTGGATGTGAGATTAACTAGTGTTAGAGAGTTCTTCAAAACCTCAAACATTTAGATTTTTTTTCGTAAACAGTACTCTAAATTGGTTTACGTTCATGAAAATGTAAACCGATTCTGGATTGGTGTTTCCAAATTAACAGAGGACATTTATAATCGGTTCACATTGCCATATGTAAAATCCGATTGTGATATGATAATCGAATTTTACGAATTACATATATAAATTGTTTCCTTTCATACGATTTTTTTTTTCATTCATTCCATTATTATTGTAGGATGCATTTAGCACATGCATCAATCCTTTAAACCCCTAGGAGACCCTAGTGGATGAGATATAGTCTCGTGAGGGTTTACATAGAGGTCTACCCACAAAACCTATACAAAAACTTCTAAAGCCATCAATCTTCCTCCGAAGACGATATACGGTCCATGAAGTCCGGGTCATCCTCCGATATTTTTTCTGCCAAGAAGTGATAGCTTGCATCGAATGCGAATGCTTCCCCTTTTCCTCCAAGTAGCGCGCTTTCACGACTTCGTGCTACAAAAATACAAAAACAAACTTACATTTGTTAGTGGTGTTTCATTGGAAGATAAAACAACATGGATTACATAAAACAAACCACAAAAATACTTACAAATTGTGGGGCGAGTGTTAAAAATCCGAGGTTGGATAGCTAAATAAGCAAAAACTGCATTTTTGATGACATCTAGTCTTATTTCATTGGATAGCTTGAACAATCGGTTTATGTTGGCATATCGAGTAGACCGATTGGTGCAACACATATTATAGTTAAAACTTCAAGTGCATTAAGTTGAACAAACCTTAAAAGAGTGTTAAGAACTTAAAAGAGTTGAACAGAGATCATCCAAAATACAAACATTAAAAGAGTGTTAAGAACTTAAAACATCCACAAATCTTATAAATATAAACTTTTAATATCTAAAACTTAAAGTACGGGAGCGCTAGCACCACCGGGAGCATTTGCAGCACCACCATCAGCAGGAGAACCAGCACCAGCATCATCACCATCAGGAGCAGCAGCTTGAGCTTGAGCCATTTGTTCCCACATACCTTCAATTTCTGCATGGAGCTCCCTCTCAGCTGAAATCATGTTTCTCCTCATCCTAGTGAACCTCATGACCTCATAAAGCTCCTCCAGTGCAATCTTGTCAATCAATGTGAGGGCTTGTTCAAGATGAGTCTCACGTCCATAGGCAAACTTATAGAGGCTTCTTTCTGGCACTCGTTGTGGTCTCCTAAGGATGTCATCCAATGTGAGCTCTCGAGAGTAAAATGCTAGGTGTGAGATGTCCATATCTTCATAAAAAAAAAAAAAAAAAAAACTAGTCAACAGTCGGTACATAATCATATATATGTAACCCAATCCTGACTACAAAAACATACAAGCCTCTGAAACATCCATAATCAGTTTATGTGGTACATATATAAAATCTGATTATTAAAAGGAATCTGAAGAGTCAAACATAAAACCCGATTTTAGGATCGCATAATTAAAAGAAAAAAATGTTTCCAGAATCGGATTATTCTAAAGCACTTATGAACCGATTATTGTGCATGCTTTTCATATTTCGTTTCTAAACCTAAAATCGGTAGATGTTAATCATCATATAAACCGATTAATGTGCATGCTCTTAATGGAGGAAACCAAAACCCAGAATCGGTTTATTCGATATGTCAACATAAACCGATCCTGGATGTAATCAGAGATTTTGAATTTCGAAATTTGAAGATTTAAACATGTAAATCAATCAAGAAATGCAAATCATAGAATGGGTTGATGGAGATTTTCCTTTTTCTTGGTTGGATCGAAGATCTTGGAGGAGAGGATAAAAAAAAAAAAATTTGACTAGAGTTTTGAGAATTTGGAAAGATTATGATGAAAATAGAAACTTTTTTTAATTAGGTTTAGGTTTTTCAGTTTTTTGATTTACTGAAAATGGTAAGGATTAGTATTTATATGAGATTGTTTTAGCATTAATGTGGGGGTAAATTAGTATTTTTCAGAAGTTTGGGTGCCTAGAGTAATTTGGTGGTGTGGGAATGAAAATTTGATAGGCCCAAATTAAATGTTATAGGCCCCAATTAAGTTAGGTTCTTCTGTTCTGCTATGGATTTAAGGCTAATAATTTCATTATGAGTTTGTAGTTCCTTAAGTTTCCCAGTAATTGTTCGTTTAAGCTCATATAAGGATAATACTACTAGTGTGGTTAGTTTGATTCCCCAAAGCTAAAGGGTATTTTACATCTGTAATCATGCCTTGTTGTTATTAGTAAGATTGCTTCTAAAGTTTGGTCCTGTGTTTGGTCCGCAAAGTAGGGTCAATATTGCGTACATTTGCCCTAAGGATTATTATGTTACAATGTTTTAGTTAGTATGCGAACAGATTGTTGTTGTGTGACAGATACTTAGGTTAGCTTCCATGCATTATGTAAAGATTGAGATGTAATTAATATCTTATGACCCCTCCTAACTATCTCCCTAAGTGTGTCTATTTTCTATTGTCAAGTGCTTTAGTTGAATAATCTAGTCATTCTAACAGCAATATCTCGTGTGTACTGCAAATTCTTGTCAGTGTCATTGTTGTGATGGCATTGAAACTTCTTGGGTAATGGAAACAAGTGGATTGTGGCGATTTCCCCTATGTAATGATGCAGTTAAGCTACTGAAGTTTTTGGTTGTGGCAACATCAAGTGGGTTGCTTGCTTGGACAATCGATCTGTTTCATCTCTGTGGTATTTAACCGGCCCAACCACTTCCGATAAGATTCATGACTGATTCAAATCCGGTTTATGTTTCTCTCATCTCTTTTAGTTTTAGATATGGTGATCAATTCCTTGTCTCTGTATCTGTTGACCTCGTTTTGTGTAAATGACTAACATGTACTTGCATTATTTTTTCAAAAAGGTATATCTACAACCCTGACAAGGAAATAAAGAAGGTATAATTCCTATCTCAAGCAGCAACGATGTAAGAGGTACCAGCATCAATTTTCTACACAGTTCAAGAGCAACATATTGGGGGTTCCTACAGTTACAGGTACAATTCGAGGGGTTCTTCATGAGATCTATAATGGATATTTTATGAATTTGATTTTGGGGATTAATGGTAGCAGTGATGACATCGTACACAACAACAAGAACAAGACTGGGGTTTTTGAAATGCTGTCAACTTACATTATTGTTTCTTATGTTCTTGTTTGTTTTAATCGTTTTTAGTTAAGATTTGGAGCTAAGAGAATTGAAGCGGACATTGGTTGTCGAGTTTTGAGTCACATTTTCGGTCGATTTCTTCGGTCGGACGTCCTACCGTGGCAGCGGTCATCTAGTATATAGATTATGCATTTGTATATATATAATTGGTGTAAAAAAGATACTAATAATCGTATACTGATTTAATTTAGTGTTTCATATAATAATTGTAGGATTCATCCGAAAAGAGATGGTGGTATGTAATTGAAGGCATAAAAGTTGGATATTGGCGCAGAATCTTTTTTCTTCGAATAAACCCTTATTTAGAAGAAATTTAGAATACTTTTCCGAATAAACCCTTATTTATGATGGTAGTACTACAATAAAGTCAATCCACTCCTTCTAGTTTGCATCAAAACATAAGGGTAAAACATGAAAGAGAATGGATATTTATAAAATCCATATAGTTTTCTTAATCTAAGAGAAGATTAAATGACCCCAGTGTCCCTTCTTAATCCTGATATTCTTCCTCGTATTATCTTTGAAGGCCTTAAATTATTTGAGTTTAACGAGAACTCAATCGCATCTTCTAGAAGTATGTATTATTTTAAACACATGAAATATTATTATTGTACGTAATAGTCGATTATAAAACTTATCTCAGGCCCTATATGCACCATATTTTCTAGTCACGCATGAGTATTATAGCTGAGTTCAGTTCACTACCGAGGTACTTCTCTATCGGCTACTGAGTACTTTCAGATAGGTATTGGAAAGTCAAAGGTATGTAAATACTTTTCAACCGAAGTCTAAGGGAGGTTGGATCAACCACATATCTTCTTTGATCGATAACGAATTTGATGCTCACGAGTTTAAAAATTAGGTCATCATTAGTATCATCATTTAGTCACCTTACCGTGTTGTAATATGGTGGGGTTTTAATTGTGTACCGCAAGTGCACGGCTATCGATGAGATAGTATGCAGAATACGGGTTCGTTCCACAAGGACTATTGTTATCTCTAAATTCCAAATTAAATTATAATATAAGAATAATAAAATAAGAAATATTAATAAAACTATAAGAAAATAAGTAAAATAGTAAGGAAAAGAATACTAGGGTTTTGGATTCCACCAAACTAATCATGGAAAGTTCTCATTTCATTTCTAAAAAATATTCATATTATCACTCAAGACAGTATCGAAATCAATCTCATGTCTCCAAAAATGTTGCAATTAAAATAAATATACAACTTTTGTTGTAAACCCAAAATGGTATAATTTCCTTCGCTTATAAAATATCAATAGCCGAAGACTATCCAAAACGGTTTAAAGAACGAAGCTTTTTAGAAGAGAAATTAATAAAAAAATTTAAACCAAAAGAATATTTTATTAGATAATACCCGAGGTTCTTACATATCATAATTGGCTTCCTCCTCCACCCCAGCGGAGAAATTACTCCATTATTACAAAAGAAAATTAAAAAATTAAAACAAAAACTATATTCTTTTTCTCAGACTCCGGACCTCTCTATTCCTTCTACTTCAACCAGTATTTATAGTTTTCAAAGGAAACCACATTCCTTTATCATATCCACTACCACATCATCATCCAATAAAAGTATGCCACGTGCCAAATAATATAAAAATCCTTCAATCAGAATGCACCATGTGTCAAATACTGCAATCAATATCTTAATTATTATTTTCAACTATAAAGAATAATATTCCTTCCCAAATCATCAAATATTCCATTACTCCACATTATAAGGAAATATTTTCTTCATTAAATAAAATATCTTCAAATATCCTTTATCATAATTAATATCTTTCACATGGTTTCCACACTTCTATACACTCAGTGGAATTATTACCACACTTCCATATCCACATAATTGGACTTAATAAAATGACTCTCCATGTAATTCCTTTCGGGTTTAGCCCATTTAATCATAAATCACTTCATTTCCTCCATTTTCCCTCATATTTCCTTATTTTAGTCCATCGAGCTTTATTTCCTTCAAAATACTTAAAACAAGTTTATTAGCGATAAAATGAGTCCTAGCTGATGTAATTATGGGTGAAAAAGCGTCGCACTTACGTACTTATCATAATACAGTGAAATTGGGTCAACCACCATATGTTAAAGTTGAAAAAAACTTATAGAAGAGAGGATAAACTAATTTTTCAAATCAGTTTTTTTAACCTCAACTACCTCGGACTAAAAGTGTTTTGGTAACTTTTTCTATAATATATAAATATATTGGAAAAAACTATACAATAGTGTTTGTACCCCTAAGCTCATCACGTTAACGACCACATGCTTAATCATTATATCGTATTGCAAAAGAAGAAAAACAAATGGCTTAAGTCAGAAAGTTGATAGACATAGTCTGGTGGTACATAATTAAACAATGGTTTGTTCTGTAGATCAGCACGTTAACGGCCATATGCTTAAATCATGATTTCGTATTGCAAAACAAATAGATATGCATTGGGTAAGTGCAAAAGATGAAAAAAAATATTTAGGTGACAAAGTGGATAGACATAGTGATAATCCTGGTGGTACATAATTAAAGAAAGTCTAAAAAAAGAAAAAGTTTCATGTTCCTCACATGTGATATTTTTATATGTTTAAAATTATAAAACTATTTGATTCATGTGATATATTTTGCAATCCATATTTAAAATACTACTATAACATATATCTTGTAATTTTTTTCCAATAATTGTTGAGATTATTAGTCCCACATTGTTGGACAACCTAAGATCTTGCGGCTTATAATCCCTTAGGGCCTCTCAACTCATTTCCAATTGGTATTGAGTTGGATGCCCGTATTAGGTTTCCATTCATCAGTCTTAGCAGGAGAGGGAGAAAGAGATCGAGATTGAGATCGAGGGAGATCAATAGAGAGAAGATCGTGAATTAGATCGATTAGGTTTTGATTCTCGGAGAACTGAAAGATTAATTCGTTTCGGTGAAGTGAAGAATATACTTGCAAACTAGGAAGTAGGAAAGGTGAATTTGTTCTCAGTTGCAGTTGAATTGATTAATAAACAAGTAGGAACTGACTAACCCAGATGGATTTGGTAGGACCTGGTGGCAGTGTGGGCGACGATGAAAAATACAAGGAGAAGAAAATCGAAGAAGAGGACACTATGGAGGATTTGGTAGGAGCTGGAGGAAGTGTGGGTAATGATGACAAATACAAGGAGACAGAATCCAAAGAACAGGACACTATGGAGGCCGATGGAAGTAAAGCCGTAGGGAATGGAGGCAAGATCAAGTGGTGCCGTGAAATTACCATTGCCAATTGGACATAGTTAAAGTTTAAATAGTATTCAGTATTTGGGTCTAATTAAATATTGATATCAACTTTAAATCTTAGTCAAACAATTAATTTGTGTTGAATGGTTCATCATCTATTAAAGTGTCAATTTATTTTTTTTACATATATTTTTCTTAGAAATTGGGTTTATTGCCCAAGTATCCCAAATAATATCCAAATCTTTTGTCTAATAAGTATGAACACCTTGATTTTCCATACCATTTTATGTATTTTATTATATATTTTATAAAATTTTACGTAGAACCATTTAAAAAACAAAATTCCTTAGAGTAAAGTTAATAAACGAAAAATCCGTTGTTGTATTTTCATTCTATAATATTTTTCATGCCTAAGCATAAACAAGTAATATATACAACTAACAAATAAAATAGCAAGTGTAATCTGTTATCACCGATTGGTCTTCACGTATTCTGCTATCATATAAAATTTAAATTATATGCACCTATAAATACGAAATTATTTGAGCCACCTAATTTTATTCGTTCGACCTTGGGTAGTGACAGATCAAATATGTCAGTTCATTGTTTTAGATTATTGTAACATTAACATGTTTTTTTACATCCTTTATTTTATTTCTTTCCTTCCTTTTGTGTCTCTAAGGTTTTTGCATAGTCCCCCTCATTCTTTTCTCAATTAGTCCTGCTAATTTTTTAAAGTCAAAATAAATAAATTAGATAAGCACTCTATGCAATTACATGAGTTAAAACTTAAAGTCCAGTATATAAAAGTAGCTTATTATAGGGGCGGCATGGTTTATTAGAGGGGCGGCATTCTAATAGGACAAAAAGGGTCATTACATGATCATGCAAGGTGTCCCTTATAAAATAAAACTTGAAATGACCAATTAACCCTCATAATTGATAACCTAGTTTAGTGATGATAATCGAGTTTAGTGTTAATGATTAATTTCACTTATATTAACTCAAAATTAAAACCTAAATCAGATTTTTAGAGTTAAAAAAATAAAATAGAGGAGAAGATCAATCTCAATCAATTGAAGAAATTAACCAACAAAATGAAGAACCATGACTTGAAAATGACCGGGTATACTTCTAAATTAGTCCCAACTAGCTTTTTGCTTCTCAAAGTTATCTAAAGTATGAAAAAAATCAATTTTTTTTTTACATTTTCAGAGCTAATTACGGTTGAAATTTTGCTCATAACCAACCGTAAATAGAAGTTACGGTTCGTAAAATATGAACTACCAATCGTAACTTGTTAAATTTTAAGAAAACCCAATCTTAAAACCAGTTACGGTTGGTAACTAGATGCTCAATACCAATCGTAACTCAGTTACGGTTGGTAACTAGATGCTCGATACCAACCGTAACTGAGTTACGGTTGGTAACTAAATGCTCGATACCAATCATAACTGAAGAAAATTCTCAGATATAAGAACATACGGTTGGTAATTGAACTATTACCAACCGTAACAACATCAAAATCTCCGGTTACGGTTCGTAATTGAGTTAAAATCAACCGTAACTCACATAAAACCAAAAATTTCAATTTCAATTTTCATCTAAAACCCTAATTTTTGATAGAAATTAAACTTAAATCGAACAAAATAAACCAAATCGTAACTGGGTTTTCAAAACATACCTCATATAAGTCATTACACTACACTTGATTAATTTTCGAATCGTCGATTAATCGAAGACGATGAAATTTTGAGTTTTAATGGAGGTTACAGTTGATGGGAGGAGGAGAAGAGATGAAGAAAGAAAAAAAATTTCAATTTAGCTTTGATTTAGGTTAAAATGGAGAGGGTAATTTAGTCAATTTACACCTCCTATAGGACATCCCTTAACCAACTAGAGGGACATTACTATCACACTGCCGCCCCTCTAATAAACCATGCCGCCCCTATAACAAGCTTGATATAAAACTTCGACCCATGGTGTCATTTCCATACAACATGGGATACTGATGTGGTACATCAGTGTTACATTAGATTCAAATGATAAATATACGTAAACCTTGAAATCATGGAATCATATCTACGAAACTCGGGTGTAAACATATCAAGCGAGTGGTAATATTCTCACTACCGTTAGATTGCTTCTAGTTAAAACTGAAATATTTTGATTTATGTATCATCCATCCAACATGCATTCTAGTTGATTAATCATCCCAACCCGAATTTAGGGAAATCTTTTCTTGCGTAAATTGGCTAAGGTTCACACTTGAGATCCATATGTTTATATTCGCAATATCCGCATAGAATGATTCACCTTTATTTTGTTATATAAAGCCCAAAAACTATGAAGCTCTTGATATACATCGGAAGAATGCTTGGATATATATAAGTAACTGATATCAATTGTATTCCACTACAAAAGTGTGATTGAATACTATAGAGAATATGCTTAAGTGTTGGTGTTAAGTGTCTGATGTGGTTCAAGTGATGATGACAAATATTTGGATCTGAATAAATCTTATTTTCGTATTTTTCATATGGTACCGTACCTTGTGTTCGAAAAATTGATGTTTCACCCTTGCTTACTTTGAAATCCCAATTGGGTTTCACCTGAAAAAGAAAACTTAAATTACTTACAAAAGATATATAAACAAATCTACTAGTAATTTTGTACTTTTTGGATATTATTGGGAACAAATAACATTACACATTATGAAGGAAAATATAAAAATGTTAAACCATGTGTGTATACACTAGGCGAACTTTGATTTTTTTTTAATGGTTTTAGAGTAAATTAAAGGATGATCAAATATATAGGTTGTTTGTAAATGCATATAATCGTAAATATCACCCCATGACGACAATGAAAATAATAAACAATGGTCATATTTACTACTCCCTCTGTTTCAGGAAAAGTTTTACTTTCACTTTTTCAATTTGGCTAATTTTTAAGCTAAAATGAAAAAGTGAAAGTAACATTTTTCCTGAAACGGAGATAGTATTTATAGAATATCCATAAAACAAAATTAAAATTAGCACATCATAAATTAGTTTAAATCCTACATGTATTGTTTTGATAGGAGGTTTATTGAGTATTTCGAGTTGTCTTTCTAACACCAAGTCTTCTTCTTAACTTCGACATATTTTTGTCTTCCATCAACTTCATAGTTTGTCAAATTGGAAAAAAAAAAAAAAAAGATGACTACGAAAACCAGCATGAAATTGTAAATCCTCATTTGTTACTTAACTATTATCTTACTTACCGGTGTTGAACAGTAGTCATACTTAAACAAAAGATTAGTCACTAATTATTTAGTTATTATCGTATGAAGTCATTAATAGTACAAGGTTTAGATTTTCTTATTAAATGCCAAATATAATGCAGATATGCTATTACAAAATTTCCTTTTACAATACGTTGCAATGACTTACTTACGGGTCTGGATCCCATGTCCCCCTCTTGGATGTGCCCTCGTATCCCTCCAATGAAATGCTGCCATGTGGCATCAAAATTCCTACCCATATATTTGAAGTTAAGCGAATCCAATTGATTTAGGAAAGATAATATATTTATAATATTTTCTTTTTATGTCATGAAGCCATTAGGAAACAAAAAACCAAGCTTACATCAACATTATTGATCGGCAGAGTTTTTCAATTAGATATAAGATAAATCAACAAAGTTTATAAAAAAATAGGTTAAGATGATCTGACACTGGAAGAAGTACTTACTCTTTTACTAGTGATTATATCAGTTGAACCCTTATCATTAATCTTTAATCAATCTAATCATGGTAAGATTAAAATAATTAAATCGACCTTAAAGTTTGTATATAAGTCAATTGGAAATTAATTAATATGGTGGTACATTTATCTATCTTTTCTCTTATTCTTAAGTTTATTTATGATTCATAAACTGTATAATGTTGGATAGTTTTGCATTTAAAATGATTGTACGAATCTCTGGTGCAAATCCATATGTCTGACAATTAAGGTAATTATTTTGGTTCCGAGGTATAAAAGGAAAGTACTTATTTATTTTATCATTGTTCACATTTTAATTAGATATCTAACCATAAAAGAAAAAAAATTCAAATAAAGGAAAATAAACAGCGACACATGTCAGAATATGGTTGGAGGGACATGAAGGCACATCTAAGAGCAGGACATGGGATCCGGACCCCTTACGAATGTCATATTGATGACAAAATCTTGAAATTGTTAATGGTACACATTTCAAATCATATCTTAAGCTACCCAAGCCCACTCAATGTTTAGATTTAGCCTAATATTGCCCGACATGGCTAGATTTTCTCATTAAAACCAAATCTAATGCAGATTTTACTTATATTATTTTGATATTTGGTGAAATAAATATCAGATACTTTAGATCTGCAGTCATCAATACATGGCTAGATTTTCTCATTCAAACCAAATCTAATGCAGGTTTTCCTTTAAATAAAAGAAAAATGGAATAATATTTTCGCAATTTTCTATATTGTAGTTTTCGTACTCCTTCAATCTTTTTTCTTTTGGATAAACTTAGATCTGAAAACATGGATGCGAGGGAAGCTATCAGAAATGTGATTTGTGAGAACTTCGGAGGTAAAGCAGGGCATGGCGAGGTTTCTTTAGAAGAAAAAAATCTTCGGATTGAAAATGCTCGCCTTAAAGAAGAGTTAAGCAGAATTTGTGCAATTTTCGGTAAATTCTTAGACCGGCCTATTTCTTTTTTGTGATCCATTACCTCCTTCAATGCAGATAAGTGCAGGGTCGGACCCTGCTGCTAAAATTAATGGATTTGGTGGTATGAAATTTATGTATTATCAATTTATTTCATTTATATAAGGGTCCGACCCTGTACTTATATGCATTGAAGGAGTTAATGGATTACAACAAGAAGAAACTGTCCGGCCTAAGAATCTACGGGAAATTGTACAAACTCGGTTTAACTCTTCCTTAAGGCGAGCATTCTCAATCCAGATATTTTCTTTTGCTAAAGAAACGTCGCCAAGCACTGCCTTACCTCCGCAATTCTTGCAGATCACATTTCTGATAGCGTCCCTCGCATTCATTTTTTCTTTTCTTATTATGACGTTTTATTTTCTAAGTTAATTAAAATAATCGAAGACTAAGTGAGACTTCATATATCATGTGTCAATCGCACGGAAAGATGAGAAACTATAATCTAGTCTTATTTCATTGTGATTAAAATTAATGCATATGGGATTTTAAGATTTATTCTATGGATAGATTCGAGACTAAAAAAATAAATTCACATATATTTAGAGGCAATTAATAATTTTTAAAGATCAAGTGAGAAATATAACTATGCGGGGAAGATGCATATCTTCTTTCATGTCTGAACAATCTAGTGAATGTTATGATTAGAGGATATCGATGGAAATATGTTTTCATGAGAGTTTTGAATGCTAATGAGCAGCCATTAGGATTTCCAAATTCTTGGCTAAATTTGTTGTGTACCCTAGCCCAAAAGGTTACGGAGTCCACCCTTACGGAGGACTAACGTCTAACTCTAGTTTCCGCGTACCATGCTTTGGTGATTTCCAAACCTTTGTTTGAATAAAGTGATGTAATTTCTTGTATGTGGAGGTATGGAATGAGTAGTTGTGGAATATATGGAGTTTAGGGGAATACAATGATCAATTTTGGGGCAAATGGGGTCCAAGGGTGAGGTCTCTATTAGAGAAAGTCCCTAACGACTATTTTTTTTTTAAAACGTGAAATAATTTGGAATAATTGGTCTTCTAGAAGGTATATATAACCCGATTTTGTTTTAATGCCACCATGAATTAGTCATTTTTGTGACCAACATAAACCGATTAAAGACATGTAAAAAAATTGAATTTTCACCGAAAATAATCGGTTTATATATATTCATATGTGATTCGATTCTAGCTTGAAAAACATACAGGAAAAATAGTGTGAACAATCGGTTTATTGATGCGTGTCGTAACCACAACAAATTAATTAATATTTAACACCTAATTAACAAGTAATATAGGGTAGTCAAGATCGTTCCCACGAGGAGCAAGAGGTTTTAGTTGTCTTATAATGTCACAAAAGGGGGGGGGGGGGTATTGGTTCAAGATTTTAAAAGCAAAAGAAAGTAAATAAAGCAATCAAAAGTGTAAGTTGAAATCAATAAGAGAAAATAGATCAAGGAATCCTTCTTCACTGCAAAACAATGATTAAAGTTATGTTCTTTTCCACTTTTTATTATTCATAAATTATCACCAACCGTAGGTATAGCAGCTAAATCAGTGCTAACCCCTAAATCCCTTGTATCACCGGACAAGGAAGTTCTCGACTACATGATTCTATTTACCAAACCACCTAGTAGTAGATCACCCAAGATGTAATTTAGTTAAACGCATTAAGATTTATGGATTTATTAGGTTGATATTAGTAGTTAAACACTTAGATCAAGGTCCACTTGCTAACGTTGTTTTTACACACAATTGCTCCACGGAATCCCTCCGCAAGGTCTTGTGTTTTCTACTTGTGTAAATAGTCAAGAAACGATTACTTATCCCCTAACTTTCACTACATTTAGATCAATTAAAAAATCAATTTAGTTGGCCACCCAAACGACCTATCAATCAAGCATAAACACTAATATTAGTAAAACCAAACGATAATCATATGAAAAACTTCAAAGTAGAATTGAAACAATACTCAAATCATATATTAAGATTTAGGAATTCATCCTCAATCAATAAGAAAATTAGCTACTCATAGTTTGGAGTTCACACAATAATAATAATAATTAAGGAAGAAATAAAAATTTATTGAAAAGATGATGGTTGCTCCTTCCTCCAATCCTTGTGCACTTTTACTCCTTCTCCAAAGTAGATGTGTGTGTAAAAGTTGTAGAGAACTCCTTTATTTATAGGCTTCAATACTCTCCATATCTTTGTAGGAAAAGAATCCACATTCCATAAGAAGACCACTTTCCAAATTTGAGCCATATTCCAATTTCAAGTCCAATTCTCCAAAACTTCCAAGTTTTCATCCAATTCCCAATTCTAAGTCTTCACACACATGAGAGAAGTCCAAAAAATTCTGTAATTTTGGTCACCGGAAAACTGGGTTTTTGGCCGAAAATAGGCCGTAGTTTGTCACCGCCGGCCTCCTGAAAAATTCTCTCCGTCGACGGAATATTCAGTCAGTCCACCGTTAGGACTAACAGTCAAACTGGTCAAACTATTAGTCAACCGGGTCAAGAAATAGGAAGTCAGACACCAAGTCAGCTTATCAGTCAGCCTTACTGAGCTTACTGGATCTTATTCAGCTGAGTTGGATCGTTTCATCGTCATACCGTGTTGACTCGCCGGAGGGGAAATTTGGCCGAGTTTTGTCTGTTTACAGGACTTCCCGGCCGAATTCAGGCCTCTTTTTTTTTACTTCAATTCCTGCAACAAACCTATACATATATCTATTCAAATCATTCATTTATTTGCTGCTTAAACAATGGCATCCCCTTATGATATGACCAGTTCCATCTCTTCACAGCATCACCAACAGTTCAGATCCATTTCTTCAATTCGGCACAACAACTCTTCTCTTCTTTGGATTCACAGCAAACCCATTAATTCTTTATCTCTGATTCATCTTCTACAGTTCATCACCTTCTTTGAGTTAATCAATCGATCTCTAATCAACTCGAATTTCAATCCGAGTTTAACTCATTTTTAATCACCACCATTACAACACCATGGATTTTATTTTCTCCCAATCCAACTCCAGTACCAACAATGGATTCTTCATCCCTTTTTTTTGTTATCTGTTATAATCACTAGAGACCCTCAAACCCTAATTTCTCGATCTATTTCAGACAATAGCAGCATCTTCCTTCAATCTTCAACTACACAGCTAGAATTTCCATTAGCATCTAACCCATATCTGATTTGCTCTTAATTTGTTTTTTCATTTTTTCGATTTTCTCCATCTCGTTTTCAACAGTAGCAGTCGCTTATGCTTTGTCTCGTTTTCAGTCGGGAACTAACAATGATTGAGAAATAATCTCAATTTAAGGTTATACTATGTAGGGGTTGGATAACAGTACCCCTCTTCTAGCTAAGGGGACACTACAGTGATACCCTATAGCAGGTGGACATCCCTTAACAATCAGATGGCCTGTCTTTAGTACTTCTAAAAGAGATGTAGCCCTTTAACCTTGGCTGGAATCCAAATAGTGTTTGCTTAGGAAATGACAATTTCGCCCTTTTTGCTTAAATTTGATCATTTATTCTTCTTTTCCTCCGTGCGACTCCAAAGTACCTAATAGCTCAAAAACACACGTAAGATACATAATTTACAAGAAAAAATAGCAAAGAAAGGATAAACTACTAGATAGTAAATTAGGTGTATTCTACACCTATCATTTATATATATGCATATGTGACCCGATTCTAGATTTAAAAACATACATGAATAATAGCTTGAACAATCGGTTTATGTTGACATATCGATTAGACCAATTGGTGCAACACATAATTATAGTTAAAACTTGAAGTGCATTAAGTTGAACAAACCTTTAAAGAGTGTTAAAGAACTTAAAAAAGTTGAACAGAGATCATCCAAAATACAAACTTTAAAAGAGTGTTAAGAACTTAAAACATCCACAACTTTTATAAACTTAAACTTTTAATATATAAAACTTAAACGTAAAAACTTAAAGTGCATGAGCATCAGTAGCAGCACCAGCACCACCACCACTGGGAACATTTGAAGCACCACTATCAGCAGGAGCACCAGCACCATCAGGAGCAACAACTTGTGATTGAGCCATTTGTTCCCACATACCTTTCAATTATGCATAGAGCTCCCTCTCAGCTGAAATCATGTTTCTCCTCATCCTAGTGAACCTCATGACCTCATAAAGATCCTCCAATAAAATCTTGTCAATGAATGCGAGGGCTTGTTCAAGATGAGTCTCACGCCCATAGGCAAACTTATAGAGGCTTCTTTCTGCCACTCGTTGTGGGCTCCTAAGGATGTCCTCCAATGTAAGCTCTCGAGAGTAAAAATCTAGGTGTGAGAAGTCCATATCTACATAAAACCAAAAAAAAAAAAAAAAAAAAACTAGTCAACAATCAATAATCGGTACATAATCATACATATGTAACCCGATCCTGACTACAAAAACATACAGGCCTATGAAACATCCATAATCGGTTTATGTGGTACATATATAAAATCCGGTTATTAAATGGAATCTGAAGAGTCAAACATAAAACCCGATTTTAGGATCCCATAATTAAAAGAAAAAAAATGTCTCCAGAATCAAATTATTCTAAAGCACTTATGAACCGATTACTGTGCATGTTTTTCATATTTCGTTATCGGTTGATGTTAATCATCATATAAACCGATTATTGTGCATGCATGGAGGAAACCAAAACCAGAATCGGTTTTTTAGATATGTCAACATAAACCGATTCCGGATGTAATATGAGATTTTGATTTTCTAAATTTGAAGATTTAAACATGTAAATCAATCAAGAAATGCAAAAATCATAGAATGGGTTGATGGAGATTTACCTTTTTCTTGGTTGGATCGAAGATCTTGGAGAAGTGGATCAAAAAAATAAATTGATTAAAGTTTTAAGAATTTGGAAAGATTATGATGAAAATATAAACTTTTTTTAGAACGCGCAATTGGGGGATACCCAATCTAATTGGGGGATATTTATTACTTCCCCCACCCAATGATTTCGGCTAAGGGGTGTTGATATGAAAGTACAAAAATACCCTTTGGTTAATTAAAATTATTTATGAAAAGACTATTTTACCCTTTTACCTAAAACATTCAAATCAAAAACCAAAACATATATCCCCCATTTACACCATCAAATAACCAAAAAATTTTGTTTTTTTGTTTCTTCCAATTCTTCATCGTTGGTTCACAAATTTCTTCGTCGATTACCCCAATCTATCTATAATCATGCCTCCTCGAAAGAAATCAAAAGACCAATCGAATTCAAAATCGATAGTTCAACAAAAACAACAACAAAGAATCAATCGGATTGTCTAAGAAGAAGAAGAGGAGAAAATGGAGGATGATTGTGAAGAAAGAATTGCTGCTAAGAGGTTGAAAAATTGATTTTTTTTTCTTTGAATCCACCATTGTTGCAGCTGAAAAAGCTTGGTGCCAGCATGATATTCAACCAAAAAACCATTCCGGCATTTTCTGGAAATCTTCAAAACCTATTTTTTATGGTTGTAATCAGTCTACTTCCGGCACAGTTATCTGATTTTCGAGCATGCCGGAACTACTTCCGGCATGGTTTTTGCTTAAATTTCTATGCTGGAACATGATGAAAAGTATCCAGAAGATTGATTTTTTTTTCACTTAACTACCGGCATTGATAGATTTATATCGAGCATGCCGGAATTTAGTTCCAGCATTGAATTTCATCACTTCTGGCATGATCTTCATCATTTCCGACATGTTCTTCATCACTTCCGGCTTATGATGTTGCTTAAATTTCTATGCCGGCACAGGATGAAAAGTATCCAGAAAGTTGATTCTTTTTTCACTTGACTACCGGCATTGATAGGAAGTTCTCGATCATGTCGGCAACTTGAAAAAAAATATCACTTGAGTACCGGCATTGATAGATTTCTATCGAGCATGCCGGCACTGCTTCCTGTATATTTTTCATGCAGTACCGGCATAGTTTTTGGTTTGAATTCTATGCCGGTTTTGGTTTCAAAATGGGGGATATTGTGGTACCGGCATTGTAGAACTTTGAATACTATGCCGGTTTTGAATGTTCCGACATTGTATTCATACAACATCTATGCCGGTACAGAGCTTTTTCAGCTGAAAAAATGGCGGGTTCAAAGAAAAAAATCAAATTTTCAACCTATCAGTAGCTTTACCTGTGTGTTGGGGATGCTTCTATGTTGGTCAAGTTTACTTTCTTGTGTAGGTTCTTCAAAAAACTCTTCATGCTCGTAAAAATCATAATTCAAGGGTGTTGGTTCCACAAAAACTTGCAATTGTGAGTTATTGTCATTAGGATAAGATTGAGGATATGATCCTTGTTGTAGTTGAGTTAAGGATTTAGCAGCAGCAATTTTCTCTTCACAATCATCATCCATTTTCATTAAAAAAATTCCCTCCCAATTTTTTTACCCTCCTTCTACACTCACCCAAAAACAAATAAAAACACTAACTTAATCTTATAACTAATACTTAACATTTTTACTAATTAAAATTAATCACTAATTAGGATTAGTGAGGGCTAGATTAGGAATTAAAAAAATAATTACATAGGGGGACACCAAGAATTGCTATTGGGACACCGTTTTTGTCTTGTAGCTATATCCCCCAATTAGATTGGGTATCCCCCAATTGCGCTTTTTTAGGTTTAGGTTTTTCTGTTTTGGATTTACTGAAAATGGGAAGGATTAGTATTTATATGAGATTGTTTTAGGAATATAATTAATGTGGGGGTAAATTAGTATTTTCTAGAAGTTTGGGTGCCCAGAGTAATTTGGTGGTGTGGGAATAAAAATTTGATAGGCCCAAATTAAGTGCTATAGGCCCCAATTTAGCCAAGTACTCTAATGAATTTCACTTTCTTATTCAATTTATAAAAGCATAGATCCATGCATTGTTTTTTCCCAAGCTTTAGCTATTTCAACAGCGCAACTTTTGCCATGTAACTGTGTGAGGAAAAAACTTAACTGTTTTCCATAGTTTTGGTTGATTATAATCTGTAACTGACATTACTGGATAATGATTACTTCCTACTTGATTAAGATGAAGTATTCTAGAATCATGAAAGAAGTTTTCCAGATAGGGTTTCCTATAGCCATATCACCACTACCTAGATTATTATTGATCTATGCGTGCTCCTTCCATATGAAACTAGTATGTTCCAAACTAATCGAATAAAGAATAAAGTTTACCCAACCATTACTTAAGTTAAAATATTAATTATTATTTGAATGAAAATAACTGTAGTAGCAGAATTATCCATAAGATGAATAATTAGAAATCCAAGTAGAACCAAAGGATGTAAGATATTTCTCACCTAATTCCTTTATGACTTCTCATTAATCTTTCTTTCTTAATAAGTTACAATAACCATACACACAAGATAATTACCATTCAGGTTGGCTAATTATTTTTGTTAAGTACATGAATCATATTGTGCTCATAGTTTGACAACTTCGTAAGAAAAGCTATTCTTCCACATAAGAAGAACACCCCCAGACACTACTTCAGGTTGAAGAAATTTAACATTTGAATACCTAAATGGAGTTAATAAGGGCTTAATTTTAATTTCTTTCAACTTGGTTTCATATAAAAAAGAAATATGTCAGGGTTCTGAGTTCTGGTTAAATCCTTTAGTGATCTCTGGTGTTGGAGGATTAAAATCCTTGCACACTTTAGGATATATCTTTCATTTTCTATAAAAGAGAGATGCATATAATACAACTCTAAAAGAAGCAAACTTATAAAGTTAATGGTAAAAATTCAAGTAATTAAAACTATACAAGATGGACATATGAGTATTAGAGAGAGATATATGAGTTTCAATGCTAGCTATTACTTCTGTTATTCAAATGATGATTAAAAACAACCTAAATTAAATAATGACAAGTTATTTCGTGAGATATTAGTAATTACCTCACACTCTTTTGCTATGTTGTTGACAAGCTTATCCCTTGTTGTGGGCGTATAAGTTGTTTATATCTCTATGAGATATCCATTAGAGTTGTTGGAGAGAGGAGATTGAAATAAATTGATGAGCAGGTATTGAGTTTCAGAGATCTTTATTAGTCTTTTGACTGACCTAGCATTATCCATATAGCCCTCAACATATTCGGCATGCAAAGATTCAATGTTAACTACTAATCCATCCTTAGAGCAAGTCCATTGGAGCACGTTTGACTTTCTCATTTGGTCATCCATGTGGATGGGCACTTCATAATCGTTATAGGCAGATGAAATCGTGGGTTTCATTTTATAATCCTGATATTTTTGTTTATTATCTTATGGGACCGTCTTTAATACTTTATCTTATAAAATATGACCGTTTTTAAAAAACTTATATAAAATATTACTAATTATCGAATATAACTAAACTATTATAGGTTTTTAGATTATATAAGTATCCGGAAGGTTTGGCGATCGGCCAAGTCTTGGACGAGCCTCGTCGTACAAACCTTAGCCTATAACCTAAAATAGATATGATCACCTCAAGTCGGGTTGAGTTACTCAACTTGAGACGCGATGGGAAAATGTGCAGATTTGTGTTTTTTCCCACACAGTTTGCCACTTTGCATGATCCATTGTAGGGTGGGAATGGGTAGATTTGCTCATTTTTCCATCCCACTAGATTTGGTCTTAGAAGGTACACAATGAGTAATTTTACCAATTTTCTTTCGTTTCAATCATTGTGCGAATAATACTACAAAAACAATTACTATCTGGAAAATTGAATGGCATATCAAAATTGGATAGACCTCCATAATGCACTGAAATCCTTTAGGTCATTTATGAAGCATACACATTTTTCATGTAGTGGTAAGTATATGGAATTCTTGCATGCAGTATTCAAGTTGGGAAAATTGAGCAAGTTATTGTATAAGAGAGAAAACCTTGAACATGAGTAATCCACACAGCATTTCCGTTTCGATGCAAATAAGTTCAATTACCTGAGAAATTCTTACCTGAATACTGCTTTGTCACGTATATATGTGAAAAAATGGGGTATCAAGTACACCACCAAATTTTAATTCGAAAACTTGTATGGACAAACTTGTCACAACAATCAGTACCATAGATCAACAGTAAAGATATGATGCCTAATATACAAATAAGTTTAATTTGGATGATCTCGGATATCAATATCCAAGTAATATCATAGGATTATCTGAGTTGTAATCCCCAAAACATCTTGTGAACTTCAAAGTCGTCAAGTTCGCGGACTGTCAAAACAGTTTGTGTACTTGGAAACAAAATGTATATAGGAAACATTCAAAATCAGCTAGCTAGTTCACGAATTATCAAAATAGTTTGTGTACCTTTGAATTTATAGTGTCCAGTACTATCTCAAAATCGACTAGTTCGTGAACTGTCCAGTTCATTTCATGTACGAGAGTTAATTGAGATAAAAATATCAAGTATTTATATTTAATTAAAATTCCAAGTATAATGCATAGGTAAGTATGTGGAATTTTTGCGATATTATCAGTTGGTAAAACTGAGCATGTTATTGCATAGGTAACCTAGAACATGAGTAACCCACACAGAGTTGTCGTTTCGATGCAAATAAGTTCAGGTTGTGGGGGTCTAGGGGGCAATGCCCCCTAGTAGAGTGCGAGACAGCGTCTCGTGGAAATGTTTTCGGTTAATGAATTTGAAAACCTATTCGGTTTTCCAAAAATTTTCACAAAACGTGTCTGTTCCCATAGAGTTTCTTCAAAAGACACCATTGGTTGGATATTTACAAAGAGATCCAGGATAATCGGAAGTTAGTATAACTATCTTGACTACCGATTATGGTAGGATATTTGTCGTTTTGTGTCGCCCCAAATTGTGTTGGGGTCGCCACTAAAAGTGCTAGGAAAAACAAACCACATGAGTTTCTTTTTTTTTTTGGTTAAAATTATAAGGTAAAAAAATGACCGGCCAAAAACATTTACTTGCCAAAACATGAGCGGCAAAGTTAAACTTTTGGTGAAATACTGAGCGGCAAAGTGAGCGGCAAAATTTAACTTGGTTAGCGGAAAATATGGTCCGCGTGGGCCTTTTTATATTGCCTTAAAAGCTTTGTTTTGGTCCATACCCGGATAGAACCAAAAACTAAACTAAAAAAAAACCTTATTTCTTTAGGTTGCGAGTAAGAAGAAAACCAAAAACCCCCCTTCTTCCCCTTTTCTTCAGCAGTGAAGTAAGAAGAAGGTATAGTTAGTAATTATTCCTTTATCTCCATCATCTCTATCTGGAATTTCTTCTCTAAGTCTTTTTTTTCCTCTCTCAATCAATCCCTCATCTATTCTTCGTCTGATTGAGAGTTTCCGATTGATTTTTTTTTTTTTCTTTTTCTAATTTCATCTAAGATTAGAATACCAGAATACTGCTACATGGTCTTGTCTATGTTCAATTTAGAAACATGGTAAAAAAAAAAAAAAAAATTCTGAAGAAAAATTTAGGGGTTTTGTTAGATCTGGAATGCATGTGTATTTGAGATCATTTTTTGCTCGATTTGAACTATAAGAGCTAATAAGATTTTATTTTTACAACAAGGGTTTTTGAAATGGATGTTAATCGTACCACTACTGACCTTTTAATGGTTAATCTTTATCTGATATTGCGGTTTGGGTGGAAAGAGGGTCTAAGGTTTTTCTTTTTCTGGCTGAGATTCCAAATAGAATCTACTGTGTGTGTGTTTTTTTTTTTTTATAATTCTTATTGATTTTAATTTGTTCTGTATTTTTCCTTTTTGATAAATTGTACTCTTATTGGAATATAGAGGTTTTTGATTTTCTAATTTTTATGGGTTTCTTTAGATGATTCTGGATATTTTTTTAAGGTTCTTGTTAAATCTTACATTTTATTACTGATTTGGTGTTTATTTTTGAAACTAATTTAATGGTTTGTGATTATTCTTTTCAGGTAATATTTGGAGTGGATTATGTTGTATTGGTGAGTTTCTGTTTTTTTCCCCTGCTCATTTTTTTTTATTACAGTTGGTTGTTTAGTTTAGTTTCTACATTTGTTTGTTTTATATGATTTTGTATGCTTAGTAACATGTTTAGTCAATCTTGTATTTGAAGAAGCAAATATATTGTATTTTAGTGTTAATCTTAGTGTTTACATTTGTTGTAGTTACTTCAATTTCTGTTGCAAGTAATCTTAGATCCCTGAAATATCATGTTTAGGATGGTTTTATGTGATTTGATTACTAAGATCAGTATCATGTTTAGTGAATCATGTATCTGAATGATGATGTTTGTATGTTAGAAGAAGAAGAATAATGGTTGAGGTTAGTCATTGACCTTATGTAGGACATGATTTCAGCATCATGTACATCTATTTTAATTTTTGATTGATTTTTTGTTGTTGTTCTGAACGGTATTTCTCTTTTCTAAATTTATTTGAGCTCAACCCACACTTCGCTTTTGGCTGAATTTGTGTTCTACAATGGTAGGGGTTCTTTTTCTCGCAATTTTGTTGTTTATGCCTATTGATTTTGATGCATGTACTTACAAGAAAGGGGGTTTTCCTTGTTTTCTTTTCTCTTAAATTTTATTTCAGTTGATTTTATTTTACCGTTCAAGACTTACATACATTTCCATGTTTCTAACAATTTATATGGATCAGCAAAAGAGCTTTGAAAGGTTTGTTAACCATGAATCTAATAGTTTGACCCAAATCAGTAAAAGAGCCCTTGAGATGTTTGTTAGCTAAATGAAATTTACAAATTTTATCCATAAAACTTCATGCAATTACCCATGCTTTACCATTTTTTGCTTAATAAGATACTTGGTTTGAAATCATGGAATTTCTGTGTTTATTCTCCCATATTGAATTTGCATATGATTTGGAGTGGATTAAATGTTTTTGTGAAGACTAACAAAGTTTTGCAGAAATCCAAGTTTTGTTTTAATCATACATCTAAGTCTTGAAACTAATTTTGAACAAGCCTATCTCTTTTTTGTTAAAATGACCCAATGAGGTTTGTGTTTGGAATCTCCATTTTTAGTCAACAGTTAAAATTAGTTTATAGATTCCTTTTTATCTTGTTTTTCTCTTATTACTACCCTGCATCTCATGATTTAATATGGTCCACCAAGTCTGTAGCTCACTTGCAGCCAAAACAAAACAAAATAAAGTTAGTTTAGTTTTTTTTTTTTGGAAAAATTCTGAGCTTAATAAAACCATAATTTTTCCTCGATTTGTTAAATGTGCTTCACATCCAGTTTTAAGGATTTCACATCTATTTTTAATTACAGTGTGACTAATTGGTTTAGAATTGCATTGGTTCATTACCGTCTCATGAAATCCTTGCATCTAATCCATCAATTTTCCTTGCGGCATCGAATGTCTATTTCTTTTTACGATCGTTATTTATGCAACTCAGCACAATAAATGTATTGCCTTACAATTTAAAATATTTTATGCATTTCTGCTAAGCTTTACATTCATGTTAATTCTTTATCAATTACTCGTATATGTGCCTTGGAAAGATTTAGTGGATGATCCATTATATACAGTGGATTGGATGATTTTCATTTATGAATTTATGTAATCGATGTAACGTATATTGTGAATGTTTCCTTCTTGTCAACAAACCTGAATAGGAAACTAGATGACTCTACTTTAGAATGTCAGGCCCGCAGGGGCCCCCACTTACGAGTGGCAACCCGGGGCTATCTGGGGTTATCTCTATATTGCTTTGATCCAGGCTTCTGCCATATTTTTATTGTGTATATAATGTTAGGATCTTGGGAAAAAGTTTTACATGACTTGTATGGTATTTTGGTGATGTCGGAAGGTCTAAATTTTGGTATATGTGGTACTGCTTGTTATGTACAAATGAAAATGAAGATGTGTACTAAATTGATGTGCATAATTGAAGTGGGTTGACCTATGAGTTCCTTAAGTTTTTTTTTCTTTTTTTGATGCATTTATAAAATAGTTTTGGGAGCATTATTTGACTTAATGGTTTAGTTCTTAGTAAAATAACAACAACACATTACTGGTGTACGGATTGTTGGTTGTGATTTGCACTTTGACCTCTTTAAATATTTTAGTAAGCGTGAATATTAATTCCTTAATTTTTCCATTTCTTTTCCATTTTTGTGTTGCCGCTGGCATCGTATCCATTATTGCTTGATGTTTGAATTGTATGTATTTTTTTATATTTAGGTTTCGAGTAGCATATCATAAGATTTTGCCTTTCTAATTGGGTTGAAACCAACCCGTTAGAAGGGAAATGACAGTGCACTGACATGGAAATTAGTTGTAAGGAGATGTCTTTTGTATTCGACTATTAGTTGTTTGTTATGCAAGTTTTATGCAAGGAGATGGGTCTAATTATATGATGACAGTGCACTGACATGGAAATTGAGTAGAAGAAGTTTTCAATTCATTGTATTAGGTTCTACCTTTTCGCCGAAGAATCTGGATTTTGCACTTTACTTGTGTGACATTAATCTGTCTTCTCTTCCCATTCCCGTCTTCCCATAATACATATATTTGTTTTCAACACATTTGTTGTAGGTTGCCTTTCGATGGAAGAATGATAATTCCTTTATCCTTTATGACCAATTGAGGTGCCAAATAGATTGTGATGACTTGGAAAGTGCTGCTGATGTGGCTTTCCTACAATCAAGAGTGATTGTGGTGTTGGCATGTGGCAATTTTGGGTCTCTTATTATAAAGAAAGATTTTTGTTCGTTTTACCTAAATTTGTTAATTTACTATTTTGTGGATGATTGCATCTAGCTCTGAAGTTTGGAGTCGGTGAACAATTTCAGAGGCAAGTATGGTTGTAATTATTTTTTCTTGAAATGCTTGTTTTAACTGATTTTTTATACTTACGTGGCTCCTGATTTTTATAAGTTTGTTTTTGTGTTTTTTATTTGTCTCCAGGCTTTGAGATCTAGACAACTTGGTAAGTTTCACAGATCTCTCTTGGAATGCTTTTGTGGTTTGTATGGATTATTTAAAATGCTTTATTTGTTGCATATTGTTGTGTCATCTGATAGATGTATTTGATCCTGTAAGATTTTTTAGGGTATTACTCATACGTTTGATATTATGCTGATATGCAACATGTTTTTGCTATTTATACTAGCTAGGTTGAGCTACGGTCTTCCATGATGGAGAAAGACTAGGTTTACTTGCGAAGGTTTTAAAGCTAAACCTGTTGTGTTTTTTAACATGCTTGCTTGTTTATGTTTTCCAAGTCCGATTGTGTTTTATATATCTACGTTAATGTAGATCAAAACCAGAATATGGAGTTGCATTGGCAAATTTTTTGAAAACTGTCAGTGAGAATCTAGGCAATCCACCATTACTGAAGTGTCCTTGTGTTGATTGTAAGAATTTAGGAAGTGAACCCCTGAATGAGGTATATAAACACTTACTTGTTAGGGGAATGGATCCTACTTACACTGAATGGGTTTTTCACGGTGAACATGTTAGTACGTCTATGAAAGATCCTGAAGACCCGATAACTTCTGACCATGCAATCTTTTTCGATACAAATATTCAAGATGATTTGATTGATGATCCTGTTATTAATGAAGGTACTAATGAAGATCCATTGGAAAAATTAGTGGAAGACGCCGATATTCCTTTATATCTAGGGTGCACAGGTCATACCAAGTTGTCTGCCGTAGTATCATTGTATAAGCACAAAACAGTTAGTGGGTTATCTCAAGTTGCTTTTGATAAACTTTTATTGATGGTACATTCGTTTAATAAGGATCACTTTTCACACTGAAACCTTTTAGAATTTCCCTTTCTAGGTACTTTAGTGAAACATCTCCTTAGACTGCAATGTTATCTCCTTAAGCTGTTATTTTTCATGTTTTTATCTAAGAGCACCTATATGTTGTGTGCATGATGATGTTTGATGTACTACTTGTTTCCACAAACAATGGGGTCTGTCAAATACAAGGAATGTTGTTAAAACTACTTGTGAACTTGGTCCACATTCCTAGCATCATAGACATAACATGGTATGGTTCAAAAAGGATCACTTGTCACATTGCAGCCTTTTAGGATTTCCCTTTCTAGGTACTTTAGTGAAACATCTCCTTAGACTGTAATGTCATCTCCTTGAGCTGTTATTTTTCATGTTTTTATCTAAGAGTACCTATGTGTTGTGTGCAGGATGATGTTTGCTGTGCTACTTGTTTCCACAAACAACAAGCAAGGTCTGTCAAATACAAGGAATGCTTTTGAAACTACTTGTGAACTTGGTCCACATTCCTAGCATCATAGACATAACATGGTATGGTTCAAATCCCTCGAAAATCATACAGATGATATATATATATGTTTTTTCTACTCGCCAACAATCTTAGCTAGAATGCATTTCCCTTCTTAATGTTTTGCTTATACAACGCTTGAATGTTACATGCTTTTATGCTAAAGTGTTTGCAACCAATCATCACAATGCTGCTAGGTATCGTCACTAAAAGTTAAATGCAAGTTGTAGAAGTTTCAGAAGAAGGATATTCGAGGGAACTACAATTTATATACTGCTGAGTCTTGGTGTTTTCAATTGTTTCAAACATTAGCAAAATAAGTGAACTACATTTTCAGGCGGTTATGTAAAATTTTAATTTCTTATTAATTTGTTTTTAAATATAAATACATTTCAACAACGGATTAATAGAATTGTGAATTGCGTACTTAGACAACACAATTTATCTATTGTTAAACATGTACCTCTTATAATGGAAATGAACTGTTGTCATTGGGACATATCACAATGGCTTACTTGTGTTGTCATAATCTCATACCACAATGGTTTATTTTTGTTGTCATTACGTCATATCGCAATGGTTTATTTTTGTTGTCATTAGCTATATGACAATGTCTTATTTTTGTTGTCATAAGGTGCCTCACAATGGTTTATTTGTGTTGTCATTAGGTAATCTGACAATGGTTTATTTGTGTTGTCATTAGGTCATCTGACAATGGTTTTTTTCTTTTGTCAGATGGTTGATATGACAACATTTCTTACAATGGATATAAACTGTTGTCGAAGCCACAAATCTTTTAACAACCCCCCCATTAAACAACGTCTAGAAAAACATTGTCATACTATTTCGTAGTCATACTATTTCGTTGATCAAAGTGGCTGGTATTGGGTTTTCCCATACAGGGATGTCTGGCAACAGACTTTTCAGCCATCCTGCCTCTTTACTAGTTGCTGCTAGCGCCATCAATTCAGCCTCCATCGTAGATTGGGCTATAATTGTCTGTTTCTTTGATCTCCAACATACACCGCCCCCAGCAATAGTAAAAACATATCCACTGGTGGCCTTGGAATCATCTGAAAGAGTGTTCCAATTAGTATCTATAAATACTTCAAGGACTGCGGGATACCTCTGATAGTGTAATCCTAGGTTTGTGGTTCTTTTTAGATGCCGCATAAGCCTCTCAATAGCATCCCAGTATTCCAAACTAGGATTACTGGTAAACTTGCACAAAACTCCCACGGAATATGAAATGTCTGGTCTAGTACAATCAGTTGCATAACGCAGACTTCCAATTATACTAGCATATTCAGATGGTCTAATACTTTCTCCAGTATTCTTAAACAATTTCACATTAGGATCAAACGGAGTACAAACAGGTTTACAATCAAAATAATCATACTTCCTCAGAATTTTTTCAATATAGCAAGATTGATCTAAAGAAATACCATTACTGGTTCTAGTTATTTTGATTCCCAAGATTACACTAGCTTCACCCAAATCTTTCATGTCAAAATTCGAACTAAGCCTTCTTTTAGTTTCATTGACAACAGCTAAATTGGAACCAAATATCAACAAATCATCTACATACAAGCAAACAATCACACACACATCATTCTCAGATTTATAATAGATACATTTGTCACCCTCATTTATTCTGAAGTTATTTGAAATCCTTAAATTATCAAATTTCGCATGTCATTGTTTAGGAGCTTGTTTCAAACCATAAATAGAATTTTCTAGCTTACATGCTTTCTGTTCCTGTCCAGGAATTACAAAACCTTCAGGTTGTGCGATGTAAATTTCCTCTTCTAGTTCACCATTCAAAAAAGAAGTTTTAACATCCATTTGGTGAATAACAAGATTATGAGCAGCAGCAACAACAACCAAAACACATATAGATGTCAATCTAGTAACAGGAAAATAAGTATCAAAAAAGTCTACGTTCTCTCGTTGTCTAAATCCTTTAGCAACCAGTCTAGCATTGTACGTATCTATTGTTCCATCAGGTTTGAGTTTCCTTTTCAAAACCCATTTACAACCTATTGATGTACTACTTGGAGGTAAATCTACCATATTCCAAGTTCTATTAGACATATGAGAATCCCACTCATTATCTACAGATTATTTCCAGAAACTAGACTCTAAAGAACTAAACGCCTCTTGTAAATGGGAAGGTTCTTCCTCTATGATGTAAAATTCAAAATCGGGATCTTTTGTCTCAGTCCTAGCTCTTTTACTGCGTCTAGGTTCAACTTAAGTTATCCTAGTTTCTTCACTGCTAGGTTTTTCCAATCTAGGTACAGAAACATCACTAGGTAAAGTACTAGGTATAGAACCCCCACTATTTCTAGATTTAAAAGGAAACCTCTCTTCAAAGAAATCAGTATCAATAAATTCAATGATAACTTTATTATTAATATCAAAAAACCTATAAGCTTTATTGTTTTGAGCATAACCAATAAAAACACATTCATAAGCTCTGCTAACTTATGTCTTTTAGGATCAGATTTACTAAGAAAAGCTAAACAACCCCAAACTCTAAAATAAGAGACATTAGGTTTTCTATCTCTCCATATTTCATAAGGAGATATCTTGGTTTTATTATTGGGAATGCGATTCAAAACATGAAAAACAGTCAACAAACATTCACCCCACCAATGAGAAGCAGCACCAGAACTAAGCAAATAAGCAACAGTAAGTTCAGTCAGTGTACGACTCTTTCTTTCAGCTTTTCCATTCATTTGAGGATTATATTGAGCAGTTGTTTTCATGTATAATGCCATTAGATTAATAAATTTCAGTAAAAGGATCAGAATCATATTCAGTACCTCTATCACTTCGAAATCCCTTAATTTTCCTACCAAATTGATTTTCTATTTCAGCAATAAAAATCTTAAATTTTTCAATAGCTTCATTTTTATGGTTCAACAAATAAACATAAGTATAGTTAGAACATTCATCAATGAACGTCATAATATATCTCTTGCCATTTATAGTTAGGATACCTTCATATTCACACAAATCAGAATGTATTAAGTCTAGAGGTTTTGATTCTCTTAAAACAGATTTATGTGAAGTCTTAGTTATTTTTGCTTGACTACAAAATTCACATTTTTGAAAATCATTTTCAGAAAATTTTGGGAGGACACCTAACTTGATCAGGTTATCTACTATTTTTTTACCCACATGACAAAGTCTACTATTCCAAACATTAAAATTGCAAACCATATAAGCAGAAGAATCAATTTTATTCATAGCATAAACATTAAGCTTAAACATTCCATCAGTAGCATAATCTTTTCCTACAAACATCTTATTATTAGTTATAGTGTAAATATCAGACCCAATAGTTTGATACAACCAATCCTTGTTGAGGAGATAGCCGGAAACAAGGTTCTTTCTCATTTCTGGAGTGTGAAGGACATCTTTCAGCATCAATGTCTTCCCAGAAGTAAACTTAAATTCTACCATACCAGAACCTTTCACCACAGTGCTGTGAGAGTCTCCCATTAACATTTTCTTATCCTTGGTTTCAGCATAAGTCTTAAGCATGGACCTATAAAAACAACAATGACGCGAAGCACCACTGTTTATCCACCACCCATCGGATCCACCAACCATGTAGAACTCTGGATCAGAGACCATGGAAATTATAACGTCAGCCATGGCATCAACTTGTGCGTTATTCTTTTCCTTGTTAAATCTGCAATTCCTAGCCATGTGGTTTGGTTTACCACATGTATAACAAAGAAACTCAGAATTGGAATTCTGTCCATTTTTTGATGGGTGTTGGTTCTTGTTTTGATTAGGCATTCTTCCTTTCTTCTGGTTCGGGCTAGGTTTCATATCCTTTTTCTTAGGTTTCAAACTGGGATGAGTTTTATTGTTAGAAACAATGAGAATCACTTCCTTCTTATCTTGTTTTCTAGCATCTTCCTCAACCCTGAACTTAACAATCAAACTTTCAAGAGAAAATTCTTTAGTCTTATATGGCGCAAAGAGTTACGGAAATATTTCCATCTAGGTAGTAACTTGTCAATAATTACAGAAACTTGAAATTGTTCATTAATTTTCATACCTTCAGTCAAAATTTCATGGGTAATTTTCTGAAGTTCATGAGCCTGTGCAACAACTGATCTATCATCCACCATTTGATATTTCAAGTATCGGCTTACATCATATTTTTTTGATATGGCTTCTTCAGTGTCATAATTTTCTATAAAGCATCCCACACATCTTTAGCTGTATCAAAAGTGGAGTAATATTCATATAAATCGTCAGACAAAGCATTGAGAATATAGTTTTTTCAATCAAAATCATCATCGATACATTTATCAATTGATTTTTGTTTCTCCTCAGGAGTTTGAGAAACAACTTATTTGGAACCACCGGTAGGAGGTGGATCAGTATCAGCGATATCAGCATCAATATAGGCAGCAGGGGTGCGTGTCTTATCAGCAGAAGGTTCCAGGGTTCCAGGATGGAAAATCGACACAATCACGTGCAGCTTCATGAGTTTGAGATAAAAGTACATCTTTTGATTCCATCTTCTGAAGTGCAACCCTTCAAATTTGAAGGGCTTGTTGGTATCATCAAAGAACTTCTTTTCAACCTCCATAGAAAAATCGAACACCTTAAAGTTGTTGGAAACTGCAAAAAAATCAAAACAAGTCACAAACATCTGAGTCGCAGACTAGGTCGCTATCTTTAAGGTGTTTCGCGACTCCGCCTCTTGATTGTGTGCTAGCAGTCAATTCTTGTCAAAACCCCTATGGGATAAAATAGCCGATAGCTCTCTTGTTTGATTTCTCTACACTATGAGAAATCGAATCACAATACTCTTTCTAACACTTTCTCAGAATTACAAGAAAAACAGATTATTTCCTCCTTTCACAAAACTATCCTTATAACAGCTTAAGAGAATCAATTAAGTTTAATGAAAATAAATTCTGATTAATTACCCAAAATTAATATTCTGTAACAGTCAGAAAACGGGAAGAATATAATACCAAAATTAATGAAAGTTAATTAGAGAATAATTTCCTTAAAACGTTTTTGAAAGAAAAAAAGTCAAATCTGCCAAAAGTTATTTTTTTAAGTCACCATACCTCCAAGGCCCCGCTCTCCAAGACTTTTGAGAAATAGTATAAATATAAATAATATACATATTCAAATGCAATGGGTGAGACTTGAACCCAAGTATATAGTGCAGGAGCCAAAATTATACCACCACACTATTTTTCTAAGTTTGATATAATATTACAAAACTATGTTTTTAAATATATATCCCAACAATCCCCCACTTATATTTTAAAACATTGAGCAAGTGCTATATAGTTGTGCGTAAGCAAAGGTTCCTTTCGACTTGAATGTCTACATAGTGTTAAACTTTCTAAGTACTAGTTGACTAGAGTGGCTTGTGTCTTGAACTCTAACGAATACTAGATTATTCAAAATACACAACTATATCTAGAGTAATGTCCTTAAGTTTTTGTTAGAGCATTGCTCGGTCAAACTCGCATGTGTTTTTATCTCAAGCATGTTTGTCAACGTTAGTGATCAAAACTATAAAATCTTGATATCTAGTCTACTATAGCTAAGGTCTCATACTAGGATAGAAAGTGTAGTTGAGCTCAAAAACTCCATGACGATCATCATATAAGTCGAATGACTACTCAAGGAACCATGGGATCTTCATCGAATAAAAGTATGTGAAGACTTGAACTTATATATCACTCAAAAGTGTATCTACTCTATCTCCTATCTTGAGACAAAAGTCGTTTTACTATATAGACTAAGAATATGCACATATGACATTTCGAGCCGAGTGTATCTAGCTTATCTATTTGTCGTAATGAGTGTTGGCAAAGCTTTCGCTTTAGCCAAGTTCATCTTTGCCTAGTGACGAAAGTCATGTTATGTTTCAATCATTTTGGAAATCGCTCTGACGAAAAATAGTTTGTGAATAACAACTATATAATTCCCTCTGAGAATGTTTCAATGATTGAAATGAGAGTTTAGACTATATAACCATTGGGGGATATTAACATTGTTGTGGCAACATATATATGTATAAGTCCTTATCACTTGAACCGAAGTTTGTGAACTTTGTTGATCAAGTGGAACCGGAACGTGAAAAGTAACTCAGTCCGCAAACTGGCGTAGTTCTCAAACCCGAGAATTTATGTTGGAGTTGAAGCTCAGGTACAGTCCGCGAACCCAGTCTGCGAACTGACGGAATCTCTCGAACTCGATAATTTCTGCTGGAGTTTGTAACTTCAACCGGTTAGCTTGATTCCGCGAACTCAATCCGCAAACTCAAGAAGTTATGTCTGAAAACCTTGTTCGTGAACTTATCTAAATTACTAAGGAATGCTTTTGGAAAACCGTGGCTTTATAGTTCATGAAATAATTCGAGTTAATCACATCATTTTTTATTCAATTGTGTTTTGTGTAGTACATGAGATCTCATAGCAATTGAACAACTCTCTAACTAGTTCATTTGAGTCATTTGGACTAGTTATGGTGAAGAAGAACATGGTTGATATGAAATTTATCATTTGGATAACCATTTGGTTGACTAATATTGAACCAACCATTGTACACGTTTAGGTACGGTTACACAAACCCAAATCTCCAAGTACATGTGTGTATGGAAAGATAAGTTTTCGATCTAACGGTTAAGGAATATTAGTTTGTATCTAATCAGGTTTTCATCTAACGGTGAATATTGAATGCTTTGTTAGTAAGCTAACATTGATTGCAAACCCTGGTTTGAACTCTATCAACTGGGAAACCTATTCCCCACACATTCTGTGTGATACTAGTTTGCTAAGATAGAGTCGATTCTCCTTTAACCTTTGTTTTTCTTCTTCTAAAACCAGGTTAACGACTTAAAGACTTCACTGGGATTGTGAAGCCAGACCGATACTACTTTTATTGTAGTTGTGTGATCTGATCTTGCTGTTTCTATCGTACGAGTACAATTGTAATAATTGTCTTGAGATTTATATATCTGATAGGCAAGATAAAAGTAATCACAAACATCTTCGTCTCATTTTTTGTGATTCCTCAATAATATTCTTCGTGGCGTCGATTAAGTTTATTGTGAGGTGATTGATGAAACTGAGATGTTCTTCGGGAATATAAGTCTGGTTTTATCAATTGGTTCATGTTCACCTTGATTTATCAAAAGACGGAACAAAACTTATAGGTTTATTCATGGGAGATGAATTTATCTATTACCTATAGACTTTTCTGTGTGAGACAGATTTGTTTATTAAAGTCTTCGACTTTGGGTCGTAGCAACTCTTGGTTATGGGTGAGATAATCTAAGGGAATCAAGTACGCACTATCCTGCTGGGATCATAGGCATATGAGCATAACTGTACCTTGGATCAGTGTGAGATTGGTTGGGGTTCAACTAAAGTCCAGGCCGAAGTTAGCTTGGAGTAGGCTAGTGTCTTTAGCGGCTTAATATAGTGTATGTTTAATCTGGACTAGGTCCCGTGGTTTTTCTGCATTTGCGGTTTCCTCGTTAACAAAATTCTGGTGTCTGTGTTATTTATTTTCCGCAATATATTTTTATATAATTGAAATAATATAGGTTGGGCATTGTTCAATCAATTAGAATATCCGACCATTATTGGTTATTGGTTTAAATTGATTGACACTTGGATATTGGTCTTTGGTACCATCCAAGTTATCTCTCTTTCATTAAGACTCGCGAATTGTATTTGCTTGAGTAAATCAAATTGAGAGATTGAGATAATAACTCCTTGAGTATTTTCTATTGTTTGATTCTAACTGTCTAGTTAATTCTCTAGAAAACAACTCGGAGTTGTCCATACAGATTGCTAATAGAAATATTGGGTGAGGTTGTTAGACCCCTTCTTTTTCAATTGGTATCAAAGCAGGCAAACACGTTCAATAACTTCCAAGTATGTGTTTGTAGTGATCTGACTCTATGGACAGAGGTGCTATCTCAATAAACGTACCACCAGTCTTCGATGAATTTAATTACTTATGGTGGAAAATTGTTATGCGAGCTTTTATTCAAGCACGTGATTTTCAATCATGGGTATATGTTGTTAATGGCTATGATCCTCCCGTTGCGGCAGAAGGAGAAAACATTCTAGAGAATATTGGTGAATATACTCCTGCCAAAATTCTTGCACCAAAGAAAAATTCAGATGGTTTGAATGCGATCATACATGCCATTACCCCAAATCTTCAGCACCATGTGTCTAATTGCACTAATTCGCAAGAATCTTGGGATATCTTAGCAACCGTATTAGAAGGTAACACCAGTGAAAAGGAAGCAAGGCTTCAAAAACTTAATTCTGATTGGGAAAACCTTCGTATGGCAGATGAAGAAATATTTGATGAGTTTAATCACAAAGTGTCTGAAATTTTTAATGCATCTTTTGCATTGGGTAAGACTATTCCTGAAAAGGACATTGTGATGAAAAATCTCAGATCACTGCCATCTAAATATGATGCTAAGAAGCATGCCATCTTTGAGGGAAATAACCTTAATACACTTTCCAGAAATTCTCTTGCAGGAAAGTTGAATTTTTTGACCTTGAACTGGAACAAAGAGAGAAACATCATATTTCTAGCAATCATGTTATTGTAGCTAAACGTAAGTCTCGATGTCCCAGATTGATTGACAAAAAGGATGAGAATTGCTTTAATTCAACTTTGTCACTGTTTATACAACAACTTAAGAAATCTCTTAGACAAAGTAAAAGAAAGCCTCAAAATAAAAGGCAATCAATCAATAAAAAGGTCCATAAAAAGGGTAATAATTCTTGTTTTAAGTGCTATAGAAGTGTTCATGATACTTCTAAATATCCAACTAAGGAAGTAAATGAGTTAACTAAAGCATGGATGGATACTCTTGACTATTGTCCTGAGGATGATTTCTATGAGTGTTCGCTCAATCTGTTTACTGATAATCATGAATACCTTTTTAACAGTCCTGATCATTCCATGATAAACAATCCTACTTTCTCAAATGTCCATCAATTAGTTAAAAAAGTTTATAAAAGGATTGAGAATATGGAAAGTAAATTGTCAAAATTAAAAATGGCTCTCAATCATGATTCTCAAAACTTCTCGATATTTTTATTAAGAAGTTATCAACAAAGTGTCTCTGTGTCTATAGATCTCTGCAGTCGATCAGATAATAAGGATAGTATAAAAAATCACAAGAACGCACTTGCAATCCTACTTGTGATTACCAGGACTATATAAATGCTTGGGGAACTAAGAAACAGAAGAAACTCTTTTCTACAAGAGATTTTATACAGAAGAAAAGAAAGGATGATGTTCATAATTCTTGATTTTTAAAATGAGGTCAAATAACTTCATCAACTCTAAATAAGTTCTCAGTCCTAAAACGGATTGGAACTTGTACATTTTATAATAACTTTATTTAGGATTTTTTGTCTATACCTCTTAGACGAAAAATCATGATCTTCATTAGGGTTGTCTTTTTATGAACATAACATATTTTAGGTTAGGGTTTTGGTCAAAGGTTAGTTATGGATAGTTATCTTCTTAGTTTCCTTTAAAATAAGGCTCTCTCAGTTAAACATTTCGTCCACCTCTTCTATCATGTCCTCCTCAAACCTTTCTAGCAAATAAAGTGATGTTTGGATAGTTCTGTTTCCATCAAAGAAGATACGATTTGATTCTTCGGATAATGGTGTGAACCCTGATTCTCATGGTTCCTCCCTGGATGGGAATATATATTCTTCTCATTTTGATAAGATCTCCTTGACTATGAATCTAGTTTTGGAACACGTTTGTGCCCTGAAAAGTGATCTAGAAACTTCCTCCAAGATACTTGAAGAAAAGATGAAAAATCTAGAATCCAGAATTGATCTTATTGAAGATGAACTCGAAGAATACAGAGAATATGAGGATTCCATTGGAATATTCTCCGAAACCTTAAACACACATGAATTCGTCAACTTCGAGAAAGAAACTGGCTCCGAGGTCAAAACCTGGCGAGGATTGGACTACTGTGAGTCAGTCACTTCGTTAGAATGATGAATCAAGTAAGATTCCATTGGAATATTCTCCGAAACCTTAAACACACACGAACTCGTCAACTTCGAGAAAGAAACTAGCTTCGAGGTCGAAACCTGGAGAGGAGTGGACTACTGTAAGTCAGAAACTTCATTAGAACGATGGATCTATCCTTTTACAAGTAAGATTCCATTGGAATATTTTCCGGAACCTTAAACACACACAAATTCGTCAACTTCGAGAAAGAAAATGGCTCCGAGGTCGAAACCTGGCGGGGAGTGGACTAATGTAATTCAGAAACTTCATTAGAACGATGAATCTATCCTTTTACAAGTAAGTCTTCGAATATTCTACGAAACCTTAAACACACACAAATTCATCAACTTCGAGAGTAAAAATGGATCCGAGGTCGAAACCTAGCGAGGAGTGGACTACTGTAAGTCAGAAACTTCGTTAGAACGATGAATCTATCCTTTTACAAGAATTCGTCAACTTCGAGAACTAAACTGGCTCCAAGATCGAAACCTAGCGAGGACTACTGTAAGTCAAAAACTTCATTAGAACGATGAATCTATCCTTTTACAAGTAAGATTCCATTGGAATATTCTCCGAAACCTTAAACACACACGAATTTGTCAACTTCGAGAAAAAACTAGCTCCGAGGTCGAAACCTGGCGAGGACTGGACTACTGTAAGTCAGAAACTTCGTTAGAACGATGAATCTATTCTTTTACAAGTAAGATTCCATTGGAATATTCTCTGAAACCTTATACCTCTACGACAACTCTTATAAAGGTTTTGAATAGTGATGACAATTTTTTTTTAGCATAAGTGAGAAATTTTTTTAGCAGAAGTGAATAAAATTTAGCAGAAGTGAGAAAAATTTAGCAGAAGTGAGAAAAATTTAGCAGAAGTGTTTATACCTCTATGACAACTCTTATAAAGGTCGTCAAAGATTGACATGAAGTTAATTAGTATAAAAAAAAACCACAAACCTGACAGTGTTGTGACAGTGTAGGCATGGTTGATGGTATGGACTTGCACACATGAGGCTCAGGAACTGATAGGTGTACAAAACACCGTAATATTTATCTATTGTTTATGCTTTCTCTACTAGTTTTCTTGTGAATTGTGTATCTTATATTTTGTTTTTGAGTATTTAGGTACTTTGGAGTCATTTGGAACAAAAGGAGAAGAAACAGGGCGAAAGCGTCATCTCAAGTGCAATTGCGGTTGGAGGCTAATTACTTCTCATTAATCTCTTTTATTTCTTCATCTCCGTCTGAAAAGTATGTCATCTTTAGTGATGCAAATTTATGTCTGAAAAGCACGACAACTTTAGTGATGACTCTCATTGAAGAAAAGAAGTGGATTTGAGAAGTATGAGATGGTTGCTGTCGGTGGAAGAATTCAAAGAAGAAGAAAGCATCCATTGGAGCATAAAAGGAAGAAGATCATTTCGTAGGCGAGCAACATGGGAGTCAAATACAAGTTAACATAAGGGCCGCCATTTGGTTGACCCTTATCCTACTCACAGTGCCTAGAGTCATTCTGGGTACCCCTTATCTATATCACCAAAGTGGCTATATCCACTCCCATTCCTACACCAAACCTAGATTTCAGAGACTAATGATTTCTCAATCATTTTCTTATCAAAATGTTAGAAACGAACAGAGAGAGGCGCAACCGGATATCGATACTATTGGATCTGTGAGGAAAACAATTGAGGAATTCAGTAGGTGAAATTGAAGATGGGTTTACATCTGTCGATTGGATTTTTTGACGCCGTGATTGAGGTGAAGAAACTCAGAAATGGAGAAGAGAAGAACGACACTGACATTCCAGGGTTGAAGGTTTGTGAAATTGAGAAGTTAGGGTTCTTGAAATGGGAATTGAAGTTTCTGCTGCTATTGAAGACATGGGATTTGTCTAAAAGCAATTTCAGTTGTCGGTTCATAGGGAAAATTGCAGAAAAGGCTCATCTCAGGGGGGTCGATTCAAGTAGAAGTTAGGGTTTCTTTGAACTGAGAATGGAAACTAGAAATGCTACAGTTGAGAAGAATTGCAGATGGGTGTTTCTGCTGACATCTAGGGTTTCCAATTAGGGATTTGAACTTCGATAATGAAAGAAGATATTAAGTAGGGATTGATGGTGATTTTGGGTTGTTAATAGAGCAAGGAAACTTGGGTTCAACTTGAATTCACAGATGGAAACTCAGTTGAGAAGGAAAGATTTGATTGAGTTAGGTCTAAAGTTGAAGCTGTATCCAGATTGGAACTGAGCAGCAGGTACTGGTGGTTGAACAGGAGTGGCTAGAGAAGCAGTGTTGTAGCTGGTGGTTCTGTAAGTCAATTACAGATGAAATTTATGTTGCTGCCAGGATCTTGTGAATGGCAAGATGGGTATTGTGAAATTTTGAAGCAGATGGAGAATTTGAGGTTGCAAGTAGTGGTTCTGAAAAAATGGGTGTAGTTGTTGGTGGTTTGAGAGAATGTAAGGTGGTTGCTGTTGATTGCAGTTACAATTGGGGTTTGTACTGACAGATTGAAGCAAGATAGAAATGGGTTTTTGTTAGTTTTAGTTAAGTAAGGAATGAGGCAGTGCAGTGGAATGGTTGGCTAAAGGCGTTAAAGGGAATGATGTGTGTGTGGAGTTGATTGGGAGAGAACTGATGACCATGGATATTTGCTTGCTGTCTGCAGTGGTAGTAGTGGAAGCATCTGGAGTTTGTATGAGTTGCATCTGGTTGTGAAGTGGAAGCTAAGGAAATATCGCAGGTGGAGAGAGAGGCTATAATAGTTTTGATGCTGGTCGGTGTCGGAATGGAGTTCGCATATGTGCTGCCATGTATGATTTCAAGCTGCATGTGATATAGTAGTTGGAAATGATGCTTTATATTCACAATGGAGTCATGGGAAGTGCACGGATGTTAACTATAATTGTGAGCTGAATCTGTGGTGTTTCTGATGAAGCTATGACTAAGATGCAGTCAGAGGTGTCCGTGTGAATGAATTATGATAATTATGGGAAATTTGTGTATGTGCAGCTGAAATGTAATGCAAGGGACTGTTATTGATGGTGCTGCAGTTGGCGTTGGTTTGGAGGCGCTGTAAATGAGCTAAGATGGTGTTGCTTCTGATGGAGTTATGATGCAGTGGCTCGAGTTGCTTATGTTGTTGATGGTGCTGTGACGACGAATTGAGCTACTGTGTGTTGGAGTTATGAGAGCTGGTTGGATGTTGCAGTGAGTGATTATGGGGTTGTACATGTTTGTGTTTAAATGGCAGAGCTGCAGTGAGTGTTTGTGTGGTGGAACTACTGAATTGCAAGTGAGATGAGATGGATCTGGTAGATGATTCAGGAAGAGGGGTCTGTTGGCACTGTGATAACACAAGGCACTGGTGTTAATGTGAGGCAGTTGTTATGATAAGTTACAGTGGCTGTGAACCTATGGAACTTGAATTGAAGGTATGGAGGTGATGCTCAGTTGGTAATAGAGAGAAGAGGAGAATTCTGACCTGAGCAATTGAAGCTGTTATTTCAGGGAATCAAGCAGTACAGCTGAGTTAGAACAGGGCCATCTTGGCCGTGACTGAAGATGCATAATAGCAGGGAAGGCACAACCATCATGGCTGTATACACCAGAGAGTTTGGACTGTGCAACAAGACTGACCTGGAACCGAGTTGACTCGCTGAGGTTGACCGATTTGACCCGTTGACGGTTTGACTTTTCAGGTTGCCGTCGGCTACTTTCCGGCGCCGGATTCCGGTCAAATACCCAGTTTTCTGGCGAGCATTTTTGGGACAGATTTTCTACATGGGTTTCTATCACTTGTGGGCCGGGTGAATTTCCAACTAATGGACTTTGAAGACAAACCTAATTTTGGAGAAAAGCTACAAAAAGAAAAGTTCTACGAACTTTTGGAGACAACGTTTTATTCTATTCTTGGAGCTTTTGCAGAGAACTACTTCTAGGGTTTGCTTTCTTTTATGTTTCATCTTATTTCTTTGAATATTATGATGATGAACTCCATGAATATGAGTAGCTAAATACAATAATTGGTTATGGGATAAAAGTTGATTTCTTCAAGCATGTTATTTGATTCTATGAATTAGTTTTGTCTCAATTTTATCGTTTATGATTCATTGTTTTTATTATCATATGATTTGAATGCTTGGTTGAGTCCGGAATCAATTGGATTTGTTTTCATCTCTATAGCTATATTAGGGTTTTCAATACGTAAAAGTTGTTTATCCCTGATTTCTAGTAGCATCTTGTGGTTAATACTTGTAGTGATACATCTTTTTAATCGCATATGAATCATAACCTTTGTTAAAACGAATTAGTGCTTTTACATGTTTGTTTGCATCGATTAGTCTTATTTCATAGAACTTATTGCTCTTAGGGAGTTAAATCTAATTGTGCTTTTACACTTTAGGTTACTTTTTAAGTAGATTTCACAATAGCATCTTTTAATGTTGTTTGTGATAAAATCAGAAAATAAACGGGATACTCTTGCGATCAAGGTATCCTAGGACTTTTGATAATTGAGAGATTAAATTACCAATTCTAATCATAGATGAAAAATACATGTTTGTGAATGATACTATCCCGTGACCAATATCTTCTCCTTATTGATTATTCCAATTATTCGCTTTACTTTATTTAGTATTATTACTTTGATAAAAACAAAAACACACCTTGGGTTATCTGGTTACTTAAGAATCTAAAAATTGCATAACAACAATCGCCCCTCTGTGGATACGAACTATTTCTTATCGAATACTATATTTATATTTAGTTGAGTGAGGAAGTGAAATTATTTTTGACGCATACGACACGCATCAGGAACAAATCCCAGCAACCCCATCTTTTTCCAACATCCTATATTTTTACTTCAACAACACTTATAAAGGTTGTTATACATTTTGTTAAAAAAAACACAAAAATCCAAAACTTGTGAACTGTGTGGATGGTTAATGGGTTAAACTATCACACAATAGGTTCAAGTATGAATCCCCTCAACATTATTCTTTTTTTCTTCATATTTTGTTTATCTTCAACGACTCTTGCGACTAGTTGTGATAGGATTATGAACTACATATCTGGAAAAGGTTGTGAAAGCTAAATGGCGTCACAACTGTTTTGCTTAAAGGGTTGTCGTTTGTTTTTTGGTCGCAACCCTTTGGTCTTGGGGGTTAGTACTGATGCCCTTCTACGACACTTCCTTTGAAAAAAGTTGCAAAACATAGGATATTCTACGACATTTAGCAAAGAGTTGTGAAACTCCAATTGCAGATGTATATTTGTCCTGTAGTGGCTGGGACATTGCTGTTGCGAGCCGAAATTAGTTTTCTAATTTTTTTTTGTTTCCAGAACCAGTTACGGCTAGGAAAACCCAGCCTTAACTGGTTCTAAAAACAAACAAAAAATCAGAAAAATGATTTCGGCTACAAGTTCTTTAGTTCTCCGCCATAAATAAAAAATATAGCTTGGAACACCATCATTTCCCAACCGTTTTTGCATTCTACGGTTGGGTGGACAAATTATCCCAGCCGAATAAGTGTCAGTTGCGGCTGAGATTTGATGTTTTCCCAGCCGAAACTGCAAAAATCCCATATTTTTAATTGATGTTTCCGATTTGAATCAACAAAATCCTCTACATATAAGGTTATCCTGGATAATTTAAGGATATGCTTTACCATATTAGGTGGTTGATTTTCAAAAAAGTTAAAAACAATTCCTCAGAATTCTCCTACTTAATCAAACAAAAAAAAAAAAGATAAAAAAAAGTTTTTGACTTTCATAAAATTAGTGCAATGATTAATCATAATTCATACACTAATCATAATTACTACATTTAATCACCCTACTTAACACTAATTCAATCAAGGATATATTAGACATTAGAAAATAATAGGATAAGGGGTTATTGGATTTGTTATTTCATGACCGAAGAAAGCCCCCAAAAAATCATTGACTTCAAAGCTCCGATAATATGATTCTTTTATTAGGCCATTTGTCAAATCCTATAGGCCGTCAAGGTCAGTCCATTAGCATGCGACAATAAATTTTCTAGGTTTAGGTGGCCACATAAATCCTTGACCACTAAAAGTTGTAGAACCCTGATGTAAGAACATTTCCGACATGCTCTCAAATTACGGTATATAGCATAAGAGAACGGCCAGCTTGAATCAAAGAATATGTTTTTGTTTTTGTTTTTGTTTTTGTTTTTGTTTTTTTATTATTAAAAAGATATTTTGAACCTTCCATGAAAGTACAACAATTACGTATTCGTTTTTTATTAAAAAAAATATAGAAAAAACATATGCTTACCAGGCAGCCTAGTTAGTAAGTTTGCGAATTATACTCGTATAATTCGCGAATCCATCCATATCGACCGAATCCGTACGTATCGTCCGTATAATTGAAACCCTGATTTAGATTCGTGAATTTCCATCATAAAACGAATTATACGCGTATTTACGAATTACCGAATCATATGGTCCGTATAATACTTTGTCGCATTGTTACTAAATTATCATTTTTTTATTACATTTTAAACTTTTAAACTTTTATATACACCAATCTGATTCCAATACTATCAGCGTACATGTTATTGGCTTATTGTAATACACATATCATATATATAGTTCATGTTAGTTATTAAGTTATAATATTTATGGACAAATTATATTAAAAATAATATTTTAACAGGTTAATATATGCCGAATTTTGTATCCCGAACTCATATTTCTAAAACGAATTATACACGTACGTATGACGTTCCGTATTACTGCCGAACCACGAAATGTTGAGCGGATTTTTGACCGAATTTGACTTTTACGAATCCGTATAATACTCGTACATATCCCGTTCCGAACATTTCTCGTACCCCGAATTGCTAACTATGCCAGGAAGCAGTATCATTTTCAAAAAGATTGATTGAAAAATATCATAAGAAGGGATTTGTTTTTTTTTTTTTGGGATCAACCTCAGAGCACTACATTAACATAACCGATTTTGAGTATCATAAACAATTATAAGATTTTTTCAATTTCATTACACAATCATCTGATTCATAGTGACTCCACCAGTTCACCAGTTCTTGACTAACCATTCAAGATTTACATATTTAAACACCATCTCAGAATTCCCAGAGAACCAAATCGGATCACAGGGAAAAATTAGTTTTGAAACAAAACTAATTTGTTTGAATGCATAAAGCAGTGGTTGGATCAGATCCAACCCCGTGATATCACAAACATGTCCATCTAAGTAACATGATTTTAAGTTTTTGAAATACCAGTATCTATATGGTCTAAAGTAACATGAATCTAAGACCAATTCAGGCTTGAGGACAAGCCATTTTTCGAGAAGGGTGGGATGTTGCGGTACCAAGACCTATTAATATTAGTTTAGTTATTTAGATTCTCTATATTAGTTTCTTTGTTTAGTTTAAACTCTATAGTTAGCATTACTTGTTTCACAAATATACCTTGTTTCTTCTAGCTTTCTTCTCTGCTTAATCTTTTCAATTCTCTTATTTCTGGTGGCTAACCCCAAATTCAAAGGGTTTTATCTGGGTTCTATACCTACAAAGTTACTTAAATCCTTGTGTTTTGGTCTAGAACCCTAACACCTCACCTCAAGTTGAAAATAACTCGATGAACCCATGTCCTGTGCCTTTTTTGTTTTCCTTCCTTCCGTTAGAAATTTAGCTTCCCATTTGCCACTTTTCTCTAGGTTTCTCTAATCATTTTTAGGTATGTGTGAACATGAATAGATATCATAGTCACAAAATATAGTATAAGTGAGCACTAATATTCTTATGTTCATCTGTGTGACTTGATCGAGCAGTATTTTTATTCAATGAAACCAAAAGATAGTGAAAGCACTGGTGTTGAAGGTCTGGAAATTTGAGAGTGAAAACCAGGTCAAGTGGGGAATCTTGAAATTCATCCTATGGATCAAGACATGAGTTAAGCATTTACGTCAGCGTTTCGTTTTATTTGTCCATAGAACTTTGTTAATAGTGGATCATGTTCATGTGTTTGAAGGAGTTTTCTTGAAGTGATATGTATTATCCATTTAGAGATTTCCGTTTCACCACCAATTACAGGCTTCGAATATGTCATGTGGCTCACAACCGATTTAGAAGTTGATCCGTCGACTTCCCTCCTAGAAATTTTTGACTTCCCTCCTAGAAAATGTAGTTACTAGAAAAGATAAGAATACATACTATATACCGATATACTAAGAGTGTCAACTTTATTAGTTTTTTGCCAAGTGCTTAATAAATACAAGGATTCAAAGAGCTAGTAGCATCAGTAGAAGTAACCAGTAGGACACTAGTTCAGGCGTCAGATAAAGATCCTCTGTAACCCGCTATTTCATGGCCTGTTTTTCTTCCGCTTTGTTCTTCCTTTGTTTTTCTTGCTCATTGGGATGATCCGAATCCTGTTAGTGTGATTCACAAGCAAGTGTTAAGCTAGTACTGATTAGCAAGGGAATCTACAATGGAACTCAAACAAAATCCAATATATACCTTAGGGAACAGTCGACCTTCACTGTTTTCATGCAGGGCAATTATGAACATCACGGTCATAGTAGGTGACCAGATTAGGCTGCTGCTGGCTTCAGCAAATGCATAAGCTCTTTCTTTTATCTGGAGGAGTTCAGAGAAACCATGCCGGCACATATCCCCCAATTAGTTTTAGTATCCCCAATTAATTCTTTTTTTTTTTGACAACACATTAGGCTTGGCTAACAATTTATCAGCCGAACCTCCTAGTATTCTTTCTATATGAATAACAATGAGAAGTTCGGCTGACAAATTGGCTGAAAACATACCTAGGTTCCGCTGGCCCGATCAAAAGATAGGACAATTTGACAAAGTTATTGTTTTTAGCCGAACTTATTGTTTTTATCATAAAGTGAAGTTTATTTTTGTGTTGAAACATCGAAAATTTACCTATCCTCGAACACCCACTATAGTTCCCCCTATAGTTCGGATAATCAATTTGTATGCTTCAAAAGTTTGATGAGGCTTATATATCAGGTTTGAAGTTCAGCCCGAAATTTAGCCTATTTTAGCTTTAGCAGAGTAAAGAAGCTCTGGTTAGCATATCCAAATATGCATAAATTTTTTGGAAGCCCCTCCTACTCTCCTATGTTCTATCCCTAGTTCAGCCTAGGATCGAAACCTAGGATGGAAACCCATGACATTCTTCCAAACTAATTGCCAAAAACTATTGTAACCCAAATAAATTATATTCTCCTTAAATTTGAGTAATAATACCACCCTGGATAAATATTAGAATTTTCAACTCACACGAATTTATACGAACTTACCCCATGCTTGGAGAGCCAATGCTTATATTCACGAAGCTGGACGTTTTCACCAGTTACCCTGGAGGTAGAAAACATCCTAGAAAAAAACCTAAATATAGAAGCCATTTCTGCACGCACACAAAAAAAGAAAAAATCACAATCAAACCCTAAATTTTACAAGAAAACACAAAGGAAGTATTGCGAACGAAACCCAAGCTACCCATTCTAATAAAGAGATGCGGAAAGATAAATTACCCGGAATCTGATTCTTAAGTCGTTAACAATATCGGACCTGAGTTTTTCTTCTTTCCAGATGCAAAATAATAAAAAGATGGTTAATACTACAAGAAAGCAAACCTCTCTTCTTGGATCTAATGTGTTTCTCAATCGGGTTGTGTATTCCTTTATTTATAGACATCCGCGTCCAGTTTTCTTAAAATAATTAGGTTACCCACATGGTATACAATTCGGAAACCTCAGCTCATTAGGGTCCGTTTCGCAAAATAAAATTATGACAAGCTCTACCAAAAAACCTCGTAAAGAGTGACCATCGATTTTGAATCTGTATATATTGTTGGGCTTTTTAATAAAATGGCCATTTTTTGGACTATAATTTAGAAAGTGACCGTTTATGGAATTGTTCTGCCCAATCCATCCAGTAGCAAAACAAGTTATTGCTAATTTATGTTGGCGGTAGTAATTGATATTTTTAGTGGTGGGTCGTGATCAGTAGGAAGGTTCAAAGTGTTTGCTTTGAGCAAATACAAAAAGATCAGCGTGTAAATAAGAATTTTACGAATAATAAATAAACTAGATTTTGTGCCCGTGCTACGCACCGGACGGCTCCACAAACCATCCTCAATCACCTTCATATGCACCTTTAAATAGTTTAGTTGGTAATGGTAGTGGAGTAGTTTAGTATCAGCAGTTAAGCAGTGGTATATGAATTCAATGATTCATATAATTTGTGAACATTATTTTCGATTTGGTGTGGCTCGGCTTCGCCTTGCCCCGTTGCTCTAATATTTTTTATTTGGTATGGCTCGCCTTCACCTCGCCCCGTCACTTAGGATTTTTTATTTGGTGTGGCAATTTTGATTATATGAATTAATTCAATAAACTCTACTACGAATTTTGATTTGGTGTCACGTGTCTTCGCATTTTTCTTTTAACAGAATCAGTATGAATTGACATGTCATGAACTTTTGATTTGGTGTGATAGGGCCGCGGCAAGGCATAAAACCTTTATTTCAAACTCCATAACATCATCTAAGATGGGTGAGTGTTTAATCATTGGCACAATTTTTTGGTCCATTTTAAACAACGAAAGGAATCTCAAGATAAATGAGCAAGTGCTTGATAAGTTTGTAGGTGCATAAAAAAATCATCTATAATTGATGAGATCAAAATCACTAAATGAGCCAAGTACTGTACAAAACCCAAAATGCTATAACTAATTTTGATGCAGCTAAAATTATAGCATACATAGTATTCGCATTATGTAGACTTACATAGTACAGATTTCCTAAAACTCTCGAAATCACCACCATCGCTACAACCAAATAAAGAATCCCATTGACGTCCCACCTCAGATTCAGTATCAAATCACCATTCTCCCCATAACGTGTATCATTTCTAGCATCTCCCGCATCAAATAGGACACCTCTATCACCAGCTTCTCAACCAATCTCTCCATTGGGTGGGTGTAAGGAAGACATTTCTAGTACCCGCAAGCCTGTCAATGGTAATTATTGCCTTCGGCTATTTTAGGGTCCGCATAAACTCGGCAAACCAAAACCGAAGCTGCATTACCAAAAATCAGCTCAAACCTTTGTACTTCTACTGGTAGTTGGGAACAATAACAACTATAAAGAAATATAAATGCCTTTAATGCATTACCAAAAAGCATCTCAAACCTTGTACTTTCTGCGGAGACAGTTAAGATTTATTAGATCGAATTATAGCACTTGCACCTGCAAAAATAGAACGAAAGAGCGGAAGAAATATAAAGAATGAGTCAGCACACATATATAATGTGAAATCTCCAAGCTGTGAAAGGAAATTATTTTTCATTCAAATCATCAATACGTCTAAATGATAAAACCCGCAAAACTGCTATCATTTATAACAAATCACACCACATTAAAACACTTGTTAATTTAACTTCTTAATTAAACAGCAAGAAAAACAAAATACTGTAGATTACCATTTGTACAGGGACCATATAATGTTTCTTTTTAAAGCGTCAATAGTTATGATCATGTTCCCGTCAAGGAAACATAAAAAGGGAAATTAACTTTAATGACCCATCTTTGATGAGTAATACAAACATGAATCAATAAATAAAAGCTACAAAATTCATCAAAACTCTCACATAAAATCGAAAATAACAAATTTCATAAAACCACCAAAAGGTTTAGGATTTGTAGAAATTTAAATTATGCAGTTAGCTTTTACAGCTAACACTCCCATAATCAACATTTAGTATTGCTTTGATTACCTGATTGAGTAGAATTTTTTTGCCTCAGAGGTTGCACCTTAGTACTGTATCAACAACAACAACAGAATGTTAAAATACAGTTTGATCTGGTTGAGCATTTGGTAACCGTTATCAGGTTGACAGGAATAAATCAGTTGTCTTGACTCCAAATTACCCAGCTAGTTATGGATCCAGTGAATGCCCATCATCAATAAAATCACATATATCCACTACACAAAATTTAAAATATGGCTTTTGGAGTTTAACCGTATAAAAACTAATACAACACAACATAAAAACTAATTAGATATATTCAAAGAGATCAATATTTGAAAACATAAAAAAATGGAAACCGGTGTTGATCAGAAAAAGAAAATCTCACCAGTCTACGTAGTGCGGCTTCTCTTGTTTGTCAGTGCAAGACTGTTTTTTTTTTGTTTATGGGTTTTGCCGGAATGTACTTTGTTGACATATTGATGACAATACAAAGTTGCTCGATGTGTTGCCAACTGATGCACCTAAGAAACATTAAGTTTGGAACAAATTAGAGTTTGAAAAATAAATAGATGCAAACACCAAGTTGAGGCCATATAAATCAATTGATATTGCGCCTACGGAAATAGATACTAATCCCCTGCTTCGCAAGATTAACCACCTGAATTATGAAGCCTACTATCCCTAAGAGACAATTCAGTTTAAGGATTTATACCTTCTGCACATTTTGGCACCAACTTAATTAAGCATACAAAACAAAAGGGGAAAAAAAGGTTCAATGGAAAAAGATTAAAAAAAAAGGTGCCAATAGAGAGATATGATTTAAGGAGTACAGAGGCTATGCGCTAAGGAAAAGACACACCTCACGGGTTGAGCATATGCTTGAAAAGGAGAAAATTACATTGAATGGTCATTAACACAAAATTTACCCAATGCAAGGATACAGGTGCATTACTATCACATAGTCTGTTGTGGTGTCGATTGTGGGGAAAGTGAAATGATGTGTAAATCCTTAGATAGGATTCTTTACTTTTTTTCACCTATAAAATCCAATTTTGTTTTTGCCAGAACAGAAACACTAAATTGTAATATCAAAACTTCAAACAAACAATGAATCTAAACCTTTAAAATCATTACATAATTAATAAGAAGAGGATGGAAATTTGCTCAGTTTGCACTGTATTGAGCAAGGGTGGAAATCCAAGCTAAAATTCTACCAATTTCAAACCCTTATTTTTCCAGTCGCTACTTCCGATCAAGATACATGGATAGAAATAAAGATGAATATGGAAGCACTTAATGTTCCCATGTGCAATAATATGCATGACGATATCTTCCCGGAAATCACAGTTTAGGGTTAGGGTTTACCAAATAGAGAAGAACCATATTTTTGTTAACTGGATTAGCAGGATTGAATAGGATATCAAAGTTATGCCTCGATTAATGTTTGTCAGTGCATGAAACCCTAATATTAATACCTAATTGCTTCAACCCAATTATATATAGATTCGAACAAACAAAATCAAGAAAACTTAATTTAGTGAGGAAGCACGGGACAAAAACACACACACACACAAATAGAAAAAAATAAAAACAAATTAGGGTTTTTCTGCGAGGGGGAAGTGTTTGGGATGAAAAGAAAGGGATACCTTGAGAAATCATGTTTGAAACTCTGTTACACGCTAATGTTCTCTGATATTTGATCACTTCAAATCGTTTGAACCTCCGGGTTTGTTTTAGGTTTAACAGGTTTCTCGAAGTTTTTCCTTTCTTTCCTGTTTTCTCGAATCATCCATCGCACTCTCACAAACCCATTGAATCTCAGACCACCACTTGCTTATCTCAGATGAAAATCAAAACTCTTCTTCGGCTCTACAGCAGAAACCCTAGATTTAAAAGAAATAACTTTTACTGAAAACGGATCAAAAGGAAGGAAGAAACAAATAAAAAATCCAGATGCCATTGAAAATCCAACAACCAAAGAAAAGGGTTGTTCCTAGAACAGCAAGAGATTGATACTTAAGAATCGAAGTACATAACCCATAAAAAAAGAAAAGAAAAAAAAGATGTTTGGTTTCATAAGAAGAGACGTTTTTTTGTTTTTCCGTTTTTTTCACCGAAAGAGATATTTAGTGTTACATTCATAATATTCGAGGAAAAGTGGATTGGAGAATTTTTAAGGGGGCAGTGACGCTCACCCAAGGGTGGGTATTCTCACCGCGCGACGCATGGCCTCGCATGACTTAGGGGTTTAAGGGGGCAGTGACGCTCACCCAAGGGTGGGTATTCTCACCGCGCGACGCATGGCCTCGCATGACTTAGGGGTTTAAAGGATTAGATGAAGAAGAAGATGTATAAATTACTTAAATATGAATAAATATAAGTTTGTTAAAATTATATCACGGTCAAGACGGTTAACTCCGGTCCAGGACCCAAACTCTAATTAAAATTTTCTCAAGACCCAAGCTCAAACCTGGTTACAAATTTGTGACTCAAAGTCTAAATATTTTTTATTTTTTTTTTCCTTTTCTTGGTAGATCTGTCACGAGAATCAGTTCTCCCAACCACCGAATCCAAGGTTAGGTAGGAGAGATGGATATGAATGCATCATTTCAATTTTGAATTTTACTGGCGAAGATGGCTTAGTTGAGTTGTGAGGCCACCGGCAAGTTCATGCACTCCACGCCTAGTTAGCCGGACAAATTTGGGACCAAGGAAAAAACGAATCCACCTTTAAATGGGGACCTCACTATGAAGCAATTCTTATGGTTGCCAATGGGGTGTTCCTAATTTCGTATTTCCATTACCAGTGGCGACAATCCACAAAACTACATTCAAGAAACTTGCAATTGCAACATTTTCGAATCAGCCTATTTTTCCTTCATCATGGTGTGAGTTGTCAACCATATTCACTACTACCAAGTATATTAAGTGGGGTCCATGTCATAAAGTACTATAAGTGTAATAAAAATGAAAATTCCGATAAAAACTACTAATCCCTAATCCCTATGTAAAAAGTTACCTTGTAAGTCCCTCTTATTTTGTGTACAGGTATACAAGATGAGAGGACTCATAATTGAGATATCGTCACTGAAATCCAAAGGTTTGAGTCAAACCTTATAGAAGGACAAGGTATACGTCAAACCTTGTTGACAGACTGAGTGAAATCAGTCAACCCTGTTTGATCTCGAATCGTGCTTAAAATACCATTTAACCCTTTAAGTCTTTAACTTAACCAGAGGTTCAACGGGGTGAAGTGAATAACCTAGACCCATAAGCATTTCTAAATCTTTTTTCCCTCCGTCCTCTTTTATACTTCAATCTCCTTCTGTTCTCTCATGTTTTCCCTTCTTTTTTCCTTCTTTCCTTCAGTCTTCTCTGGTGGTGAATAAAAAAGTAACAGAATGATCGAGCCTGCTGGAGGGGAATTCGCCAGGTAATCTAAAATCAATATTCTTCTTTCACTTGTTTTTAGGTTGCTATTAAGCTTGTGTATTGTCTATTGTTGGTGTAGCTATGTATTTTCTAATTGAACCTTAATTTGGGTTTGTAATGAATCCAATAGTCAACCTGCAACTAACCCTACTTTATTTTCTAAATGAACGTGTGTACTAGAATTAGAAGCTGCAGATCCTTGATTTGTGTTATGTTTTGATTGTCTAATGTAATATGTTGACAGTTTTATCTCTAATTGTTTTTTGATTTCAATGTGTTGATTGTTTGACTTTGATCTAATATTGTTCTTGAAGCCTTAATTGGAAAAAGAAAACCCTAATTTTGATTATTTTGAATCGACTCTGATTAGGTTGTGAGGCATTTGAGGGAGTAATTTATGCGACCTTGTTATAGAGGTACCCAATTAATATTATGCGATCATGTGAAATAGGTACCCGATTTATATTATGGACTCTGTTAAGGAGTTACCCAATTAATATTATGTGACCTCCGTAAAGAGATACCAAATTTATATTATGTGACCTTGTTACAAAGGTACCAATTTTGGAAGAGTTCAACTATTTATGTACCTTAAATTGATTATTGATGTTGTTGGAATTTGAACTAAACTCAAACTACTGTGAGACAAGGTCTTTGGACCTGAACGTTTAGTTAATAGCGTGTGAGTTGTGGTCACACGTCTTATTGTTTAAGAGTTGTGGTGAATGTATGAAAGTTGGTCACAAGATGCTGGTGATAATGTTGCTCATAACATGTTCGAGAAAAGTTCATAAAAAAGGTTGTTTCTTTTCTTGTTTAAGGTGTAGCAAGTGTTGGATGTTTTTTTCCTCAAAGAAGTTCTGGTGTGATGCGTGTTTAGAAGATCGTTGGATGAAATTCCTAGGAGTAGTAGGATGATTGGTTTTATTTAGTCATTGGAAAAAGCAGAAAAAAAGAGCCGCATATCTTGCTTGTTGACGATGACAGTGGATATGGAGGTATCAAGGGATGGCCAGGAGGTTAGTGAATCCTTGTTTTGGAGTTAATACTCCATGGATGAAACTAAAAGAACGGTTAAGCATGCTTCCAAGGTATATGATATCATTTGTTTCGAAATCTGTTTACTTAGTCATGTATTTAGTGATACGGTACTTTTGTATTGCTAAAAACCGAAGGTCAATGGGTCAGTTTTGTGGGAGTTCAAGACTCCATGAAAGAAACCAAGTTTGTTGCAGTTGCGCAAGCGGGGTAAGAAAAAAATGTTCCATTTGTTTTTATTCTATTCTAATATATAGAGTTAACGAATTGGTTGCACCAAAAGTTATGGTTATCTTGTTGATTTGATTCAGTAGTTAGAGTTTGATTACTACTTGGTTGACTTGAGTCACTAATTTGATTCATAATAGTCTCTATAACAGTCTAGCTGGGATGATCAGTGTGATGCTTATAGTTCTATCAGAATGCTAGGTTGGTTACTGAGAAGACTTATTTCCATGGTTTTTAATTATGTATAGCATTTGTATCATGGGGTTTATACGAGGTGTATTAAGAGGCTTAATAATTCAGGTTAGGTCCCTTTTCTCTCTCGGTAATACCAGTTAGTTTAGAGATCCATGGTGCGCATACTTCTAGTATGATCTGCATTTACCCATGACCTTTTCTATGAGTGTCTGTATTAGTATATTATTGGGACTATTGGAACCGTTGAATGAAAACTAGTTACTCCATCACTATTAGTTTCTTGTTTAAAATGCGAATTCTTATATTTTTCAATTTGTTACGTATTGACTGCCCTCATTTTTAACTTCTGCAGTCGATGATTGTTATCGTCAGGCCTATAAAGTTTGCACTCTTGTCACCTTCAGCAATATACTAGGAGTTTGAAGGTATTTTATCGATCTAATACTTGGTTTCAGTAATGCAATTCTCGTTGTATAAAAATTTGATGCAGTTTGTCTGATTAATCTACTTTTTCAATTTGCTTGCGATAAGAATTATAAAATGAGGTACAAAATTATTTTGCAACAAACAATCTATGTTGAAGCTAGCTCTAAAAAATCTGGAACTGAGGCGTGGCAGTCACCTTGTTGGATGGTTGGACCTCTCTATGCCTCATCTGTAATCTTAACTAGCATCACCTTTGCTTTTCTTTTACAACTTGTTTCTCACAGTTACAGAATTATCCTATTACTGACAACCTTAAAAAAACCAAATTCAAGGAAAATGGTGTTTAATCCTAGATGTGCAGAAGAAAAATTAACATTGTGGATGAGAAGAAGATTAATTCCGAGAGTAATAGCGACAATGATGATGATATTCCTCTACAACGGAGAATTAATAATCGTCAGCTAAGAGGATGTGGTAGAGAGAATAAATGACTGAAAATTTTCAATTTCCTGTTTTTGGAATATTTTTCAAATTTAACTCGACAGAAGAGTGAATTTGTTCTTTTATTTTTTAGATCTCAGGGTCCAATAGATGTGGCCATTAATATTGAAGAAGCTCACAATTTTTTCTGAATAAAATAGCTGAATTAGGTTTAAATTTTGTCTTTGTTACGTAAGTTTTTGAGTTAGTGATAAGTGTAGTTGCTGATTTTTTTCAAGTGTAACTTCATTGTTCTTTTTTTTTTTTTTTTTTTGATGAAAAAAGGTTATATAATTAGAAAGAAAAATATGTACAGAACTACAAGTCTAAGAACAGGCGGACAAAAAACTTGACCCAAACTATTACATGTTTATAATTTCCTCCCATTGATGAATGATCTGGTTCATCGAAACATCTTTGAAAATCTCTGTTTTAGTGCTCCACAGGCAAATATCCAGTTTTATGGCGTTCATCAACTCATCCTTATGTTTGTGCCTACCTCCATGATTTCTCCTATTTCTTTCCAGCCATAACTCCCAGCAAATTGCGTAAGGTAACAAGTGCCATACCAACTTTAGTCTGGGCGAAACATTTTTAACTTTCCAACTCAACAACGTTCCTTTAAAGATCATCGGTCTTACCCACGAAATTCGCATGGAGTTGATGAAGTAATCCCAGAAATCCGTTACCCATATGCAGTCAATGAAGAGGTGGTCTTGCGTCTCCACTTCGCTGTTGCAAAGAAGACACAAATTTGAGCTAATATCCACTCTTCTCGCTTGCAGCATGCTTCTCGTCGGGATAGAGTCATGCATAGATGCCCATATGATGAACATCACCTTAGGAGGTACGAATTTACTATGCGTAACTCTATAGAACTCCCAGTCTGTGTCAGTGCTAGTGAGCTTCAAGTATATAGCTTTTGCCGTGCATTCTCCCACCATTTTATCTTCTTCCTGCATTAGCCTCACATTTCTCAGATCATATTTAATTTCCAGCAAATCGATTCTTTCCGCCGGGTTGAGTTCTCTTGAGAATTCGAAGTTCCAGCTCCCAGGTCTCATCTCTGCCACTGTCACCGACTTGAATCTGCTCAGCTTGTGTAGACGAGGGTATTTATCAACCAAAGATCTTCTCTCGAGCCAGCAATCCTGCCAAAAACGTACACTCGATCCATTTTTAACCTGAATAGAAACCACATCATAAAACTCCTTATTTGCCTGAAGGATTTCGAACCACATGCTTCTTTTAATTGGATGCTTCACTTGTAACGACAGCATATGAGAATCCGACGCCCCAGTTTTCTCACAAACTATCCTCCTCCACAACGCCGATTTCTCAATAGCATACCTGCCAAACCATTTCCCCATTAAAGACTTGTTTATGTACCTGAGGTTTCTTATGCCTAGGCCTCCTTTTGTTTTCAGTTTTGCAGATTTCTTCTAGGAGACCCACGTCATCTTCCTCTTGTCGTCGTCCTCTCCCCATAGAAATTTTCTCATTATGGTTGTGAGTTTCTTTTCCACCGCCGCTGGCATGTAGAAAACCGATAAGAAGTAGGTAGCTATGCTTTCCAGAGCACTTTTGATTAAAGTCACTCTACCCGCCTTGTTCAAGTATTTTCTCTTCCAAGTTGCAAGCTTTTTCTTCATTCTCTCGATCACCACCTCCCAAATATGAGCACTCCTTTTTGTCCCTCCGATTGGCAGACCCAAGTAGGTAATAGGAAGCACATCAACCTTGCATCCCAGCTCCAATACTTGTCATAGAGCTCTTTTCCAGGTTCAATTTTAAACCTGTCAAGACCTCGAACAAAAGCAAAATTATTAGTAACCTTCTTATCTCCACCTTAGAGGCTTCAAGGAAAATTATTGTATCGTCAGTAAACTGGAGATGAGACACCGTTGTACCGCCCTCGCACACTTGAAACCCAGTCAGACGACCATTATTAACCGCCTCCGTAATCATCAAAGAAAGAACTTCCACCACCAACAAGAAAAGAAAGGGTGACAGGGGGTCACCCTGTCTAATCCCTTTCGAAGGTTTAATTCTATTAGTGGCCTCGCCATTAACCAAAATGAACAGCTGAGCAGCAGTAACGCACCATTGAATCCATTTAATCCACCTATCTCCAAATCCATTCTTCCTCAAGATGGTGAAAAGAGACGGCCAATTTACATTGTCAAAAGCTTTCTCCATGTCGATCTTACATAAAAGACCCGGCTTCTTCTGTCTCAATCTGCTGTCAATGCACTCATTAGCGATTAATATTCCATCCAAAATTTGCTTATTTTTGATAAACGCACCCTGAGTATTTGAGACAAGACAAGGCATGACCATCTTAATCCTTTCAGCAAGTAGTTTCGATAAGATTTTATAGAAGCTGCTAATGAGGCTCAGCGGCCTAAAGTCCTTGGCAGTAGCAGAATCTTCTTTCTTAGGAACCAGTTTAATGAAAGTCATGTTTAGTCTCCAGTCAAGCTTACCTTTCAAATAGAATTCAGTCACCGCCGCCATGACGTCTTCCTTCAAGAATCCCCAGCACGCTCTAAAGAACTCAATGTTATAACCGTCCGGACCTGGAGCTTTATTTGTTCCACACTTTTTGATAGCCTCCTCCACCTCCATTTCATCGAACGGTCTCTCCATCCAGCTTTGTTGGGATTGATCCAGTCTTTTAAATTGCATGCCATCAAAAGAAGGACTCATCGAAGACGAGCTAGTAAAAAGAGTGGTATAATACCTCTGAATCTCCTCCTTGATAACATCTTGATTAAAGGTATCAACACCCCCCACTTCCAGTTTGGTAATGCAGTTTCGTCTCCTCTTCGCATTCGCAATCCTATGGAAGTATCCCGTATTCTTATCTCCATCTCTGAAGCCTCTCACTTTAGCTCTTTGGAACGCCATTCTAGCTCTAGTTATCTTAACCTTATTTAGATTAACCAACAAGTTCGCTCTTTCCTCCGTTTGGATTGGGGTTAAAGCCGCGTTCTCTTCCGACATGTTCAGGTTTTTGATCTTTTCCGTTAAGGCATCTTCCTCCTTCTTAACCTTTCCAAACACTGAATTGCTCCAATTCTTGATAAAAAATTTCAAATTCTGAAGCTTTCGAAAAAGAATGTAGTCCGGAGTTCCTTCAAAGTGCATTGCCCGCCACCACAGTTCCACCGATTTAACAAAGTCCGGATGTTGGAGCCAATGATTCTCAATCTTAAAGCTAGTGTTAACTCTAATACTAGAGGTCAGCTCAAGCAGTAAAGCATTGTGATCTGATATAGTCCTAACGAGAGCCGTTTGAGTAGCTTGGGAAAATTTAGCATCAAATGCGGTGCAAACCAAAAATCTGTCTAGTCTACACAGCAAGGGCTCGTTGTGCTTATTACTCCAGGTATACGCACCACCATTCAAAGGTAAATCAATTAGCTCCTGATTGATGATAAAGCTATTAAGAAATTCCATATTTCTAGCATCGCCCCCATCCATGTTTCTCTCATTATCACTCCTGACCGCATTTAAATCTCCCACAAAACACCATGGTTCAGCCGACCATTCTCTAATGAGATCTATATCCTGCCAAAAAACCTGTCTTACGTTATAATCACAAGGAGAATACGCGTTGGTGAGAATGAACTTGAAACCATTGCTTCTAAACTGGAAACGAATAGAGATTGAGTTGACACCCATTATTTTATCTAATATCTCCAAGACAGAGGCATCCCAAATTGTTAATAAACCACCACTGTTGCCACTAATTCCCTGAGACGGCATGAACTCCCAACCAAATTCTGAATCAAACCACAACTGCCTAATGAAATAACTTGAAAAGGTATCTATCTTAGTTTCCTGAAGAGTACAAGCTAAACATTTATGAGTTGCAATCAGATCTCTCACTGCTATTTGCTTATCATAAGCATTTAGCCCCCTTATGTTCCAATCAATGAGTTTAGATCCCATTAGTAATCATTAAATCCCTTGAGCTTACTTCTTCACATTCATTCTCATCCTCCAAAGAATCTCCCGAACTTTGCGAGTCACAACCATCTTGTAGTTTTTTACCAGCCGCTAATCTTTTGTATCTGTCTCTGTATTTGAATAAAATCTCATCTACAACCTCCTTTGCATGCTTCTTGTCTTTCTCCCTAATGCCGCCCAGACGACAACATAGTTCCACCACCATTTTAGAAGTTGAAAAGATAACTTCATTCTAATCTATATTAGTGCTCTGTAAAGTCTCCAGGTTGATAACAATTTTGTCCTCCACCACATTGAATAATATTTCATTAGCTTGTTCACTTTGTAGAGTGTTATCAGCCTCCAAAATGAACGTGCTTTCATGCAAAACCATTTGAAGGTTGTCGAGATTCCCTGAGGACTTAGACGTTCTGTGTGCATTCAAACTTTGCAGTGTTACTGATTCAATATTATTAACTTCTCCCACACCCATACCATCTTTAGTTAAAACGTCTTCAATAGATGCCGAAGTGGAATCCTTAGCATAATTTGGAATACACTCTCCACTTCCAATACCATTCTGTGAACCATTTGACTCCGCCGCCAAGAGACTGTCGATAATTTCTAGTCTTGTTAGGTTATGTGTCTCGTCCCCCTCATTTTCTCTCCCAGCTTTCTTAGTGTTATGGGAAATAATTTCCACGTTGTGAGCACCCTGCAGTTCTTCCGATGTATTCGCCGTCTTTGAAGAAGATTGATCCACTTTTGTAACCTCATTTTCTCCATTCGGATTTTGTCTCGTGTGTGATGAAGTTGTTGTTGTCTTAGGCTTGTATATCAGAACTGGTCTCGACTCATCCAAACCCATTGTTTGACTGCTTGAGTGTCTTTCCTCCACACCGTTATCTTTACCTGCAGAGATACTATTATTCACCAACTTTGAACTTAAAGAGTTTTGTTTATTCTCAAATTCAGATACTAGTCTGTCAAATTCCTCTAGTGAAGCTTTTTTTTTTGGATCGAACTTGTAATCCCATTCAATCGAAATAGCCCATTTTCGGTCTTCGTCTTCCACCACCAGAATAGCCGGAATTTTTGATAACTCTCCTCTGACAGAAATTCTGAAGAAGTTTAAATTTTCTTTTCTCAGTGTGTTGTCTGCTATCTCCATTAATCCCCCTAACGATTCACCTATGGATCTAAATAGCTTGTAACTCCAGCATCGATGAGGAATACCTCTGATTTTTAGCCATTTCTCATAGCAATTTATTGAGCCTATGGGAATTAGAGGATGGTCAGATCTTACCTTATCAGTCTTTGTCTGCATCTCCTCGCTAATTGCATCAAATTGAGAAATAGTAATCACCGATTCATCCACAATTATGTTTTTTGGTCTCCAAAGATCTAACCAATAATCCCTGATCAGATCGATATAAGCCGACTGCTCATCGATAATCTCCATATCTAAGAACGATTCCCACCGTGTCTGCTTGAGAATCTCTCTTGCTACTTGATGCCATCTAACACAACCTTGAATTTTGATTACCCCCCTAAATCTAGTTTTCTCAATCGTTTTTCTTGGTAGATCGTGCTGAAAATCATCTTTAGAAGGGATTGATTGATGGATTCTCCTAATTACGTTGTTAATCTTCAGAACATTATTCATCTCTTTCCACAGAACCGACAGGTAATAGTTTCCATCTCCACACGGCACACACAAGGCATATGCTCTATCTTCGTCGCCCCTTCGTACTCTTGAAATTCTTAGATATCTCCCCGCTTCATTTTCTCTCAATTCACAAAGATATGAGGCTTCTCCTTCCCTTCTCGGCCATCTTCTTTTTTCTCCCTTTTCCTTTTGCCAATCCATCGCCTCCTTCATACAATCTATCAGCCAAAAAGATGAATCCAAAGAAAAATTGATCCCAGATCGGAAACCTCTTCTCTTCCTTTCTTCTATTCTCATTCCTTTATTCCTACCAAAAGTTTCCATGGAAACAAAAAAAGTTTTCCTGTCTAGGCGCAGCGCATTTTGTGCTCTTTCTCTCTCCATTTTTTATAACTTCATTGTTCTTTATCCACATTAATTTCTCCCTCCCCCGCTAAAAAATGGAGATTTCTTGCTGTCTTTTTGACAAGATGTAGCGATTTTTTCTTCTTCAACAGGAGAAATTGTACGAGTTTTTTAAACCAAAATTTCATCTTTTCATTCATTTTGATGGCTTTTTCATTCATTTCTCTCTTGATATTGGTAAGAAAGGCTAGATTTTGTCGAGAAAAAAGAAATCATTTTCATTTTACGAATTACATCATATTTTGGTTGTATTAAAATTTCAACAATAAAGTACATAATCAACACATGAGACCCATCTTGATTTATTTCCGCACTGGCGAAATCACCTAACAGAAGTTAAAAGCTAGGGTCACCTATCAAAATGTATGTATTGTCTAGTTTAGCATTCGGGTGTTAGCTAAGGTTAACTGTTGAATGCATTAAGATTTTGTTTCACCATAAAATGTGATTGAGAAATCCAATTGATGAAACTTAGCAATAAATTAGATACCATTTTCCTTGAATTTGTCTAATCCTAGATGTCCAACAGCTTATCCTTTGATACATCACTTTACTTTTTCCTTGCAAGTTTCTTCATCAATTTCTTCTTGGTAATTCTGATAAAGAGAAAAATCGTGTCTCCCTATAGACTACCCATATCCCAATCAGTTTCTTAAAGCCGCCCATTTCTCCTGATCCAAATAGAAAGCTTAACTATGGTTAGACTATCAACTTTGCTGTAGTGGTAAACAAGTAAAAAAAAATCAAAACTTAACAAACAGATAAGGACAGACTCGCTTGTCCTTCTATTAGGGTTGAATGAAACGTTTGTTGGATCAGTAGGAAAACACAAAGCTTAGGATTTCGATGACGATTTCTCCTCATAATTCATATCGGATATTACTTTAAATATTTTTGTAGGGAAAGTAAAATGCAAATCGATGAGCGGAAAAACCAAAATTAACTCACTGGCCGAAACCTATTCAATATTATGTCTGAAACTTGACCTGACTGCTTTTGCTAAAATAAACTTGGACTATTCCCACCAAATGAGAACCAAAATTTCGCTCATGTGATTACTATGGAAGAAAATTTAGCTATATTAGATGATTCCCCCTTCTTGTGAAGTTCAAAATATGATTAAGGCTATGACTGGCGACAAATCCCCGGGGCCGAAATGACTTTAATCTAAAAAAAATTCAACATCATTGGCCATTAATTGGTCCAGATATCACTCATATGTTTCAACATTTGTTTAGCGCTAGATACATCCTCAATCCTCAAAGAATTAAACACTACTTTCCTCTCTCTGATTCGAAAGATAAAAAAAATCCTAGTACACTTGGTGGTTTTAGGTCAATTGGTCTATATAATACAACCTATAAAATTATCTCAAGGACCATGGCTATCAGGCTTAACATTATTCTCTCGAAAATCGTTTTTCCATTTCAGTTTGGTTTTCTGTCTTCTAGAATAATTACTGACAATATTGTCATGGCTCAGGAGGTTATCCATATATACCCGTAAGAAGTCTACCAAAAAAGTCTAGTCTTATGGTTCTTAAATTAGACATAAGCAAAACCTTTGATAGGGTTAGTTTGCAATATCTATCGGTGATATTGGCCAAATTCGGTTTCTCCAATGAGTGATGCCAATTAGTAAACCAATGTGTTAGCACACCCTCGATTTGTTTTTTTATGCAATGGATCTCCAGGAAAGATGTTAAAACCTAAGAGAGGTCTTCCCTACTTGTTCTTGCTTTGTATGGAAGGTCTAATTACCCTTTGAAGATGACTTTTCATCTTTACAGGAATCCTTTTAGAGTGAACAGGCATGTCTCTTCTGTCAATGCGTCCATTGGAGAAACAAGGTTTCTGTTCAGGTTTTCTAATTGTCAATAGAAACCCTTCAACAGGGTAAATGACTTCATTCAAAGGGTTCTTTGAAAATATCCAACATTCTCCCCTTATTTTCAAAAAAAACAAAATAAGTAAAAAAAATATTAAAAATTGGAGTGACTGCATCACCAAAGTGACTGCCTACGTACCTGAGTGGGATCAAGCCAACGTAGTTCAAGGTAAGTTGAGACAAAGCATCATCGTCGAGACCAATACATAAATGATAGGTTCCTTCTAGGTTTAAACCTCCACTTAGTTTAAGATATTCAAAGCTTCATCGAGGTCCTATGGTGAATTTAATCTTGAACCAAGTACCCCTTGTGATAAAGCCGGAACCTCCACACATATTTATTTCATAGGAATAGTGTGTTCCATAGCTCGCACATTAATGGCCCTGTGCTTTCTCCTGAAATTCATGAGTCCTTTACTGAGAACGGTCTTATTCTCATAGGAAACAGCCTGATTTCCAAACACTCATATAGGTAAGTCTCAAAGGTGTTTCTGCGAGATACCTTGTGATAAAATTTAGACTTATTAAGGATTTTCATCCATCCCTAAGATCATGCAGAATCCGTACACTATAAGGACAATGGGAAATTTTAGTTTAGTGTACCACAACCACTGCAATAAATTGTTAGTACCACATTGAACTTAGTTTATCCTTTTCAAGATATAACATAAGTTGGGTTCCCATTATTGGTGATTAAATAGACCTGAGTCCCATCTCCTTACACTTTATTGAATGCACATCCTTTGGTAGACTCTTTGTAAAAGGGTCTGCCAAGTTCTTTTTCGATTCAATATAGTTTACTGCAACTACTCCCCTCTTGAGTAATTGCCTGGCAATCTGATGTCTAAGACTAGCATGTCTTGACTTTCCATTATAAGTCTTGTTTGAGACCTTGTAGATCGTAGCCTGATTGTCACAGTTAATCATAACAGGGGGAGTTGGCTTCATCCATAATGGTATTTCTACTAGTAAGTTTCTAAGCCATTCTGCCTCTTTACATGCATCTGTTAGTGCAATCAATTCTGACAACATTGTTGAGTCAGGAATACAGGTCTGCTTCTTGGAACTCCAAGACACAGCAGCACCTCTCAATGTAAATATCCATCCACTGGTGGATTTAGATTTGGATTCTACATTGTTCCAGTTCGCATCACTGTATCCTTCCAATATAGCGGGATATCTCTGGAAGTGTAAACCATAGTTTATGGTTCCCTTCAAGTAAGCCAACACTCATGAAATTGCCTTCCAATGTTCAATTCCAGGGTTACTTGAGAAGCGACATAGCACTCCCACCGCTTGGGCTATGTCCAGTCTTGTGAAATGCATAGCATACATAAGACTACCAACAACACTGGAATACTCAAGTTGTTTATGAGCCCTTTCAGTGTTCTTCATTAACTTCACACCGGGATCTAGAGGGGTAGGTGATGGTTTGTCATCAAAATGACCATATTTCTTGAGAAATTTATTAATGTAATGAGATTGGGTTAAGACCAACTCATCTCTCTTTCTTAGGATTTTAATTCCTAAGATCATATCAGCCTCTCCTAGATCTTTCATGTCAAAATTAGAACTAAGGAATTTCTTAGTTTCCTCCAAAAATAAGCATGTCATTAACATACAAACAGAGAATCACGCACTCAGATTTATCTTGTTTACTATAGACACATTTATCAGCATCATTCATAACAAAACCATATGACAAAGCTACTTTGTCGAACTTCTCATGCCATTGCATGGGAGCTTGCTTCAAGCCATAAAGATATTTCACTAGGTTACACACTTTCTTCTCTTGGCCTGGCAATATGAAACCTTCAGGTTGTTCCATATATATCTCTTCTTCTAAATCACCATTTAGAAAAGCAGTTTTGACATCCATTTGATGTACAACTAGCTTATGAATAGAAGTTAGTGCAATCAAGCAACGAATAGATGTGATTCGTGAAACATGTGCATATGTATCAAAGTAATCAATACCATGTTGTTGTTTGTAACCCTTTGCAACCAATCTGGCCTTAAATTTATCAATGGTACCATCAGCATTCAACTTTCTCTTGAATATCCGTTTACATCCTATTTCCTTAGCACCAGGAGGTAAATCACAATATATCCTTGTTTAGAAGGAAAACGGAGAAGATTGAGAGATGATGTTTTGAATGAAAACAAGTTTGATATTTAAAGAGAAACCATACCCTTTGAAGATGACTTTTCATCTTTACAGGAATCCTTTCAGAGTGAACAGGCATGTCTCTTCTGTCAATGCGTCCATTGGAGAAACAAGGTTTCTGTTCAGGTTTTCTAATTGTGAATAGACACCCTTCAACAGGGTAAATGACTGCATTCAAAGGGTTCTTTGAAAATATCTAACATTCTCCCCTTATTTTCAAAAAAACCAAAATAAGTGATAAAAAATTTAAAAATTGGAGTGACTGCATCACCAAAGTGACTGCCTACATACCCGAGTGGGATCAAGCCAACGTAGTTCAAGGTAAGTTGAGACAAAGCATCATCGTAGATACCAACACATAAATGATAGGTACCTTATGGGTTTGAACCTCCACTTAGTGTAAGATATTCAAAGCTTCATCGAACCCCGACAACAGGGTAAATGACTGCATTCAAAGGGTTCTTTGAAAATATCCAACATGTAATACATATGTACTTCGTTTATAACCAGTGTCCTTATGTTCAACTATAATATATGTATACATCATCATGTGTTGGGGTCTGAACTATTAAAGCTACAACCTCGGAGGACATAGGTAAGTTGTAGTGTCTAGCATCTCTTTGTCATCGACTAATGAGTCGAAAGCGTTAATTAACGTTTGGCTTTCTTCGCATTCGATCCCTGGACATCCTAAATGACTTAGCATAAGCATTATGTTCATTTAACATTTTGATTAAATTATTAATCACTTCAATGTCTAATTATTCAGCATTATTTTTCTGTGTTGTAGATTTTTTTTCAACCACATTTTCACTGTGTAAACCATCTCCAAAATTTTGATTTCCAACCTGTATCAAGTAACATGCATTATTGTTTACTATCTTTAGCAAGCTAAGTCTAAATTAATAAATATAATAACGCAATTCAGAATGGAATACCTTTCCAATTACATCCGCATCCTGTGTACTATCTTTAACAAGCTCACTTTGAAGCACATCCCCACTTTTGGTCCCATCTATTGATTCCCCATCTTGTGAACTCTCATTAATTTCTTGTCTGAAAAATATATCTCTCCGACGTCTGGCTTCTGTGGCCATATCCGTTTCCATGGTATAAATCTGGGAAAATGATGGATCTTTACCTTCAGGTGGAAGCAGTGAACCCTTCTTATGATAGCTCTGACCACATATTCTATATGAGTATGGACCACCTAATTTCTCATTGACATTGTTATCATCTGTAACTCTGTTGTATTCTGATGCCCACCATTTAAATCCATCAAAGACTTCAGATATTCTGGAGCCTCATGCAACAGCGGAAGTTTCATATTACCTCTCGAACAACATAAGCTAAATTCACAATTCTCCATTATTCACGATTTTTTAGTGGATCCTAGTACCAAAGTTTTGCACCAAAGAATATCTGAAGTCTTTGATGGAAGTAAAGGTAAAAGAAATGAGTTAAAATGATAATGGTGGAATAAAATTCAGAATATTAAAATGGTTAGTGATATCTACTTATAGAATGCTCAATGTCTATAGCTTCTTTCTGTTCATGTTCGTCTGAACTATCATCGGAACTTGAGTCTCCATCATCATCAGAATATGTTTCTAATGGTATTTCATCTTCTAGAAAAATACGCCTCTCGGCATCTATTTTCTCAAGTAATCACTCCATGCGTAACCTTCTGTTTTCTTTAGTAAATGCTAGCCTGCTCATCTTATCCCGTATAAAAGAAAAGGAAAAATCAGGGAGATCATTGTTAAAGAGTAAACACTAAATTTGGTATTTCTTTTCATAGATAAAAAAGCAAAATCATTGTTGATAAGTTAAAAATAAAAATAGAAAGGAAAAATCATTGTTGATAAGTTAAAAAGAAAAATCATTCTACGTATGTAGTGGTTTGTCAATAATACCTTGATCAGCAAAACTGTTAATAGAAGTACAACAAACTAAATAATACCTTGATCCATAGATATTTGTTGTTGTTTATGACGATTTCTTTTTTTACTGAGTATGCTTATATGTAAGTATCGATTATAACGTGCTTGATATTTCGACACAGCTGGTGTAGGAAGAACATCTGGAGCATGTTTCCTTCCGCCATTACGGTTGACCATCAGAGAGAAAACGTAGTTTGTAGATTAGCAAATTAGGGTTTGTTGTAAAATGGCGGTAGTAGTAGAGGGAAGTATTATAGTTTCGAGAGATTCGTGGGATCGGAATACATAGATATATGATACAGCCGTGCTAATAGGAAAGGCCAGGTAGGTGGTGTGAAACAACGACGTAATCCTATTGGTTTAAATATGTTTGGTGGGGCCAGAAGCTCTAGAATTCGAGCTTGATGCAGCTTTTAACCACAACAAAGTATTTTCTCCTAAAATTTTTCAAGGGTTTAATCGTTCTCCATATCGGGTTATCATTGAAGTAAAGGCTAGTATATTAGATTGTGGTTCTAATGTAGCTTGCATCCTTTTTGACTCGCTTGTATATTTGTTTCCTTATAAGATTTGAAGTCCTTTTTTTTTAAACATCAAACAATAAACTCAAAAATGATTGATGTTTCATTCAACTTTCTCTCTGGAATTGTTCTTTCATGTTTGGTTCAATTGTTTAAACTCCAAAAACCAATGCTTAGTGATAACAATATATCAGAACTGATAGCAGTCTCCTATTGAACGTTGTTAGTATGTTGCAATGACGGCTTGGCACTAATCTGATTTCTGGTTTGATACCGCCTGAAATTGATTGTTAGTAGAGATTAATGTTTAATTTGCATGGAAAAATCAGTTAGTAGGAAGTGTTTCTTGTACATTAGCTACTTGTAGCAACGTTCAAGATTTAGATCTATCACATAATTTTCTCATCGGATGTGTTTCTCCAAGATAATCTCACAGAACTTCTCTCGATTTTAAATGATAATTCTGGATCAATACCACTTGAAGTGGGTAACTATGGTTCCTTAATCGGAGGACAGAATCAGAGAATTCCTAGAAAACTTGATATGTGAACGGTGGGTTTTGTTCCTGACGATATTGATTCACTTGCCTTCGAAGTCACAATTCGAATTCGTTTTCCCCGTTTCAAGCAGTGCACAACTTTGACTTGAGTATCATTTCAATATTACTTCTCGATTTCAAAATACCACATAAATTTCGGGTTGCCGCTACAGACCATTCTATCTCCATGAATTTTAAGTTTGACAAAGAAAAACAAAATAGGGGGTGGGGTGGGGTGGGGGGTTGGGGGGTGGGTTGGGTGCATATATATCACATATGCCCCAACTTGACAAGTGAATCATTAAATATTTTTTGCGAACACATTGTAGTACCTTTTACAGAGACTGCACCTAAATAAACTAGATTACTGCTGCAGCAGTGGGGGTCGACCAACTCAAACTCAAGGTTCTCACTTAATAATTCATATATAATAATAATATTGGATACAATAATTCAATATCTAAAGAGATATATATAGTGTTTACAAGAGAAGAGAAAGAACACGTTATAAAATCGTGTTGTTAGGTAAATGAAGAAAAAGTAAAGTAGTCAATGTTAGGTAAAGGAAGAAAAAATAAAAGGTTATTAGGTAAAGGAAGAAAAATGAAAGGGAAGAAAAAATGAGAGTCAAATTTGACTACTAAGCACCCACTTACACTATTCATTCTTCAACACTCTCCCTCAAGGTGGTGCATATATATCACATATGCCCAACTTGACAAATGAATCATTAAAGATTTTATTCGATATTGCCTTGGTTAGAGCATCCGCCAACTGATGTGTTGTACGTATGTATGGTACTTCAATAATGTTATCTTCGAGTTTCTCATAGATGAAATTCTTATCAATTTCCACATGCTTCGTTCGATCATGTTGTACCGGATTCTCTGCAATTTTTATCGTTGATTGGTTATCGTAGAACAACTTCATAGGATTTTTAGTAGGAAAACCAAGTTCTTCCATAAGCCTTTTTAACCATAACAATTCACAAATTCCTTTCACCATCGCCCTGTATTCTTCTTCATCACTGGACAAAGAAACAACTTGTTGTTTCTTAGATTTCTAAGTTACTAAATTGCCTCCAACGAAGGTAACATACCCAGATGTTGATCTTCTTCTATCGCCTTTGCCTCCCCAGTATGAGTCGGTGTATCCTTATACATCAAGATGTCCATGTTTTGAAAACATCAATCCTCTGCCTGGTGCGGACTTCAAATATCTCAGTATCCTTATTACTGCATCCATGTGTTGTTGACCCAGATTATGCATAAATATGCTTACAATACTTACAGCATATGCAATATCAAGTCTTGTATGAGAGATATAAATAAAACGGCCAACTAACCTCTGGTATTGCCCCTTGTCAGCTGGTACTTGATCAGAACACTCTTCAAGACCATGATTTTGTTCCAGAGGAGACCCAATCGTCTCACCACCCAGCATACTGGTTTCCTTCAACAAATCAATCACATATTTTCGCTGAGACAAGAAAATTCCCTTTTCAGATCGTAAAACTTCAATGCCAAGATCGTAAAACATCAATCCTCTGCCTGGTGCAGATTTCAAATATCTCAGTATCCTTATTACTGCATTCATGTGTTTTTGACCCGGATTATGCATAAATATGCTTACAATACTTACATCATATGCAATATCAGGTCTTGTATGAGAGAGATAAATCAAACGACCAACTAACCTCTGGTATTGCCCCTTATCAGCTGGTACTTGATCAGAACACTCTTCAAGACCATGATTTTGTTCCAGAGGAGACCCAATTGTCTCACAACCCAGCATAACGGTTTCCTTCAACAAATCAATCACATATTTTCGCTGAGACAAGAAAATTCCCTTTTCAGATCCTTCAATGCCAAGAAAGTATTTAAGTCCACCTAGATCCTTCATATCAAACTCATAATACAAATAACTCTTCAGATTACTAAGCTCTTTAGGGTCATTTCCTGTTACCACCATATCATCCACATAGATAATAAGCGCGGTTAACTTTTCACCAACTCTTTTTAGGAACAAGGTATGACCAGCGTTACTCTGTGTATACCCAAATTTCTTCATTGCTAGACGAAATATCCCAAACCAAGCTCTGGGTGACTGCTTCAAACCATATAAGGCCTTCTTTAGCTTACAAACCATGTTAGCATCGTTCGGAGCATTATAACCTGTAGGTAATGACAAGTAGACTTCTTCTTGTAAATCACCATGTAAAAATGCATTTTTTACATTATATTGTTGCATGGGCCAGCCTAGATTTGCTGCTAAAGACAATAATACTCTTATAGTCTGGGTAAACCCTTTAGCCACAAGTCTTGATTTATACCTGTCAATAGGGCCATCTGGATTATGCTTGATAGCATATACCCACCTGCAACCAACTAGTTTCTTTCCTTCTGGTAATAATACTATTTCACATGTATGATTTTCATCCAACGCTATCATCTCCTTTTTCATCGAATCAGCCCATTTTGGATCACGTAAAGCTTCTTATACGTTTTTAGGAATGGTAACATCTTCCATCTGATTGACAAATGCTTTTACAGCTTCTGATAATCTATTAGTAAACATGTAGTTTGCAATGGGATATTTCACCTTCTTTATCGGTTCAGGTGAAAAACGATCTGGTGGCACCCCACGGTTACTATGTTGTGGAAAACTATACCTTAGGGATATAAGATGGAGGATTACTGGGTGTAGGTACCATTGTAGAAAAAATGAGGGGGTCTTCAGCAATACGAGTTTCTACTACTGGATTTGTTTCAATAGGTTTCATAGTAGTCAGACCCAAATCGATAGAAGCTTGAGGAGTACTTGAACTTTCTTCCATGAGAGGAAGATTTATCTCTCTATTAGTAGGAAATAAATCCATCCAATTCAACTCTTCAATATTGTTCTCTCCCTGAAGAGGAGAACATATATCATATGCTGAGTAAAACTTCTCGTGCTCAGAGAAGGTAACATCCATGCTAACATAAAATTTGTGAATAGGAGGATCATAACACTTGTAACTCTTTTGGTACGGATGATAACCAACAAATACACACTTTAGAGCACATGGATCTAGCTTGCTGCGCAAATGTTTTTGTATGTGGACATAAACCACACATCCAAATACTCGTGGAGGAAGTTTAAGCTGAGAAGGAATTGTCACAAACGAAGCCAATTTATCCAAAGGAGTTTGAAATTTCAAAACACTAGTGGGTACACTATTAAGAAGATACACCGCAGTAGTAATAGCCTCTTCCAAGAAATGGGGCCTCATGTTTGCTCCAATTAAATAGCCTCTAGTAATCTCAAGTAATTGCCTATTTTTTCGCCCTGCAACACCATTTTAGTGTGGCGTATAAGGACAAGTAGTCTCATGAACTAAACCATGATCCTGAAAATAACCTTGTAAAGCTTCATTAACATATTCGCCACCATTATCAGAACGAAGGACCTTTAGAGTGGTGGAGAATTGTGTTTGAATCATTGCATGAAAAGATTTGAAAATATGAGTTACATCACTTTTATTTTTCATCAAATAAAGACAAGTCATACGAGTGCAATCATCGACAAACAAAACAAACCAAAGAAATCCTGAATTACTAGTAATTCGGCAAGGACCCCAAACATCATAATGAACCAAAGCAAATGGAACTATTCTTCTGTTAAAACTATCAGGATAAGTAGTATGATGACTCCTTGCTAAGATGTAAGTTTCACAATTAAAATCGGAAGGTTTGTAAGTTGAAAATAAGGTTGGAAATAAATGTTGCAAATAACCAAAAGAAACGTGACCCAGACGGTGATTCCATAATAATATTTGATCTTCACATGTACAAGATGACCCCTTGGCTGACAAAGACCGTCCTTCACACACATCTTCTACATAATACAACCCCCCTCTCTTAGTACCATGCCCAATTATATCCCCATTGCTAAGATCCTGAAGATAATTCAAATAGATTAATACCACGCAATTTAATTGTGCAGTTACTTGCGATACGGATAAAAGATTATTATAGAGAGAAGGAATCATCAAAGTATGCTCTAAGGTCAAGGAAGAATTTAGATCAACTCTCCCAGCTCCGGTAACCGGATATGGAACCCCATTGGCATTATAAACAGTTGACAAATCAGGTGCACATATATCTTTCAAGATAGATGCTTCAAATGTCATGTGATTAGTGGCACCGGAGTCAAGAATCCAACCATGATCCTTCTTCGAGTTAGCATCTATTAGAGCTAGGACAATATTACCTGACTCTTGCGGAATGATATGATTGGTAGTTGATGGAAGTTTATCAATTATAGGAGTAGATATTGATGTTTCAGCTGTTATCCTAGTAGAACAAATAACTGCTTTTCCTTTTCCTTTCTCTGTTTTTGAACGATTGTTCTACCATTCAGGATAACCAATCTTCTTGAAGAAGTTTTCAACAGTATGCTTACCATTTCCACAATGAATACATTTTCCAACGGTATTTGTTGAGGATGATTGTTGGGACAAGGAAATATTCCCAAATTTGTTAACCGTCATAGCTATTTGAGGAGAAGGAACTTGATTCATTATAGTACTACGACGTTGTTCTTCATGCCTCACGATAGAAAAAGCCATTCCGGGTCCAGGAAGTGAAGAACTACGAAGTATTTCTCCTCTAACATAATCATAAGAATCATCAAGACCAGCAAGAAATAAGTAAACTCGTTCTTCATCAATCTCTGCTTTACGAATTTTGATTATATCTGCTTGGGTAAAAGTAATTGGTTTACGATACTCAAGCTCTTGATAAATAATCATATGATCAGGATAAAAAAGTAGCCACCGGTCGACCTGATTGTTTTGTTGTCATATCCTTACGGGATAAATCATAAAGAATCGATTTATCAGCTCCTTCATAATATCTATGTTTCACTGCGTCCCAAACATCTTTTGAAGTAGGTAGACGAATAGAAACATTCATTAACTCTGTTTCCATAGAAATGACAAGCCAACCTTTTATAAGAGAATCTTTCATACACCATTCATCATACATAGGTTCTCCTTCAAACCTAACCGGGATTAATCCTAGTGGGGTAGAACTCCGTATGCGGCCATTTCATTTCCCTTTTTGCCTCTACTTGAGACAAACATAATCACGATTTGTGACCAAAGAGTAAAATTCTTATCATTTAATTTTACAACCGTATGGAATTGACACCATTCATCATACATAGGTTCTTGAGAGGATGTCCCTTTTTGTCTATTCACAAACATAATCACGATTTGTGACCAAAGAGTCATTTAATTTTAGCAACGTATGGAATTGACGATACTTGAGAGGATTCATCACCCATAATGAAACACCCATAATGAAACACGGAAAATACAATACCACTTTGGACTTTATAATAAAGAATTTGAATTCAATTCAAATCAAATCAATTTAGTGTTACTGACTTCTTAGATCAAGTGGAAATAATGTTTGAAAAAAGAACAAGCACTAAAAGAAAAAATACTGACTTATATCAAGCAGTATCAATTAAAAAAAACTTCACTATACTACTTCCACAAATAGCCAGGAAATAGTAAATATAGGTATATTAAGCTTTCAAGAAGTATCACTACTTATCAAATTAGTAGGTGAAAGTTTAGAACAGGAAAAAATCAAAGTATATGCGTGATATAAATATGATGATCAAGATGAGATGATCTTATCAATATGATGGAATAAAGTATAGATCGGTTAAGAAGATCTTACTATGGATGTAGTAAGAACAAATGAAAAGAACCTTAAGATAGCAGCGGAATAATGATCGATTGAAACAAAGAAGCACTTACTTTACAAAGAAGTACTCAGTAGCTTCACCATGGAAGCTCTGATACCAACTCAAACTCAAGGTTCTCACTTAATAATTCATATACAATAATAATATTGGAAACAATAATTCAATTTCTAAAGAGATATATATAGTGTTTACAAGAGAAGAGAAAGAACACGTTATAAAACCGTGTTGTTAGGTAAATGAAGAAAAAATAAAGTAATAAATGTTAGGTAAAGGAAGAAAAAATGAAAGGTTGTTAGGTAAAGGAAGAAAAATGAAAGGAAAGAAAAAATAAGAGTCAAATTTGACTACTAACCACCCACTTACACTATTCATTCTTCAACAGATCGAAAAAGTGTCAAAAGAGAAAAGAACTGCATACCAGTTGAAATAACCTTCGGTCCTACGCTAAACAATGATTTCAAAAATGCTTTCAAATAACTCATGGCTGCTAACGGGTACCAGTTGTATACAGATTTTGGAAACTTTTCGGTACTACTTCATTCGTCTGCATATAAAACCAACCTATTACTTTGAAACACATAGAATATATTACTATATTAAAAAATTCATTCTAAATTAAAGTCCAGAAGTTCGACATAGAGAAAGCCTTTATAGAAAGTTAATACTTAATAGTATCTTTTGTTGTTAACTTTTTCTTCGAAAATAAGAAAATAAACAACAAATCTAATCTGCATTGCAAGTGTTCAAATATTGAATTGTACATACGTTTCGGTTGAATATTGATTATAAGTCCGATTACGAAATCTTCATGTAACGTATTCTCCATCTGTCCCTAACTACAAACATGAGTGGCAGGTTGTTTGTACCCAAAATCACTTTTGGGCACGAAACACAAAGAATGGATAGTTTGGTTAGTATTTTGGATTCGGGGTTGATTTGAAGAACAAAAGAGAAACAGAGGTTTAACGTGGTTCGGCATGGTTGCCTACATCCACGGATGAATCCCCTTGGGGAGAAATATTTTATTCATGTTTTGTGTTACATTCTCTCTTTTCTCTCACCTTGGCTACCCCCTTTCTGATTTCTGCTCCTCTCCATTTTATACATTTTTCCATCTAATTTTAATTATCAACATAAATTGTATTAAACTGCCCATTTATGCTTTCATTATCAATTCATATGAAACTGCCTTCTTTATGCCTCTTTCATGAATTCTGCATGAAACTGCTGTCTTTATGCCTCTTTCATGAATTCTGCATGAAACTGCTGTCTTTATGCCTCCCTCATGAATTCTGTATGAAACTGTCCCTTTATATCTCTATGATAAATTCTGCATGGATGAAACTGTTGGAATTGAATGGTTGAAACTGCTGGCGGACTGGATTGACTGGCAGGATGGCAGACTGGGTTGAATGGCAAACATGGATGCAGACTGGCTTGACTGGCAGACATGCATAATGGCTGGCAGCATGGGTGGAGACTGGTTGGTAGGGCGGATGAGTTTTTGGCTTGGAATTGGTTAGTAGCATTGCTGGATACAAGACTGAAAATTGGATAGAGGTGCGACTGACTTTGATAGTTGACCGACGGTTGACTTTGACCGGATGTTGACTTTGACTGTTGACTGGATAATGACTTTGGCAGTTGACCGACTTTGACCATTGATTGGTCTGTGCAGACTGGTGGTCCGCCTTGGTTGAATGGTTAGCAGGCTTGGATGAGGACCAAAAGATGATTCAAGTATCAATTTGTCCCATTAAGTGGTATTTTTACTTATGGTACAAACACATGTGTATTTAAATACCCTCAAGACAAGCGGGCATTTAGGTAAGTTTGAAGGCACAAACCCTAACTTAAAAATATTTCTCCACCTCCAAACTTTCTCTGCTACATGCCTACACCACGATCCGATTAGTGATCAATTTAGTATTCAATAGTTGTTCTGAAGCACCGGAACTGGTCGGGTCCCATATAGGAGCAATAGTACTCAACCATAACTGGTCGTCTTCTTGAAATAGGAAAGCTATGTTTTTTATAGTAAAAGTTGATTTTTCATTCCGGCAAATCTCTTCAAATTCAAAGAAAATTAAAAGGTTCGATCACTAAAATGGGGACTATGATTTTGTCTTTACATTCTATTGAAATCGATTTAGCTTTTATTGGTATCTGAATTAGCTTTTGAGAATTGTTAACGGAATATTATTTTTTTTAATGAAAAAATATACTGAAATCAATCGATTCCAGGAAATTTGTTTGATTGGTTTTAGTTGATGGAAATTTGTAATCAATTTGGTTGATTATCTCAAGATGATCCCTAATTTCATGAAATTTGGAAAATCAAAAAACTAATTTTTATTTTTTTGTACAGTTATTGTGACTGACAAATTACATTAAAGTGACCATATAGTGGTCTCCCTTCGGTCGACCAACAAGTAAACATGAAGAATATGCGAAAAGAGAAACTAAAGAAACAAGATTAATAGTTGAAAATTATAAAAAAAAGGATAGGAAGAGAGCATGAGTGCAAAGAAGCAAAATCGTCATCGTCATTAATTTCGATAACAAAATTCCTACAGGCCCCCTGTATTCCTACCAAGGAATAAAGAAACACCTCCAGCTACCAGTGACAAAATTCCTACAGGCCCTAACTAATTTATGAAACCACTGAACAAAAACACTTCATGTTTGAGCACCTCCACCACCACCAGTGACAGCCGCAGTAACAGAAACACCTCAAGTTCTAAATGCCTCAGCAGCGCCTCCAGTTCTAGCTGCCTCAGCAGCGCTCATGCTGCCCTGTTGATATATGCCTGTGTTAGAAAAAAACATATGTCAGAAGCTGAACCGATACGCACAAGTGGGATCCAAGGTAAGAAATCCTTCTATAAAACTAAGATCGAAACAAATATAATACTTCTAGGTCTTTGGGATTCCTTCTCAAGGCTTCTGTGTAGTGACTTACAGCCTCGGGGTACTTTTGCTTCTTGAAAAAGTCATTACCTATATAGACCAACACATAAAACTTAAAAATGAGATTCCACTGACAGAGTGTAACAATAAAGAACAGAGAACTGAGCATCTGTGAGGATCATCGATTAAATATCATAACATAACATATATACGTGAAGCAACGCTAAGTCTACATAGAAGTTCATCTAAACAAGTGCCACAGAACTGATAATACAACCAAGTAGAGAGGGAAACAACATACCTTTTTCGCGCTCTTCATCATCTAACTTAGGGTCAAAATATTCTTGCTGCTCCAAATCCTTCTTGGATTTCTCGGTCTCATTAAGCTTTTTCAGTGTATCTGGATTGCTATGCTCAGTAAGAGATTTCTGGAAAGCCTCGATTGCAGGAGCGTAGTCCTGTGAGGTTTTTTCCATCTTCATGAAAGCAGTTCCCTTCCTAGTCAAGGCCCTTGCAATCATCTTATAATCAGTGCGGAGTTCCCTTCCTCTCTCAATAGCTCTATCACAGTCCTTGATGCATTCCTCATACTACAAAAAAAATAAAAATGGATTTCATATTGTTACTCAACTAGAAGAAACACAAACAAAACAGAACAAAAAGACTTTTTGAATCTCAAAAATCTCAGCAAAGGCACAAGAAACACATTAGCAGCCAAAAAATATAAACAAAGCAACAAAACAACAATGTGGCTAACTAAACTGACTTTATTACCATCAGGTGCGGTCCTAGGAAACTACCCCTAATAGGAATAGTGATGATAAGAATTCCAAAAGAAAATTAAACCCAAATGAAAATAATATTTCATACATATTATTACACAATGTAGAATGTCAGCATTGTGGTGACTCACAATATGCAACCCACTATCATCCACATCTTTCATGGTGTTGGATCTAAAGCATAATTCGCAATATAAACCTAACATTCACATAACACAACATCTATAGTGCTGATTTTATGTTACACCGTTCTATAAGTTTCTCAACCCCACTACCAAATTCCTCACCAACTTGTTGGAATTATTAACTTCATTTTTTTTTAACACAAAATTGGTCAAAAAGACCAAAACAAAAAATTCCTAGGTGAAATAGATTCTTAGCTTTAGATACTGTTTATATAGCAAAGAAATAGAAAAATAATGTTCATTTAGCCAAAATAGATATTTCACTCAGGAAAAATAAAATAAAATAATATTTTTTACCTAAAATACCCCCTAACCTTTTGACATGAAGTTATTTATCAGCAGCAAACAGACCGACATTTTTTTTGAAACGTCGAACTCATCTTTTATCAACATAAACAACACACCGGTAATTTTTTTTCTTCCTTCTTCAGATTTGAAGCTCAATCATGATGATGAAAACTAGATACATCCTATATATTAGATCTAGATGAAACCCAGTTTCTATATGTTAAGCGGGATTAAAAATACCATGAATATAAAACATAAAACAGTTTAAGCGGGATTAAATTAGTTTTCATCCCAATCTTAAATAGGATAAAACTTAAATGGGTAAACCCAACCTAAAACACAATGAAACTAGTTTCATCCTAGTTATAAATGTGTGAAACCAAATTCAACATAGTCTAAACACAAAATGAAACCATTTTCATCCGAGTTAAAATGGGTGAAGCCAAATTAAACCCAATTTAAGACATGGTGAAATCAGTTTCATCTCATTTTAAAATAGAAATTCAACCAACCTAAAACACAATGTCAATATGCAAATTTAAACAGGATGAAACCAAATTATTCCAATCAAGATAAACATGGAGACATTTTTGGTAAAAACAAGTGCAAACACTTAAATCATTGCATTCTAATTTCATCCCTAGAAACAAATCTATGTACAGGTGTATCAAATTTTTAAATAAGTTAACTTAAAGTTAGATGTAAACCAGTTACATCCTATCAAATTTAACTTAAAGTTAGATGTAAACCAGTTACATCCTAAATACACCAATAAATGCATTCTTACAAACACCTGTTGAGCATGACTTCGATTATGCCTATTCTTAGAATACAATTGATATAACCATATGCAAACCATTTTCATCCAAAACATAGAATTCATATAACAGATGCAATCCAGTTTCATCCAAAACATAAACATAAAATTCTTTACAGCAACCCAACTAAAATCCAATTACATCCAGTGAAATGAAAATAAAATCAAGCAATTCAATCATACGATTTTGAAATTAAAATCAGAACATAGTTAGGGTTCGGAAACTTACGATTTCTAGGAGACATTTTGTGGAATTAATAGATTGAAACCCTAATCAAGTTAGCAATTTTTCATGTTGCAGTTGGTATCGGTGTTTTGAAGACGGCGGCGAAACCAAATTCAACCATGTTGATACTGTTGATGTTGTTTGTTAGTGAGAAGACGATGGAGAAACCGATTTCTAATAATATTAATGCTGAGCAGACGATGGAGAAACCAATTTCTGATAGTGTTGATGGTGATATACATTGATGCCGTGGTAGTGAGTAGATGAAGAAGGATGATTGTGGTGGAGAAGGTGTATTCTGGTTTCTTTTGGAAATGGTGGAGAGAAGGGGAAATCGATGATTTTTAGGTATTGGTGTTTCTGGTTGTGAAGGAGAAACACAGAAGAAAGAGGAAAAGAGGCGATGGATAGAAAAGGGAAAAGGGTAATTGGGTCAGTTTCAATTAAAAAGTTTCACTGTCCATTTGACCCAGACGAAATCTCTACCCGTCCATTTGGCCCAAGAAACACACCTTTTTGGCTATATAGCCCATTTTCTGTTTTTTTAAAGGTGCGCTAAAAAATAACGATTGTACCTAAAAAACCTATAAAAACCTAAAAAATAACGATTTTTTTTCCAGAAATGAAGTCCATATAAAAAACTAAAAAAATAGACTTCATTCCAGAAATGAAGTCCATATAAAAACCTAAAAAACAGACTTCATTATATAAAAACCTAAAAAACTGACTTCATTCCAGAAATGAAGTCCATATAAAAAACTAAAAAACCAGACTTCATTCCAGAAATGAAGTCTGGTTTGTATAGGTTTTCATATGGACTTCATTTCTGGAATGAACTCCATATAAAAAACATCATCATCTTCATCTTCATCTTCTTCGACGTCTTCAACAGCATCAGCAACATCGCCGTCTTCAAAAAACATTATCGACGTCTTCAAAAAATGAATAAACATTAAACAGTAAGATTCGGCATCCACCTACTCTTCTTCATAAATCTTTCCCTGACACAAACTTTAATCTTTCTTCTCCTCCTCCTCCTCTCTGCCACATCCACCCATCAAATCTCGATCCTCTTTTCTTTCTTTTCATCTTTCATTCCTTTCTTCTCTCATCATCATTCCACGTCTCTTCTTCATATCTTTCTTGCTTTTTTAACTTTCTTTATCACCAACTAATTAATAGTGATGATTCCTCTTCGTCTTGGTGTTTTATCAAGAAAATCTTCACTTTCAGGAACACACGACGGAACAATTTCGCCATCAGCAGAGAAAAATGAGAGGAAAGAAAAACTAGATCTAGAAAAGAAGAGAGAGAAAGTAAATCTGAGAATGAGTTATTTTGGTATTGATTTTTGTATATATATATGGTCCCCTTAGGACCAAACTATTATTTTCTAGGACCAAACAATAATATAAGGGTATTTCTGCCACTACAGGATGACATTTACATCATCAATGACATCATCCTAGGACCAAACAATAATTTTTAGGACCAAACAATAATTTATATTACCAAATATGACCAAACAAATAATTGACTAGGTCAATTGGACTAGACTCTCTCTAATATATTATTTGTACGACCAATTGGTATTTCCTACAAAAAAATTTTTTTAATGCGTTTAGGCTTTAGGGTACTTTAGATGATACTTGGTGGATATGTTATACCCATACTATAGGAGTTGCCCTTATCCTACATTGTAAAAATTAGATTAAAGTATAATGTAAATTTTGGGGTGTAAGTATCCTACAACTCTAAATGTCTCGCGCCTCTAACCCCTTTCAGAGGTCTGCACTCTCTGCCGCACCAGTGAAAACCCTAGACAAAAAAATTCAGATTTTGAGATCAATCACAAACTCCATATAGAGAAGAGATGAAGAAGAAAAGAAAAATTGTCCATGTATTAAATCGGATCTTCGGTATCAGCGGAATCGGAAAAAATGCTTTTCAACTTTTTATTCTCATCCGATTACCTTTCTCCTCTCAGAATCAACGGGAAAAAGATGAGTTTTGGATTCTCAGAAAAGGAGAACTGTTGATAACATCATCTGAATAATATCCTGAACTCACCGTCTCAGGTTCTAAGGTATTCTTAAACCGTTTATCTTTTTAATTTTTCAGTTTGTGGTTCAATTCACATTTTTTTATTTTCAAATTCCCCCCCCCCTTTGCTTTCTTTATGTTGTAGATACATTTTCCGAGTCAATTACAACATTACAAGTGGGTTAATGTAATCTTCCGACCGAGATAATGATAGTTGAACTAGAAATGCTACTAAGAAAAGCAAGATCGAGTGTGTTTGTGGCTTTAAGATTAGGTGGATTTAATGATACTTGTGATCATAGCCTCATTTCTGCTTTCAATTGATTACTTTCCTAAGCTTTATGCGGTTAACTGTTAGTTGTGCCGGCTCCTAGAAGTCCCGAATTTGAATTTCCTTTGTGCATTTGTGTGTTTGTGTATGTAGGTTCGAGGAGAAGCTAATTATACACACCTGAAGAGATATATCTAAAGGTTTGGGGTCCTTGTCGTAAATGGGGCCCTAAGGAAAAGTCATTGAGGGTAAAGCTAAAGCAGAACCGGCGAACATATAAGTAGAAGAACGGGCGAAGGAGATAACACAATTCAAAGATGCTTAATGCTGTTATTTGCAGGTAATTACTTGTTCGGTCCATCTTTTGTCTAGTCCTTACGGAATCTGTTTGATTACTCTTTGTTGTTGTGTAAGCTTATCTACTGAGAAAGCATCATTCACTAGTGATTCAAATGTATCATAGATATACTGGTCCATTAGTACTGTCGATGTATCATGTGGCTGCATTGTGGAACACTTCTAAGGAACCTCCTGCTCTGCTAGTATTTTCTGTATATATATTTGAAGTGTTAAATTCAGTCTCAGGGTTGTCATGAGGATACTATGTATCTTAAATGAGATTTCAGCATAGCTATCCATGACTGTATGCTTTCACTGGATGTGCTTTTAAGGCTTCTTGTAAAAGACTTGCCAGTTTGACATGTAAGTGAATACACTTTCATTTTGTCAGCATACAGGACTTCAATTGTGAGTCTTTATTTTAGTTTTTAATGCCTCCACCATAGGTCATAAGGACCCATATTTCAGCATAAGTCTTTGACCACCATAATTAGGATAGGATACAGCGAGATTGGCATAACCTTGGTAGAAGGAATATGCCCATATTTCAACCATATCTGTCTGTACACTGGCATAACCATATTCAAATATATCATAAAGCTCTACTGGTCCATTTAGAGCTCTTTACAAGTACAGTCGATGTATCCTGTGGCTCCGTCGTGGAAGACTTCTAAGGAACCTCCTGCTCTGCTAGTATTTTCTGTATATATAATTGAAGTGTTAAATTCAGTCTCAGGTAGACTGGTTACAGACCCTAGATCCACCAAAAATATATGTAAGATTCTGATTACGGGATTTCATTTGTTCCAGAAAATGTCTTTAAGTTGCCAATCAAAACAATTAAGATGGTGGATTCCTATGCTTTTCTATGGGCAGAAGAGCAACTCCTCAGCTTCCTAGCAGAGTTATAGGTGGCTAAGACTTGTAAGGAGGCAAAACTCTTAATGAACAATGTCCTAATGACAAGAAAGGAATTATTTCGATTTTAAACAATGTTAATTAAAATGTACTTTAAAGAATAATCACATGGGTTGTCATGAGGATACTATGTATCTAAACTGAGATTTCAGCATAGCTACTGTATGCTTTCACTGGATGTGCTTTTAAGGCTTCTTGTAAAATGTAGCTCTGGTAGTAGATTTGCCAGTTTGACATGTAAGTGAATACACTTTCATTTTGTCAGCATACAGGACTTCAATTGTGAGTCTTTATTTTAGTTTTTAATGCCTCCACCATTTTTGAAAGAGAACGAAAAACTGGGCAACTGTTAGGATCTCTCCTGAACTAGTCACTCAATAAATTGCAAATATTAGTTGTCAAGCTCTCACTTCTTGGAGTCGTAGTTTCTCTTCACTTCTTGCTCAGTTACTCTCACTTCCGGATTGCTTTGTAATGTTTTGTTAATTTGATGATTTTTCAGTTGTATGTAAGAAAGCACGGTTTAAGTTATTTAGCTTTTGTGCAGGTTTGGTTCAGCAGTTATGTCTGGCGTAACACTAATGCTTTTTGCTAGCGTTATGTGGTTGAAGTTGATGTCATATGTACATATAAATTACGATATGAGGTCGCTTTCAAAGTCCAGTGACAAGGTAATCTATGCACTTTTCCCTTCATATATGTACTTACAGAGAAAAGATAGCAGTGAAATGTTATAGATGTTTGAATTTATTGGATTGGTAAATATACAAGTAGCCTGCAGTACCTATAGTTGGCCATATAGAGAAATGTTTGAAACTTAGGCTGGAGAAAGGAAATGTGAGGTGTGAGATCATATTAAGCAAGTTTAATTTTTATTTTTTTTTTATTTTTATTATAATCCAAATCCACCAAGGATCAAACATTACTTTAAACTGTGATCTGGTATTCAAGTACCTTAACTGGACATAGCATTCCAATGGTCGGTGTGCAAGTACTGCTGAGAGCACAATTGTGGTTTCTCAATCTGATCGGATTTCAATAAGTTATTTACTTGATAACACTCATGGCAAATGTACCTAGCTCAGTTCCTTGTAAATAGGGATCATTGCAAAACTAGCCTTGTCTACCTTAGCTCTGTATATGTCCTTGCAATAAATCCTTTTCTCCTAGTTTTAACTTTTCTGCTTGAGTTTCTACCCATTTTTCATAGTTTACTTGAGTTAAAAATGTTGTCTTTTCCCTATTCTAATAACTCGTATTTGGTTATTCTTTATCTATATGTATTAGAAACTTTAACCACAAATATGAAGAAGCATTATTCTCTTCTCATTCAGAACTTTTCTCTCTCTGGTATTAGGGTGGCTTGTCTTCCACTCATCGAATAACGTTAAGAGTCTGGCATACTTCTTGGTGGCTCCAACTTTGTGTTATCAGGTAGTCATGCGGTAATCCCTTGGTGTTTTTCTCTGAAATGTTGTTATTTTGACTCCTATATTTCCTGTAGACAACCTATCCTCGTAGAACATGCATCAGGATGGGCTGGGTGACACGACAATGTGTTAAGCTGGCAATTTTTACTGGATTTATAGGCTTTATTGTAGAACAAGCAAGATGGCTTTTATGCTGTTACCTGAATTTGACTACTTCCTCCTTTTAGTAATGGTTTCACATTACTAAGACATTTTAGTTGGAGGATTTTGCATTATATCAATCCAATTGTCTAGAACCCTCAACACCCACTGAAGGGGGATCTCTTGTATGCTATAGACAGGGTGTTGAAATTTATACAATTATACCGATATGAGTTCATGAAACAAACATAGCCTTGCTCACGCAGACACCAAAATTTGCATGATTAGCCTGTAAGTTTCTTATGTACATACAACCGTTATGACTGATTGAAGTAATGTTTCAGCATTTTCAAAGAGGGAGACACGAGTCACACGACCTGTTAAGTACTGAAAGTATTCTTTGTACAACGGACCATTAATTGGGGTTCAAATTTATAGAACTAATAGATCACATATTGAACTCATCGACTGTGTTATTTCTACTGTTTAAGCTCCCTAATGATCACTGTCTTTCAGTGATGGATATTGTTTATAGGTTTTTGGTCAAACGTTCCTTGATAGATGAATTTGGCTTGAGAGTTAGTTCAGCCGTAACATAATTGTGTTGTAGCAACTCAAGATAAGTTATGTTGATTATTGATGGAGCCTGTTTGACTTGTAGGTGTTGTATAATGGCATTATCACCAGATTCTGACGGCGAGGAGAGGCATCATGCATTAATTCCAGTGTATAAAATGGAGTTTGGAAGTTGCAAAGCTTTGGAGTTTCTGACTCTGAAAATGTTTAGAGCCTGTTTGACAACCAGAAATTTCTGGTTAAAGTCTTTGTTAGAAGCCAAGTGTTTTTTTTCGTTTCTTTTTCTCTCTCGCAGCTTTTTAAAATGGGAAATTTGGTTGTCAAGCTAACTTTCAATTTTTTTTACTTGAACGCTCTTTTAAATTGAATCCTATTTATGAGGCTTAAAACGGATGGGTTTTTGGCTTAATGGGTTCGTCAAATAACAACCCATAAGACCCCTTATCCATCATTTTTTGTAATGTCTAATCTACCCTTAATTTGATTAATGCTAATTAAATTGATTAAGCTAACTAATCAGCCTTAGTGAATGATTAACTAAATTAATCATCTGACGAATATTTTTAAAATTAATTTTTTTTTCTTTTGATTTAGTGGAAGGAGACGGTGATTTTGAAGTACTTTTTTTGAAAACTTTGGAATAACATCATGAAAATAGTCAGAAAAGCTTTGTATACCTCTCCCAATCTCAATTTTGTTGATTCAAATCCTCCGAAATCAAGATTAAAATTTGCCTTTTTCAACAGTTACGGCTGGGATATAATACACAACCTAACCGTGAATAGTATTTACGGTTAGGAATAGAACGATTCCAAACCTTAAACAACAGTTTACGGCTGGGAAATAAAGAACTTCTAGCCGTAAGCTTTTCCGGGATCAACTGTGTCTGTATTACGGCTAGGTTTTCCTAGCATTTTTCATAGCCGAAACTCATGTTTTGGCTTGGAATATCTGGCCATACTCAACATGTGATTTTTTTCTTATTATCAGAACAAGTTACGGCTAGTTTTTTCCCGTCGTAATTGATAATTTCAGCTGGGAAACCCGGACGATTGTACTACAACGGCTGGAAAAACCTAGCCGAAAGCAGACCTCTTTTTTTTTTCTATGATTATTATCAGAATTACTTACGACGGCTAGGAAATCCTAACCGTGAACAACTAATTATCGCTGGGAAATAAAATCTTCCTAACCGTATACCAATTCGACGGCTAGAAATTCTATTTTTCTACCCGTAATATGAGATTTACGGTTGGGGAAATAAGAACTCCCAACCGTAAACAGCTGCAGAAACTAAAAAAAATTTACCCGAATTTACTCGAATTAGATTTCTTAGTCATTCACAAGCAAAAATAAATAATGGGTTTCCATTATTTTTTATTTTTAGGATCATCATTTTCATTATGATAAAATTATGATCATCATCTTCGTCGTAATTTATGAATGAGAAGAGAAGAGAAGAAGGAGAATATAATAGTTTTGTGATCATCATCATCATGGTGATATCATGATCGTCATCTTCACCATATTTTGTAAATAAGAAGAATGAGAAAATAATAGTTTTAGTTTTGTTTTTATGATCATCATGATGAAATCATGATCGTCATTTTCATTACATTTGATGAATGAGAAGACAAGGAGAAGGAGAAGATAATTAATTTAGTTTTTTTTTAATGAATAAATTGTGTGATTTTGATTTATTTATGTATAAGGATAAATTGGACTTTTCATATGGATGAGGTCCCCCTTTATCCATGGTTTGGTTTTAACTAGCATTTTAAGCTCCCAAAATCTCTCTCCTCTGCAGCCCCAATAATATGATTCTTTAAATTTCCCTTTAAAGGATTAAATCATCCTTAACGTAATATATATTCAGGGGATACATCCTTAGAAATAACTCAATAAGTTTAATCATTGGGCCGGCCGACCGGAGGGAGTCCTTTTTATGACTATTTTTTTGTAAAATGAAACCTCACATAAATTTGCAATTTGATAAAAATATTTTGGTAGTGTGCACTTGATAATGCCAAAATATCCCTCCCTTTTAGTCCAATTACAATAACTCCTTATGTATCCTATTCTTTTATGGGTATAATTGGAAAACAAACTTTAACATAACATATCTAAAAATCCACGCAATGAGTACAAACAACAATATAAAATTTAGAGTTTTTACGAAAAATTCGTAAGTGTTTATCATTTTAGGCACAATTTTAGAAAATTAAATGTATATTCATTATACAAAGCACCACAAAAGATATATAATACTTTATGTAGCCATATTTTGGTTTATGCATCAACTAATTTTCTGTTGCAACTAATAAAACGATGTACTCACTCCGTGTTAATGTTCACTGGTTTCCTCCAACTTTAGACACTTTAAAAATTAATTGTGATGGTTCCTTTGATCCAAATAATCTTAATGGGGGAATTGGTATAATCCTTCGAAATTCTGCAGGTACGCAGCAGGCAGCAAGGGGAATCTACCTGAATCAAATCAGAAGTGCGGAGCAGGCTGAGTGTATGGGTCTATGGAAAGCGGTACAATGGGCGAAAGATCTAAAGCTTCATAGTGTAATCTTTGAGATGGATTCTAAAGTGGTGGCAGACGCGATCAATCATGAAAACAGTTCGGTAGACTGGAGACTTCAACATACTGTTCAAGATATCAAACTTTTATTTTCAATTTTTAGAAGTTGGAAACTTGTTTATGTTCCAAAACAAAGAAATAAGATAGCTGATATTTTAGCCACCATGGCTATAACTAGTAGGTTATCTAATTCCTGGGATTTTTTTCCACCCCCTGAAATCTCTCTTCAGCTTGATGAAGATGTTACTCATGTACTGGTTTCTTAATTTCTAATCTATCTGCTTTTCGGTTTCAAAAAAAAAAAATGTACTCACTCCGTTTCAAGAAAAATAATATTTTCACTTATGCCTCAAAAATAACATTCCGACAAAAAAATGATATATAACGCGTTATGCAATCAAGAGTGTTTCGTTTTTCTTCGCTCGGCCCTCCCCACCGTGGCAACGGTATTCTATTCTAGCAGATGAACTATCCCATTCTTGAATTTGCAATCATTTACATTCAATCATCATAATATTTGGGTATGCAAAGTCAAGAATATTTGGGGTTAGTTGGATGCTATTATTGCCTCGGGGGTTGTAGTTGGGTTTTGTGGTATGTTCCTTTTTTTACTCATGAAGAAAAACAAATGGTGGTTTCCATATTGGAAATTTGTTGACTCTATTGTAGATAGAATAATAGGTTATATTGTGAATAATTGATGGTAATGTAATATATATTCCTTGTCAAGAGACTCGGCTACACCAAGAAAAAGATCACATATGGAGTAAAACTTCCTTTGGAGCCATCAAAACAAACCCGAAAAAGCCAAAAATCTACTCATGAATGCAACCAATAACACACATCTCATAAACATAAGTGAAATAATAAGAAAGCTAGAAGGAGAGGTAGATCACTAGTTTAAGGTGGACGAAAATTTCTGGAAAGACAAGAGTGAGGAACTGGACATGAAACTAGGAGATAAAAACACTGCTCAATTTCATAGGAAAACTGTAAATATGTATAGAAGAAATAGAATTGAGAATATAAAGGATAGAAATGGGAATTGGGTAGAGGGTAGTGAAGGAGTGTCGGCTGTGATGACTAGCCATTTCAAAACTGTAGCTTATACTTCTAATCCTGTCAATGACACTATTTATTTGGATTGCATAAAACGACAAATCACTGAGGTGGATAATGTTCGTCTCACTAGGAATCCTGACATGGAAGAGGTAAAAAAAATTATTTTTTATATGGAGCCGGACAAGTCACCGGGACCTGATGGCTTTACACCTAGGTTTTTTCAAATGAATTGGGTGGTGGTGGGAACTGATGTACGTAACATGGTGAAAAGTTTCTTCACCACAGGGTACATTCTCAAAGAGATAAATGCTACTTTTATATCTCTGATCCCTAAGATTGAATTCCCACAAGTGGATAGTGATTATAGACCAATTAGTCTAAGTAATATCATTTACAAAGTCATGTCTAAGATACTAGATAATAGAATGAAATGTTTTCTGCCTCATATAATCTCTCCCTACCAAGCAGCGTTTATACAAGGTAGACAAATTTCAAACAATATCTTCATATCCCATGAGCTTATTCATAAAATGAGAGCTCAATGTGGGAATGATTTCCTGGTGGGGATCAAAATCGACATGTCAAAAGCTTTTGACAGGGTCGAATGGAGTTTTTTAAACAAAATTTTGGAAAAAATTGGTTTTAGCAATACTTGGTGTAATCTTGTGCATCAATGTATAAGTACTATTTCTGCACCTGTTTTACTAAATGGTGTGCCTTGTGAACAGTTTATCACAACTAGAGGGCTAAGACAGGGGGATCCTCTATCCCATTATCTCTTTATTTTGTGCATGGAAGTGCTCTCGAGATCCATTTCCAATGCTGAAGACAACAACCTTTTACATGGGATAAAGGTGGGGTGCAATGCTAAGGCTAACAACTTTTTAAATGTATTAAATGAATTTAGCAAATCCTCCGGACAACTCATTAAGTTGGAAAAATCAGGCATCTTCTTTAGCCCAAACACCTATCAGAACACAATAGATAATGCCACTAGAATCCTAGGGGTAAATATGATCTATCTCAATGATAATTATCTAGGGTCGCCTTTGTTTACTCATGTCTCTAAAGTTAAGTCCTTTTAAAAAATTATTGAGAGGGTGGAAGCTAATTAAAGGATTGGAAATGCACAACAATTTCTACTGCTCGTAAATCTTTTTTAATACATGCTTCTTCTAACACTGTGGATTTATATCAAATGAATTGTTTTAGAGTTCCAATTGCTATAATTAACAAGATTGATCAGCGGTAGAGAGACTTTTTTTGGGGAAAAGATGAAAATGGAAAAAAAAAAAAAGGAGTCTACTTTGAGGGGTGGATTGATGGGGTATGCATGCCCAAGAGTATGGGAGGAATATGTTTTGTAAATAATCGCTTGTTTAATGATGTTATGCTTGTAAAGATGAATTGGAGGTTGCTCAAAGAGCCTCACTCTCTATGGGAATTTTTTTATAAGCAAACTAATATCCTAGATAGGTTAGTTGTTTGCTCCCCAAAAGCATCTTGGGTCTGGAAAAATCTCAACAGAGAAGTGAAAAGGATAGATGAAAATGTGGAATGGGTAGTTGGCAATGGGGCCACAATTAAAATATGGGTGGAAAACTGGTTTCCATGTCAAGCAGAGATGTTAATGGAACCAAGTAATCAAACTCCAAGAATAACTCATTTGAATGAGTTAATGAATGCAATGTTGAGAAGTGGACTTGGAATGTCAATATGCTCCAGCAATACTTAGAGGAAAGAATTGTGAGCATTGTCATGAATATTGAGATCAAAGAGGATATGGAGGATGACGTGATATGGAAACTAGAAAAAAATGAGAAGTTCACAACAAAATCTCTATATGGGAAGATGGTTAGGAAAGGCCATACAGAAAACATGGAACAAAGAAGCTGTGGAAAGGGATATTGGATATGAACATACCTCCTAAGATAAAGACTTTTATTTGGAAGTGTTTTCATTCCATTTTACCCATGAATGAGAGAATCAGAAGGATCCTGATTTACATAAACAAGACATGCCCCATGTGTGGGAAGCAGGAAGAAACTCTAACTCTTTATGTACTGTGATTTTCCCATTTCAGTTTTTACTGTCTTAGGTCTGAAATATATCATGTGGATAAATGAGTATGATATTTTCCATCATTGGTTAGAAAACTGGTTTGATAGGACAGATTTAAAACATGTGAAAATGCTTCAATGGCCTGAAATATTGGCTTGTATATTTTGGGAGATTTGGAAAGCAAGATGTGACTTAGTGTTTAGGAAAATGAGACTGAATTCTAGGAGAACATGAACAAAATAACTAGTCTGATAAGTAGAATTAGGAAGTTAGTTACAATAAAGTATCAGGAGGAGGATCTGTTACTGTGCTACAATAAAGGTTTCTGTGTCTTTTCTTTTAAGTATCAGTGAAATTAATAATGGTCTGTTACTAAGGGTATCAAACAATGTAGGAGGATATATTAGAACAAGGTGCAACTACATCTCAGGAATATCAGGAGAATATGTAGAGGAGGAGGCATCTTCTACGACGATCCACTGGTTACATAAACTCAACCATCCTGAAGTTCATTTGGAGAGTGACAATGAGAAAGTCATCGATGCTATCAGAAATAATCTAATGAAAGAAAAAACAATATCACAAAGGTTGCATGCATGCAACAATACAAACAATATATGTATTGAAGGGGTAAACTCTATAAGTATAATCCCACTTTTGGAAAGCTTCTACCGGTTCAGACTAGGAAAAATGTATTTAAGGCAACAAACTTGTAGCTACTGGGATAAAAGTGCAGTCTCTCCTATTTTGAGTAGTTTATGTAATATGGATGACTTTACTCTATATATCCTGTAACTCCAGGGTGAGACCTATTTTATCTATTAATAAAAATTAATATATATTCTTCTTTTTGGGTTTTAACTTTGAGAGTTGGAGTTGTACTGATAGAAAATTAGTTGATACATGCTTCAATTTTACAATTTTTTTAGGTCTTATAGTAATTTAATGTTATGACCAATGGCTCTTCTAAGCACAATCAATAGAGAATTGAAATAGAAATGAAAACAAATGTAAAACAGGCACAACACAAGGATTTATAGTGGTTCGATCAATATGATCTACATCCACTTTGGAAGACGACGATAACGTTGCACTATGATTTGAACAAGATTACAAGAGTATACACTCCTCTCAAGAACAAGACTTTACTCTCTCTTAAGAACACTACTCTTTCTCTCTTTTTCTCACTGATGCTCTAATTGTTGGGATACTATAACAAGGAAACTAATGGCTCCTTATATAGGTTTGAGAAAGGAATATATTTCGACATACAGCTCCACTAGACAGCTATCCACTAGCCTAAAGTAAAGTAAAATTTCCACTAGCCGAAAGCTCCACTTCACTCAAGTTCCACTAGCCGAAAGCACCGAAAGTTATCTTCCACTAGTTTCAACCGAAAGATATCTTCCACTAATAATTCAAGACATATTCTACAAATATCCACCTTGACTTGAATACCATTATCACTCATCATCATCGTCTTCTCTCAGCCCCTCAAGGGATCTCAACACCTGTTGACACCAACCAAGTCCAAGCAGTGCTTGAACTTGATACTTGGAACTGGCTTCGTCAACATGTCCGCAGGGTTATCCGATGTAGGAACCTTTAGCATCGCTATCCTACCTTCCTCAACTGCATCCTTTATAAAATGATACCTGATATCGATGTGCTTCGTTCTCTCATGATACATCTGGTTCTTGGTCAAGTGAATGGCACTTTGACTGTCACAGAAAAAAGTTTCATTCTCTTGCTTGAAACCCAAATCACCAACCAGACTAGAGCTGGCAAACAAGCCAAAACCCGCGGGTTTTCCCGGCCCGACCCATGAAAAACCCGCACCCGGCTCGGCTGGTATCTAAACAAGCCGGGTTAGGGTTGGAGAAATGCTGGCTTGTGGGAAAACGGGTTAACCCGGACCGGATTGTAAAACCCGCGGGTTCATTTGTCAACCCGTGTACAGTAACTAAATAATGAATTAGATTTATTTTCCACCGTTAGATTATCTAGGGTTAATCCTATCCATAGGTTTAGGATATAAAAGAAACCAAAAACCCTAGCATAGATATCTTTATTCTTCCTCTCTTGTCTATTTTCTCCCCACTGTCTTCTTCTTTTCCTTTTTCTTCTTCTTCTTTGTCCTTCCCTAAATCCCGACGGACAAAACAATAGCTTGAAAAACCCACTGTCTTCTTCTTTTTCTTTTTTTTTACGAATTGCTTTTTTCCTTTCATCAATCAACAACAAGTAGTTCGTGCAGATATGCCATCTGAGCTACATCACCTCATATGTATCATTCATTTCTTTAATTCAACTATGATAGTCCAGACGATGGTGAAATAGCTATAAGGAAATTTTTAATTGTCGTCTTTGAATCATTTTTAAGCATTTACAGCCACAGGAGAGCCCTCCGGAGATGGCCGATTGCTTTATTACATTTGGGAGATGCAGGGATTCCTAGTTTTTCATGTAGATTCCAAATACTGTACATTATCTCCTCTTAGATATAATGAAATGAATGTCATTCGATGTGCGTGAATTATAGATATTGTTAGCTCATTATTCGTATGTATGCAATTTTCTTATTTGATTTTGTGGTGATGGTGATTTTGAATTCCTTGTACAGTAAAGACCTATTATATTTTTTTCCCTTTTCCGCTTTGAGAAGATGAGTAGGTTTAGTTGGTGTTGAATCTGTTGATTGAATTGAATCAAATGAATTAGATGAATGTTAGGTTGCACGGAAGGAGCTTACGATGGCCTGAATGTGGCCGGAAATAGACCAGAAATCAGTGGAAACTCTGTCAAATTTAGAGATGGCAAACAAGCGGGCTAACCCGTGAACCCGCAAGTTCAACCCGTTACGGGCACGGGTTGAAGAAATGACCACCCGTGAAGAATTTTAACCCGCGGGTTTTGACCCGTGTAACCCGCAATGGGCTAGCCCCGGCTCGCCCGTTTGCCAGCTCTAAACCAGACCCATCAACCATATACCTTCCTTCACTACTTCCGCGGCTGCCATGTACTCTGCCTCAGTTGTAGACAATGCAACTGTGCTTTGCAAAATCGACCTCCAACTGATAGTACTACCACACAATGTAAAAGTATAACCTGTCAATGACCTTCTTCTATCAAGATCACTTGCATAATCAGAATCAACATAACCCAAAACATTTGTCGAATCACCATAGTGTTTATCAAACACTAAACCAAAATCCGTACTTCCTCTTAGATACTTAAAAATACACTTTATAGCTTGCCAATGAGCCTTCCCGGGACTTCCCATGTATCTACTTACCACACTCACAGCTTGTGCGATATCCGGCCTTGTACAAACCATAGCATACATGATGCTACCAACTGCGCTTGCATATGGAACTCGAGACATATACTCTGCCTCATCTGCAGTTTGAGGTGATTGCTTTCTAGAAAGTTTAAAATGAGCTGCCAAAGGAGTACTTAATGGTTTTGCATCTTTCATACCAAACCGCTCCAACACCTTCTCGATGTAAGCCTTCTGGTACAAATGCAACTTTCCTTCAGCTCGTTTTATATGAATCTCCATGCCCAATATCTTCTTTGTTGCGCCCAAATCCTTCATCTCAAACTCACTACTCAATTGCTCCTTCAGCTTTTGTATCTCTGACATGTCTTTGCAACCAATCAACATACAAGAGTAAATACACAAATGAACCATCTTGGAGTTTCCTGTGATATACACAACTATCATACTTACTCATGTCATAGCCATTTTCCACCATAAACGTATCAAAACGTTTATACCACTTCCTTGGAGATTGCTTCAAACCATACAAAGATTTCTTCAACAAACATACATGGTCTTCTTTGTCAGGAACTTAAAACCCATTTGGTTGTTGCATATAAATACACTCTTCCAAATCACCATGAAGGAAAGCCGTCTTAACATCTAGTTGTTCCAATTCTAGATCTTTCAAAGAAACTATAGCAAGCAATGTTCTAATAGAACTATGTTTAACAACAGGAGAGAATACCTCATTGTAGTCAATGCCTTCTCTTTGCGTAAACCCCTTTGCCACAAGCCTTGCCTTGTACCTTGTTCCTTCACCATATGAAGTACCTTGTTTCTTCTTGAAAACCCATTTTCTTCCAACAATCTTATGCCATTTTGGTATTGCAACTATCTCCTAAGTGCTATTCTTGTCAAGAGACTCAATTTCTTCAATTGCAGATGCTCCCCATTATGTTGATTCTTCACCACTGATTGCTTCTTCATAGGTTGTTGGTTCATCCCTATCTATGCTCTCACCTACTGCAAATGCATATGTAACCAAATCAGCATGGCCGTATCTCTGAGGTGGTCTAACTTGCCTCCTTTTTCTGTCTCTTACAAGATTGTACTGATGACCTTGTGCTTCTTCTTCCTGGGCAGGCTCATGTACAATATCTTGATCATCATCATCAGAAACAACAGTCTCATTGCTTCCTTGAACTTGCACCTCAAGTTCCACCTTGTCACCAAGCTCCACCTTATCACAAACACCCTCTTCAGCTTTTCCATCTAGTTCTTCATTCTTTGGCTTCAACATCGATTGCTCATCAAATTTCACATCTCTGCTGATAAGAAACTTGTTCGATCTTTCTGCAGGACACCATAACCTATATACTTTCATGCCCTTTGCATACCCAAGAAATATACACTTATTTGCTCTAGGATCTAGCTTCCCCTCATTCACATGAGCATAGGTTGGACATCCGAATATCTTCAAGTATTCATAGTTAGCATGTGAACCTGTCCAAACTTCATTTGGAGTCTTGCACTCAATGGCAGTCGATGGAGATATGTTTACTAAATAAGCCGATGTGTTTGCTGCTTCTGCCCAAAATTGCTTTGGTAACCCGGCATTGGAGAGCATGCACCGTGACTTCTCCATTATGGTTCTGTTCATCCTTTCTGTAACACCATTTTGTTGTGGTGTTTTTCTGACTGTGCGGTGTCTCACAATCCCTTGCTCCTTGCAGAACTCATTGAACTCACCCCCACAAAATTCCAAACCATTGTTTGTCCTCAAGCACTTGATTTTTCTTCCGGTTTGCTTTTCAACCATAGTCTTCCATTGCTTGAACTTGACAAAAGTTTCATCTTTGTGTTTAAGTATGAATACCCATACTTTCCTTGAGAAATCATCAATGAACGTCAACATATATCTACCACCACCATGTCAATCGACCCGAGAAGGACCCCAAAGATCAGAATGAATATAATCCAGAATACCCTTGGTGTTATGAATAGCTGTACTGAACTTGACTCTCACTGCTTTCCAAAGACACAATGTTCACAGAAATCAAGCTTGCCTGTTTTATGACCACAAAGCAATCCCTTCTTGCTCAAAACATCCAATCCCCTCTCGCTCATATGCCCTAGATGCATATGCCACAACTTGGTAGTATCATCATCAGAACTTGAAGAACATACAACTGCATCACCCGTCACAGTAGTACCTTGCAGCGTATAAAGACCATTAATTCTCTCTCCCTTCATAATTGTAAGACTTCCTCTTGAGACACGAATAACTCCACCTTCACCTTGATACTTGCATCCATTTGAATCAAGCGTACCCAAAGAAATAAGATTTCTTCTCAGGTCCGGAACATGCCTAACCTTAGTTAAAGTCCTCACCATACCGTCATACATCTTAATTTGAATTGTACCTACACCCACCACTTTACAAGTGACATTGTTTCCCATAAGAACTTTACCACCTTCTCTAGCTTGATAAGTAGTAAACCACTCTTTATGAGGACACATGTGAAAAGTACACCCCGAATCAAGAATCCACCCTTTCTCCGAGATTTCGGTATGAACCGTGAGAACCGTTCCATCATCACTTTCTGCTTCAACATTTGCTGCGGTGCCTTGGTTAGTATTCTTCTCGACATTCTTCAATTTTGGACAATCCTTCTTGAAATGCCCCTTTTCCTTACAATGAAAGCAATAGAATTTACCGGATTTTGATTTAGACCTTGACTTTGATCTACTCCTATCAAATCCGCCCTTTTGGTTTCCTCTTCCTCTAACAAACAACCCATCTCCCGAATTATCTTTACCATCGATACCCGTCTTCTTTAACTCCTTAGAGTTCAAAGCCGCTTTAACGTCTTCCATGGAAATTGTAGTTTTTCCATACATTACGGTATCAACAAAATTATCATAAGATGGTGGTAAGGAACAAAGCAAACCCAAAGCTTGGTCTTCATCTTCAATTTTGACCTCAATATTTGACAAATCCAAGAGAATTTTATTATAATCATCAATATGATCTATAATAGACATTCCTTCATGCATTCTAAGAGTATGTAATTTCTTCTTAAGATATAAACGATTAGTTACGGATTTAGTCATATACCTTTTCTCCAACTTGTTCCATAGCCCGTCCGGTGTCGTTTCCGTCGCTACTTCTCTCAAGACCTCGTTGCTCAAACACAATAAAATTAATCCATGTGCTTTCTCCATGAGCTCGTCCTTTTCCTCATCCTTCAATGTTGTTGCTAGAGCCGTTTTCCCCTTCAAAGTTTTCACCAAACCTTGTTGCACCAAAACAACCCTCATCTTTAGCCTCCATAAATTGAAATCATTTCTTCCATCAAATTTCTCAATCTCATACTTTTCCGCCACCGTAGATCGTTTTTACCCGGAGCTCTGATACCAATTTGTTATGACCAATGTCTCTTCTAAGCACAATCAATAGAGAATTGAAATAGAAATGAAAACAAATGTAAAACAGGCACACACACAACACGAGGATTTATAGTGGTTCGATCATTATGATCTACATCCACTTTGGAAGACGACGATAACGTTGCACTATGATTTGAACAAGATTACAAGAGTATACACTCCTCTCAAGAACAAGACTTTACTCTCTCTTAAGAACACTACTCTTTCTCTCTTTTTCTCACTGATGCTCTAATTGTTGGGATACTATAACAAGGAAACTAATGGCTCCTTATATAGGTTTGAGAAAAGAATATATGTCGACATACAGCTCCACTAGACAGCTATCCACTAGCCTAAAGTAAAGTAAAATTTCCACTAGCCGAAAGCTCCACTTCACTCAAGTTCCACTAGACGAAAGCACCGAAAGTTATCTTCCACTAGTTTCAACCGAAAGCTATCTTCCACTAATAATTCAAGACATATTCTACAGTTAAGTATGTGATTATGTTTCTATTATCATCCAGTTCCTAGTAGATTGGTGACATATATAAACGGTGTTATCTACTGCGTTCATATGAGTACATATATGTGTATGAGATAAAACTGTCTTTTAATCTAAGTTCTTAATGTATAAAAAGCAACATATGATTTCCTTGATTGGAAACATCTATAAATTATGGAAAGTCACAAACAACTGCTAACTCCCAACACCAACAAACTAACAAATCAAGAGTTATCAAAACAGGTCAGAATCACTTGAATCAACATTGATGGAAGTAAATGAAGTAGATGGGTGCACATACTTCTTGTGGGGTATCTTGGGATAATGCTACACTATCAAAGAAAAGAGGTAGAATAGGTGTAAAGAAGCTGAAATTGGTTAACAAAGATCTGCATTGCAAATGGATCTGTAGATATGGTAAGGGAGATAAGGCATTATGGAGAAAAATCATTTGGGAGAATTTGGAGGTAATGTTGATTCTTTTCTTCCAAATACTTATGCAAAGTCCGTGGGATATAGTCTTTGGGCTGGTGTTTTGAATTCCTGACAACATGTTAGACAAAATACTTTATTCACTGTCAACAATGGGACCAAATTGAGTTTTTGGAAGGATAGATAGTTGGGTGTCAATTCTCTGCAACGTTATTTTTTTGTTATCTATAAACCGTCTAAGACGAAAGATGCCTCTGTTAGTCCAATGTGGTTTCACCAGATGGTGCATGGAGTTTTGATTTTAAAAGAAATTGTAATGAGATTCAACAGCCGGGGGATATTTCAACTATTGTTGCTTCATCTGATTTGGTGGATACAAGAAAATGGGAACTGGCTACATAATTCTCTGTAGCTAATGCATACTCATCTTTAGATGTTAATTTATGGCCTTTTCTCTTTCCCTCATAACCAACTATGGAATTTAAAAATGTCGCTGAAGATCGCTTTTGTTGTTTGGACATTTTGTTTTAATGGTGCTCCAACTTTGGATTTTTTGATGAGGGCAGAGAAGAGCAATTCGAATGTTTGTTAACTTTGTGGATCAGGAATTGAGACAAATAATTGGGTCGACCGACCGGAGGGCCCGAAAAAGCCCGTAAGGAGGAATACCATTTTATGGTCACTTTTTTTTTTTTTTTTTTTTTTGTCAATTTCCAATTTATTTTAAAAGATTAGAATTTTTTTAAAATTAGAATTCCGTGTCTTTTTTTCCTCACTTGACGAAAATAGCCCTGCAAATTAAAAACACTCCTTTTACGGTCCTCATCTCTCTTTGTACCGGAAAAATAAACTCACCGCCGTCATCATCGTTACTACCGGCTATTATACTTTTAAGTTTTGTCCTACAAATACCGCCACCGTATCAATCGCCACAACCACCACCTTCGCCGCCGCTGTCCAAAAACTCTTCCAGCATCTCTAACGACAGGATCCCACTTCTTCACCTACCACCACCATCACCTTCACCTGCGACAAAACCAACAACACATCCACAGATCCGCCACCATATTTATAGATAGCTCATCCACCACCACCACCGCCACCCTTACCAGTACCACCAAATACAACACATACACAAATCCATAATCAAAAATCATAATCAATTTCAATTATGTAGAATCAAGAGAAGAAAAAAAATGCAAACTCAGCCTGAATCTGGATTAAATTCACGAGTTCTTCCAACAAAATCAATTGATTACATTTCAGAGAAGCGGACATCCAATTAGAGATCATAATAACAAGACGAAGACAGGGAGCAAACAAATATTTCCTTGAAATCAAGTGGTAAAGCTAAGTACCGTGGTCTAACTAAATCGTATATGGTTGAATTTTAATTTAAAACAGTGGTGAAGCCATGGAGATAAAGGTGTTGGTAGCTGAACATGAGTTCAGCTTTTTGATTTTTTTTAATCAGAAAAAAATAGTTCATCTTGAGGTTTCACAGTACAGTAGGCTAGATTTAGGGGCCGTTTCTTTCATGTAAGCCACCTGTCACTGCCACGTGTATGTGAAATGCAATGCAAAGCTAGTTTTTTTTTTTTTTTTTAATGAAAGAATCCCCTAGGCTACTAGACTTTTACACCTTAGTACTAGACTTTTTTTTATAAGGAAAAAATTAAAAAATTATCCCCCATCACCACCACCTCCTCCTACTTGTGCACAAATTTTTCCATATCATTCTAAATTTTGCGCACGAGTTATATGGGTTACAAAGAAATATGATTTTGTTTGGACATCTTTTTGTTTTACAATTTCGTTTTATCAATTAAAAATTCCGACTCCGTGCCATTATGATAGAATTAAATTGTGAGTATAAAATTTAATTTTGCGTAAATATTTTCTTTGAACTCTCGCTAGAGTCCAACCGTCTCACCCAAAAGTGTCAAAGGCAAAGGGAAAAAAAAATCAATACAAGATGGTTTTTCCTTTTCAAAGAAACGCCTGATGCCTAAAATCACTTTTTTATCAATTAAAAATTCAAATTATGATAGAATTAAAATAAAAAAATTAAACTGAAGATGGTTTTTCCGAAAGTATCACTTTTTCCTAAACGGAAAATAAAAAATTAAAACTGAAAGTATCACTTTTTCTGAAACGAGACGAAAGTATCATTTTTTCTGAAACTGAGCGAAAGTATCATTTTTATTATACGTAGCGAAAATATCACTTTTTCTGAAACAAACCGAAAATAGTCGCAAACAAATCCCATCTTCGGATTTTTCTTCGGTCGGCCCTCCCACCGTGGCAACGGTTGTACTAGTAATCTGTTCTTACATTGCAGTGAGACTCAAAAATTATGGAATTATTTTCTTGATAGTTTTGAGTTAGCATGGGTATTTTCTGACACTGTTAGATCCAACTTGTGGGAGTGGTCCAAGAGGAAAAGCAAAAACATGATACGAAGAATTTGGGATCTTTTACCTTTGCGATTTGGTGGACAACCTGGGATGAGATGGATGCTAGATATTTTGGTAATCGGAGAAGAAACTTGATCAGCTAACAAGTGTATTTTGTTCCAAGGTTTTAAAAACATCCATTTTTACTGAAAAAACGTCCGTTAAAACGGTCACACCCATATACCATGGCCGTGAGGGTCCCCGAAGACCGTGCCTTTATTAGGCCGATAAATAGGAAAAAACGACAGTTTTATAGTACCGTTTTCTTGTTTTCACACACGTTATAACCGTTTTTCTAAAATTAGTTTGAATATTTTTTTCTTCTAAATAACATTTTAACGTGCGTTTTTTAGAACTGTTTTCCCGTTATCACGCACGTTATAACCGTGTAAATAACTTTCTTGCCATTTCTTTTGATTTTTTTTTCTCTGGATTGAAAGCTGAAAACATCGAATTAATTTTTAATAAATGATACAAGGAAACTAAACTACATGATTAAAAACATCAATTTAAAAAACATAGGATTGTTAAACTAGTATTCATCATTTAAAAAGCTACGTGAACCAACTACGAGCACCACCTTTTTTCAAGTATTCTTTATTTTCTCGATAGTTCCTTTCCACATCATAGTCATCGTTGTCGGGATACTGGCTATCTTCGTTTGCATAAGTATCATCATCATAATAACCATCTTTATCGTTATCATAACCTCCTTCAGTATCATCATTATTGTTACCTACTTCATTATTATTATCAATATTAGAATTATATCCTTCGTTCATATGTTGAACACCATGGTCAGAGCGATCATAAGTGTAACGAGAATCATATGTTGGATTCACATTCTCATAACATTGTGTATTGTCTCCAAATGAAATATTACCAAAGTCATAAACAAAGTCACTCACCGGTAACCTTTCGTATGGGATTTGAACTTCCGGATCATGCCAGTTGCATGGTAGAGGGACATGCTTTGGATTATTAACGGTCTCCTCTTCCAGCATATTTAACCACTGTTCTTCCTGAGGTAAAATCGGTGTTTCGTCTTCCCCCGCTATCCAGTCAATCATATTGTCATCCCTCAGTAGACTATGAACGTCGTGAACATCAATGTTATGTCTCTTTGCTTTACCTTTAATTCTTTGTTGCTCCAACTTCAAATTGTACTGGACATACACCATATCATTTAATCTCGATGAAAGTAAAAGATTGCGTAGTTTGGTGTGGATTCTTTCAAACACACTCCAATTCCTCTCTGATCCTGACGATGTATTTGTTTGACTTAATATCTTTACTGCAATCTTTTGGAGGGATGGATACTCAGCACCATAAGATAACCACCAACTTACATGATCACCATGTTGAGCTGCAATACGTGCTGATGGTGATCCAAATTGACCTTGCATCATTCGCATTCTTTCTACCTACAAAGAAAAGTACATTTGTTACTAGAAATTCAAATTACTTAATTATACATATTTGGAGATAATATTAGTAATTTTGTACCTCTAGCATGCATTGTGCTTGTTCTTGCGGGCCACTAACCATTTTTGATATAACTTCCGTAAGAGAAAATTGCGGCTCAGAAATTTCATTGTTGATGAGATTAGTTGCTGGGTTAAAGATGTAATAAGGATTGAGAAAATACGATGCAGCATGAAGAGGAGAACTCAACTAACTTTTCCATCGTTTCTTTATTACACCCACGATAGAAGCATTTCGACTTGATCCCAAACCCATTTGTATAGTTTCCACATACGTAGCAAGTGCATGGAATAAATAGCCCATGGTGGGTTTGTCTGAGTCCAAGAAACGAATCATTTTCAATAAAGGACCAACCATTACGCATGCATTTTGACACGTCATCCAGAACATCTCATTTGAAATAATATTCTTCACTTGTCTAGCTTGTTTAGTTTTTGCCTCATCCGATTTCAGAAATTCCTTGTCCAGAAATAGGCTCTCGATTGAGTTACGTTGATCAATGATACTTTTGATTGCAATAAAATTCGTTGAAAAGATACGACTTCTTGTGTTTTTAAAGGCTCAATATAAAGAAGAGTACTCGTTGAAAAATAGTGTTCTCGTGATTTAGTTTTCTAAAACAAGAGAAATGAAAGGACAAGATGACGGGAAAGTAAAAAAAAAATAGTATTGGAACAAGGACATATTATTCTTTGTCTCCCGCAATGAAAGATAAAAACAAAGTGTGATCATGTACCCACATTTTGGTCACCAACTTGATCTTTAATTCATGATTCAAGTTCTCTTTAGTTCTACACTTTTTTTTTGAAACCGAAAAGCAGATAGATTAATAACTAAAAGGTGTTGGTTCCCAGCTTGTCGCTAGTTTGCCAACCAAAAGTATGTAATTCCCATATTAGAAAGAATATTATTTATTTCCAAAAGCAGATAGATTAATAACTAAAAAACCAATACATGAGAAGCATCTTTAGTTCTACACTTCTTTCAAAGACTTAAATGGGTACATGATTTGGACGTGGTGGTGGGTACATGACTACATGTTAAGATGGGTACATGATTTGGACGTGGTCACGTGTGTACATGTTAAAACTTAAAATGAAATAAAAAATAACAACTATGTAGGCATCATCATGCATTGGTGGTGGGTAATCGAATTATACACATTTTTTATACTAACACATTTCTATCGAATTACACACATTTCTTATACTAACACTAATCAAATAAAATGGTAGTATTAGAATTTCTTAATGATATAGGTCATCTATTAGTTGGACAAAATTTAAAAATTAATAGGTCATCTATTTAGGGACGTAGGGAGTATTAAAAAATTAAAATACGTTGTAACAACGTTTTTTAGACTCGTTATTCCATTTTCACGCATGTTATAACCGTTACATAGGGAATTCAGATCAATTTTTTATTTTTTTTCCTATGTAACTGTTACAACACCCGTTATTTTCAAAAAACTTCCAAAAAACGCGTTTTTTTACTATATAACGCGTTTTTTTCCCGAAACGTGCTCACACATGTGAAAACGCTTAATAACGGTCACGCCTAGTGCCCGTGACCTGAGTCGTGACCCGTTTTTCAAACCTTGTTTTGTTCAACTGGGCTAGATGGGTTGATATTTTTGAGGGATACTCATTGAGTACTTTGATTTGTAATTGGAATGTTGTTATCGACAACAACTAATTGTACTTTATGCTAGGTGTCATTACTTGATGACACCCCTAAGTTTTTAATGAATTTGCCCTTTGTCTTGTCAAAAAAACATAATACGTAGTTATAATCAAGTTTAATTTGACTTTTGTAGGTGGTACATAGAAAAAATTAGAATTATCTAAGAAATTGTGAGGAGGGTGATAAATAGGTGAAAACAAAAATAATAAAATAATAAATAAAAGGGTGTTAGCGCTCAGCTTAGGACTTGCTATCGAAAAGGATGTTGAAGTCTAACTTGTTGCCAGGCTACCTGCCAATTTAGTTGTAAACTATAGGGAGAATAAATTTAAAAAATAAAAAAACTGTTGTCATTGTTGATGTTGGATAGGCTTGGGCGGTTGGGCCTACTACCCCCGAGCAGAACAAGTACGGTCTCCTCCTACTTACTAGCGGCGCCTCCAACCTTTACAAAATTCGAGGCTTCGACTTGGGAGTTGTGATTTTCAAGCAGAAAGCATTTTCTCAACCTTTTACAGTGTAACTAGGAGGTATGTATCGGCTTGTTTCCATCATCTTCTCTGATAATCATGCACTTACATATCTATGTTGTGTGTATAAAGTGCTTGTTAAAACGAAGCAATGAAAACCTAGAATGATAAATTGATGATGTTATATTATTGTTTGGTTCGATTTGCAATCCGAGGGATCTTATTTTGGGCATTCGTGTAATGGGTCTGAACTGAATTTTATGATTGATATTTGCTTGTGTTTGATTGTTCAGAATGGTTTCTGTGTCTGGGACTTAGGTAATTGCATTTGATTTACACGAATTTCCTTGTTGGTTCCCTTACTATCTTATGGATTTGAAGTTTTGATAGCATAATTTAGCTAACCTTTAGGTTGAATCGTTCTCCTATGATCATTTCTGAGGTTACTGAACAGATTTGCTTAGCTAATTTGAAGACTTGGATGGGGTTTATTAAGCTATTTCTCCATTTGTGATTTGACTTGAGTAACCGTTATTAGAGTTGAAAAGAATTCAACTATAACTATCTTTGCTTAAGAACTTGTACTAGTCAAACAAATTGGTCTGGGTTCATATTATAGATTTTAATTTCGCCATAAACTACAAATCCAAATACAATAGTTGATTTGAAGCTTGTTCTAGTGATGATGATGCGTGCATCATGTTTGAAATTTGCTGACTCTAAACCTTTGGTTCTTCATTTTCATTCATGCAATCTGTTATCTTCCTTGTTCTTATATACTGACTCCCATTTACTTTATCAGAAAAGGTCAATTGGTATTATGGTGTCGAAAAACAAGAGGAAACAAAAAAAAATGCCCACCAGCAGGAATGTGGATGGTGCGGGTGAGGATAAGATAAGTAAATTACCAGATGTTCTCATTCATCACATTCTTTCTTTCCTTCCAGCTAAACCTGCTATGTCTACCTGCATATTATCCAAAAGATGGAATGATGTAGTCAGTTCTTATCCGATTCTTGATTTTCGTGAGTGTCGGGGTACCTATGTTACTGTAGAAGAAATAGAAGAAGAACGCTTAAAAATCCAACAGTTGATGAATTTTTTGGACACGGTTTTATATATTCATGAGAAGCCGAATATTCAGAAATTCTGCCTCTCTTGGGATGACCTTTTTGATGGATCCCGACTCAGTAAATGGATTGCAACCGTCATAAAACGTAGAGTTGAACAACTTTTTCTTTCGGAAGGATTAGGAACATCCTTCATATTTCCTCTATCATTTTATACATGTGATTCGTTGACACTGTTGGATTTGGAATTTATAAGACTCAATGTTCCAAACACGGTTTGTTTTCCAAGGCTGAAGTCACTTCGGCTAAGTGGCGTTGAATTTGTGAATGGGATCTCAATCGAAAAACTAATTCTTAACTGCCCCATCCTTGAGAAGTTGGCTTTTCTGCAGTGCCGTTGTTTGAGGGACTCTGAAGTTTTATGCATTGCAAATACTGCACTGAAGAGCTTGGAAATTGTTGACTTGCATTATTTTGAAAGTTCTAAATTAAAGATTAGTGCACCTAATTTGTCAACTATCAGTTACGGATATTATGAACCGGGAGACTTTTTAATCGACAGCTTCCCGTCACTAGTTCAGGCAGATATGAACGTGCGTTTCGCTGTGAGAGCATCTGTCCTAATCAAGTTATTCCAAAAGCTTTCTAATATAAAGTTTCTCACAATTTGTGGGGCCTGTTTTCTGGTAAGCCTAGATAACACTTTAAATGTTCTTAGTGATTTTGTTGTTATGAATCTTATTAATATGACTTCTGAAGCATTGAGTTATTGTGCCTATGGTATTTCTGACTCTTATAGTATACTTTTTTTTTTCTCTCTTAATAATTAGGTTCTAAGTGAGGCGGATATCTTATTATTGCCTGCATTTGACAATTTGATCCATCTAGAAGTTAGTTCAGACTTTCGTTACTATGGTTCCGAATATTTGGATTCTGTTTCTACGGTGAGAAGATTTTTCGAGTTTCTCCAGCTCTCGCCTAATCTACAATCAATTGTCTTTGCTCAGGCAAGTCACTCACCTCTTACCTCATCATCATCATAATATAATAAAAAGGATCTCTTTTTGGTTAGCATTGGCATTCAGTTCTCTCATTGAAAAGGGTGTAACATTAGTTGGCAAAATTGTTGATTTGGATTGTAGAATGCCAGTTTCCTAAACTGGTATCACTCATCTTCTCCTTTCGAAGTCGCTACCTTTCATGATTATTTTTTTCAGTGTCCCATTTGAGCCATCTTTATAAAAAATCAGCAGCTTGTGTTTGTATTAGCATCACAGCTTAATTTCTGTGGTGTCATATTTTGCTGAACTTTTTCTTTGATTGCTGTAGAGCACTCGCATCTATGAAGAAGAAAACGATGATTGCTGGTTACTTGGTTCTTATTGTTTGCCACGAAAACTGAAGTCACTCAAATTCATGGACTTTCAAGGGGTCACGTCGGAGCTAAATGTGATTAAACTCTTTCTGAAGTATGCAAGATTTGTTGAGACTGTTACCATTATAGCGTCTGACGAGCTCTCCGCAGATCATGAGGGGGTAATAAACGCAATGCAGCAGTTACTAATGTTTCCAAAGACGGAAAATTGTGTGGTTAACTTCCTGAGGAGCTCTAAAAAGGCTTAGCCATAGTTTCAATCTGTCAAATGTTGTTAATTATATAATCTTTATGATTCCAGAACTCCTCTTGTGAGTGTTTACAAGCATTGTTGTCAGTTTTATGTTCTCTGGAATACGCAGATTTGTTAACTACTTGAGTGTTTTGATTCTAGTGTGACTGTTTGTTTCCTCGTATTATCTTTGCTTCAGTTTTTGGTAGGGCTGAACATGGTTACTGGTTAACCGAGAAACCGAACCAAACCAAACCGATTAGGGAGAAACCGAACCAAACCATTAACTAATGGTTGATTTTGAAAAGATGAAAACCGATAGTATTGGTTTCGGTTTTGATTTGATAGAGAAACCGAACCAATAACCAATGGTTAACCGATTATCTACTTTTCACCATAGATTTAGATATTAAATCCCAACCATTAATTAAAACTATAAAAATAAAAACCCTAAAAACTAATGGCATGTGTATGGAGATAAATGTTAAAATCGAAGAATTAATTGGGGGATATGGAAACTAATTGGGGGATATAGCTACAGGACAAAAACGGTGTCCCAATAGCAATTCTGGGTGACCCCTATGTAAATTTTTTTTTAATTCCTAATCTAGCCCTCACTAATCATGTTTAGTAGTTAATAATAATTAGTATATGCTTAAGTATTTGGGGGATAGTTTAGTGTGTGTTTTGATTTTAATTTGTGTGAGTGAGGAGTAGAAGGAGAGGAAAAAAAATAAGTGGAATTTTTTTTTTTGAAAATGGAAGATGATTGTGATGAGAGAATTGGTGCTAAGAGGTTGAAAATTTGATTTGTTTCCTTTGAATTCACCATTGTTGCAGCTGAAAAAGCTCGGTGCCGGCATGGTATTCAACCAAAAAACCATGCCGGCATTTGTCGGAAATTTTCAAAAATTGTTTGCCACTATCCAGGGGGGGTTCGGGGGGGCGTAGCACAGGTATTTTGATCTTAGTTTTGATCTTCATAATGTTGATTTTTTTCTGGGTTTGAACAGGTACCGGCATGGTAATCTAGTTTTCGAGCATGCCGGTACCTGTTCCTGCATAGTATTTTCCTTACATTTCTATGCCGGAACAAGATGAAAAGTACCTAGAATGTTGATTTTTTTCTTCACTTGACTACCGGCATTGACAAGAAATTATCGAGCATCTTGTCGGTATCATGTTCCGGCATAGTATTTTGCTTAAATTTCTATGCTTAGGAACAGGATGAAAAGTATCCCGGAATGTTCATTTTTTTTTTCACTTGAATACCGGCATTGATAGGAAATTCTCGAGCATCTTGGTATCATGTTCCGGCATATGGTCTTCATCAATTCCGGCATGGTCTTCATCACTTCCGTTTTGAATTTTTCCGGTTTTAGTCACTCCACTTCCGGCATGGTCGGTTGATATGAAGACCATGCCGTATTGTTTTCCGGCATAGAAAATAAAGCAACATGCTATGCTTGGAAAGCAATACCGGCATGGTCTTCATATCAACCGACCATGCCGTGCATGAAGTGATTAAAACCGAAAAAATTCAAAAAGGAAGCGATGAAAACCATGCCGGAATTGATGAAGACCATATGCTGGAACATGATACCGGATGCTCGAGAATCAATTCCGGCATGGTCATCATCACTTTCAAAAGATGATCTTCATCACTTCGAATAAAATAAAAATTCGTTTCCAAAGTGAAGAGAAGAGAATTTGATGTAGAGTGGGGAGAGTTTAGAATTTTAAAGGGAATGGGGAATATTTAGGTTTCAAAGCTCTACCCCTAAATAAGATTAATAAGAAGTGGAGATGGAAATGGGGGATATGATTTTGTTTTTTGATTTTAAGTTTTTGATTTTAATTTTGTGGGAAGGGTATTTTAGTATTTTCATAACCAAAAATAACCCCTTAACACATACCATGGGTTGGGGGAAGTAATTCATATCCCCCAATTAATTCCCATATCCCCCAATTAATTGTTCTTAAAATCCACCTAGGATGCACATCCATTTTCTCTAAAAACATTCTCCAGCCCGGATATCATAAATCAATGTATGCATGACTTTAGGTAGAAAATGTCAAGGGGAATGTCTAGTTTCTCACATTTCCCTTGACATTGTTTATCATCCTAGTCAGCTTTTTAAAATTAAATATATATATTTTTTTACTAAAATTAATAATAAATAATTATTTTTAGATCTAATAAAATCTTAAAATTACTAAACATAAAATTTACATTTAATAAGACAAATGATCACAAACAACACTATTGGAGATGAATAACTTTTTACACCTAAACTTAAAGAAAATTTGGAATAAAAATGTCTTGTTTGTGTTTCCACATAGGAAATACATACAACAATCATTGGAGAAGCTCTAATTGGGACTAAAAAACTGGGACAGAGGAAGGACTGAGAAGGAGGAAGTATTAAATAATTGGACTAGAAATTTAGAATTTGCATTATCACCACTAGAAAATTCTAATTAGCGTTTCCTCCTGTTGTCAATTAGCTTTAGCTTTCGTAGCCTCTGTTATGGTTCAGTACCTAAGAGTTGTCGAGAAGAACTAAAGTGTCTGGAAAAATAAAGGTTTGAGACAAAAGAGGGAGCGTAAGAGAGAGTTGAAGGGGAAGTTTGAGAAGAAGGGTTTCAGAGAAAGAAGACGTTAAGAGTTATTGTATTGCTTGAGTTTCAAAACTAACATAAGCTAATATTTATAGCCGACATTACTTGGCTTACAAGCCTGTGCAGCAATTCTATTTGAACTTAATAACTACCAAAACAAAACAAACTAAATTAAGGAAAAGCTAAAAAAAACGAAATACGTGTGGAAGGTGTTGGAGTCACAACATCCAACCCTGCTTGAAACAAGACTTGTCCTCAAGTCTGAAACTCTAGAAAGCGCAGTAATATTTCATCAGCATTCTCCCATGTTGCATCAGTAGTAGCACGGACTTTCCATTGGATGAGCCATTTTGTGCCAGAAACAGTCCCCTTTTTGTACATCTTACGATCGAAAATTGATTCAGGTTCCCATTTGTCATAGTCCACGGTAACATGTAGCTCAGAATGTACGATGTCAGATGCCCCAAGTTTGAGTTTCAAAAGTGAAACATGAAACACAGGAAGGTAACTCCAATATATAAGCCACATTTCCTATCCTTTTTATGAAAATGGTCCATAAAATTTGGGTGAGAGCTTCGAGAAGGATGAAGTTGCTGCAGTTGTCTGACGATACGGTTGAAGTCTGAGAAATACCAAATCTCCAACTGAAAAACTTCTTTTATTTCTATGCGCATCAGCATAAATTTTCATTCTGGACTGAGCATCTTGTAAGTTCGACTTCAAAATCAGCAAAACTTGATCTCGAGCTTGCAAGACGATATATACAGTATGGACAGTAGTAGAATCCGAGATATATATATGTTGAAACCGTAGGAGGAAGTCTGTTATAAACATCCTGGTAAGGACACATATTGATTGCGGTATGAAAGCTAGTATTATAGCACCACTCAGCCCAAGGTAGCAATTTTAGCCATTCACTAGGCTTAATTCCAGCAAAACAGCGTAAGTAACACTCTAAAGTTCTATTTGTAACTTCAATTAAACCATCAGAGTGAGGATGATAGGCAGAACTTCTATAAAGTTGAGTGTGCTGAAGTGAAAAGAAAGCTTCCCAAAACTGACTGATGAAAATCGAATCCCTATCACTAGTGATACTCTTAGGCATTCCATGTAAGCGAACTATTTCACGAACAAAAACTTCATCCATAGTATGAGCTGAATAAGGATGTGTAAGAGCCACAAAATGTGCATATCTGGACAAACGATTCACCACAACTAAAATAGATGTTCTTCGATTAGATGGAGAAAGACCATCAATGAAATCCATAGATATATCCAACCAAATGTCAGTAGGGATGGACATGGGTTGCAGCAATCCTGGAGGAGATATTGATTCGGCCTTGTTGCGTTGACAAATATCACAAGCAGATATATAATCTTTAACTGTATTTTTCATGCTAGACCAATAATTTATTTTTGTTGAAGATGCTTATAAGTACGCAAATATCCTGCATGTCCTCCAGTTGGAGTTGCGTGAAATTCATCCAGAAGTTTAGAGCACCATGACGATGTAGAAGCTACTACAATTTTGTTCCTATAACGAAGGATTCCATCAACATAAGAGTAATGTGGCAGAAAATCTTGCTGTTCACGCAATTTTGCAATTATTAAACTCAAATCAGCGTCATTATGGCATTCTTGTACAATGTCAATAATCCTAGAAAATATTGGAATAATAATTGCCCTAAATTGACAATCATTGATACGAGATAATGCATCAACCGCCATATTTAAAGCTCCAGATTTATAAATGATTTCATAATCATAACCAAGTAATTTAGACAACCATTTTTGTTGTTCTATTGAAGAAATACGCTGCTCTAAGAAGTACTTGAGGCTCCTATGATTAGTGTAAATCTTAAAATGTCGACAAAGCAGGTAAGGTCGCCATTTATTGACTGCATTAACTATAGCCAACATTTCCTTGTCATAAACTGAGAGATTTAGGTTTTTACCTGAAAGTGATTTGTTGTAGTAAGCAATAGGTCTCTTTTCTTGAATTAACACTGCTCCCAAACCATTACCAGATGCATCACATTCTAAACTGAATTCTTTGGTGAAATCCGGCAATGCCAAAGCTAGTGTACTAGTTAAAGCTTTCTTGAGATTGTTAAAAAATGTAGATGCCTCAGGAGTCCATACAAAGGCATCCAATTTAAGTAATTGGGTAAGTTGAGCACTAATATTACCATAATCTCTGACAAACTTGCGATAACAACCAGCCAATCCCAAAAATCCTCTCAAAGCTTTAACGGTTGTAGGAATAGGCCAATTAGTGATGCAAGATATCTTATCTGAGTCTATAGAAACACCTTCAGAAGAAAACTTATGACCTAAATAACCGATTGACTCCTTAGCAAATTCACACTTTTTCTTTTTGAGAAATATATGATATGCACGTAAAGCTTCAAACACCAATTGAACATGTTGAATATGTTCAGATTCAGACTTGTTGTATATAAGTATGTCGTCAGAAAACACCAATACAAACTTTCGAAGAAAAGGACAAATAATTTCATTCATTAAGCTCTGAAAAGTCGCAGGAGCATTGGACAATCCAAATGGCATCACCAAGAATTCGTAATGACCATCATATGTGCGGAAAGCTGTCTTATGTATATCATCTGGATGTACACGAATTTGATGATAACCAGATCGCATATCAATTTTATAGAATATTACTTCCCCATATAATCCATCATACGAGCTTTACTTCTGGTATCCACAGTGACGCAATCATCATTTTCCCAAACTAAAATATTAAAAGCTCATTCTTAACTAATCAGTACCAAAATCCCTCCAGGGAAATCTAACAGAAGGCTAACCAATTTAGGCTATTGGTAAGCAGTTATTAGGTGTGCCAACTCTGATTATTAGCAATAATTTAATTTTTACAGCTTAAAACCAGAAAAGATATAATGACAACAAAGAAGTATTAGACTAGAGAATATATTTTATAGATAACTTACCGGAGGATCAGTTTCAACGTCATACTTTAACGCAAAGAAATATTCAAGCCTCTCTTCCAAGTACAACACCTAGGTGCCCAAGAAGAATAATCCCAGGTTAAAAACGAGATTAAAATATCATAGGTAAGTTTCATGGCTCTTCAAAATCAGAGAAATTCGAGAACATGGGGTACCATTTTGTATTGAATCATCCTTAAAATATGCATTTGACTCCTGCCTCTTCCATAGTTCATGAGTTCTCACAAAATAAGGGGTCCACTTCCCTCAAAGCACGATGTATGACAATTAAGGTTTTCATTGCAACCCAAACTTCAAACAACACTGAGTTCGGATAAACCCAACTTGCCAGCGCTAATCCTTCAACGAGGACTAAAATATTGGGATTTGTTTTTAAAACATTGGGCATTTAGATGTTAGGGAAAGGATTTCTCCTTGATGAAATTATATGTACGAGAAATCTTACTTATTTCCTCTTAAAGAAGTGAGAACTAGGATAGATCCAATGATTTTTTCATATTCTTATGTAGACCTGAAAAAACAATTCTCGCCACTAATTACAAAAACAACAGATAAACTCGTTATATCCAATGAGAGTCTAGCCCAAAAAAAAAAAAAAAAATAGACACCCAGAAAATAAAATCACATACCAAGCGTAATCAGCGTGATTAGCAGTTATGGTGGCAGCTGTTTCAGCAATAAGTTCATCAAGTTGACTAGTAATGACACCTTTATAAACACCACCACATACTTTCTTTGCAACAAGAACTGGATCGCTGTAAAGCATGCACTGTAAATATAGTTGCAACACCCTAGTATCACTGAACTGAAATCCTAAAACAGGCAAATATACAGGACTTCCAAGAAAAAGTATTCTAGAACTGAAACAAACAGTTAAAACAAATTACATGCTCTGTCCTGCATGGAACTCCCCACCAGGCATGCGTCCCAACCCACCATCCAAATTCTTACATCTTACAATGTATTCAACATCTTTTATCCAAACAATGTAATAGTTGGAGACATGAAATTGTGATATAAAAAAACCTACACACAAGAAAAAAATGCTCGTCAAAAGCCAAAATGTTTCTTTTATTATCATGCTATCTAGAACTGATCATAAATGAGTAGTATTAGCTGATGATGGATACCCAAGCACATCCGAGATTAGCTGACGATGGATACCCAAGAAGTGATCAATTTCTTTCCTTCGATCATTTCTGAGAAATAATGGGTTCCATATCAATTTCAATTTCATTAAATAAATTCGTAATTTGGAATAAAACCTCCTTGTTAGGAATCACATATCGGACCCATAACACCAAACACTAAATGGACACTAAAGGTTAAAAAAATTCAAAAAATAATAATTCTTTTACCAATTTTTTGTGTATAAAATTGAGAGAAAAGGGATACTTCAACTAGATCTTCAATCCAACAAAGATCCTAACAAATTTAGGACTGAAATCTTATGAGATTATTCAAAGATTCTAGGTTATTGATTTCAATGTCTCACAACTGTGTAGACAGAATTGTATATTGATCTCATATTTATACTAGTTACATAAGAAGTAAACAAATAACCTAGAACTATTTGTACGAGATTACAGGGAAGACTATACATTAGACTAGGAAGTTTTACAAGACTAAGTTACAACAGGAAAATAGCAGGAGAATAGGACTTTTACAACAAAATACAACTGCAAGACTTGGACTTAGTTTCATGTGGGCTTAGCTTCTTGTGTTGATGTCGTGTGCCTGCCGCACACTCCAAGTATGACGTGTGACGTCTAATACCCCCCCTCAAGTTGGAGGCGTAGGAGAATCTTGACGAAGACCCAACTTGCTGGCTAGTCGTCTAAAATGATCCACTCCAAGTGGTTTAGTGAACAAATATGCTAACTGTAATGCAGAGGATAAATAAGTAGGTTTGATAAGACCGGATAATAATTTTTCACGGACAAAATAACAATCGATTTCAATATGTTTAGTTCTCTCGTGGAAAACCGGATTCTCAGAAATATGTATAGCGGCTTGATTGTCGCAATAAATTGGGATAGGTTTCGGGATAGAGATATGAAGATCAGTAAATAGATAATGTAACCATTGTAGCTCAGAAGTTAGCCGTGCAAGAGCTCGATATTCAGCCTCAGGAGATGAAAGCGAAATTGTAGGTTGTTTCTTAGATTTCCAAGAAATAGGACTATCTCGTAGCATGGTAAAATAACCAGTTGTGGAACGACGAGTTGTTGGGAAGCCAGCCCAATCAGAATCAGTATAGCCAGATAAAGACAAAGAGCTGGTAGCAGATAGAAAAATACCCTGACTAACGGTACCTTTAAGATAACGTACTACTCGATGTGCAGCATCCAAATGATCAGAACAAGGTTGATGCATAAATTAACTTAGATAGTTAACAGAGTAAGTGATGTCAGGACGTGTTACCTGAAGATAGAGAAGACGACCTATTAGACGTCGATAAATACTAGGATCAGACAGAGGAGCTCCAGAAGATGGAAGTAGTTTTAGATGTTGTTCCATCGGAGAAGATGAAGGCTTAGCTCCTAAAAGACCAGAGTCATTCACAATGTCAAGAATATATTTGAGTTGGCAAAGGAAAATACCTTTTGTAGAACGAGAGACTTCAATACCCAAGAAATATTTTAAGCGGCCAAGTTTATTTAAAGAAAACTGTGATTCAAGTTTATGTTTTAGGTCCTGAATAGCAGAATCATTATTATCGGTGATAATAATATCATCAACGTAGACCAAAACATAAATAGAGATTGTACCAGAATATAAAGTAAAAAGAGAGTAATCAGCATGAGATTGTGTGAAACCTGCATTGAGAAGAGCTATGGAGAATTTAGCAAACCATTGGCGAGATGCTTGCTTAAGGCCATATAAGGACTTATTGAGCTTATAAACACGAGTTTCTCCCTTCTTTTGAAAACCTGGAGGAATTTTCATATATATATCTTCTAGAAGATCACCCTGTAAAAAGGCATTGTTAACATCCAGTTGATGAAGAAGCCAATTATAAATAGATGCAATGGACAAAAGAACACGAACCGTGACCAATTTGGCCACTGGAGCAAAGGTGTCATGAAAATCTATGCCTTCTTGTTGCGTATAACCCTTAGAAACAAGACATGCTTTGCGACGTTCAATCGTACCATCTGGTCGATATTTTGTTTTAAAAACCCATTTTCATCCAATGGAAGTTTTTCCAGGGGGAAGAGCAGTAATAGTGAAAGTGTCATTGTTTTCTAGAGCCATATGTTCCTTGAATATGGCATCACGCCAATCTAGAATTTTAATGGCTTCTGTGAAAGTACGTGGTTCGTCATTAGTGAGAACTGACGAGATGAAAGCACGGTGTTGTGGAGTGAATTGAGAAAGTGATAGATAGTCGGTAATAGGATAAGGAGTAGTCGACTTACATTGTTTAACAGAACAAATAAAATCCTTTAAATGGGAAGGCCGATGATGTTCTCTTGTCGAACGGCATAAGACATTTTCAGGCGCAGCAACAGCAGGAGAATTTGTTGTTGCTGGAACATTAATAGAGTCTGCACTTGGCAGAGAAGGTGCAGAAGAGTTAGTGTCATACAACGAATCAGTAGTATAATGTACTGTTGACGTACGTGAAGACTGAGAAGGCGTCTGGGGAGAATACTCCAAATGAGAAACAGGATTAGCATGTGACGATTGCAAGTCTGGATAAGCAGGAGAATCATCATAAACAAAATCATCAGGAACAGCAGTTTGAAAAATATCATTAGTATGGAGCTGTGCATCCTTAAATGGAAATAGATGTTCATGAAATATAACATCACGAGATACAAATGTAGATTTTGTGGAAATATCGAGGACAATATAACCTTTATGGTTATATGGGTTACCAAGAAACACGCCCGGCACAGCTCGCAGATCAAATTTATTAGTTATCTTAGTATTACGAGCATAGCATAAACAACCAAAAGTACGAGATTACAGGGAAGACTATACATAAGACTAGGAAGTTTTACAAGACTAAGTTACAGCAGGAGAATAGCAGGAGAATAGGACTTTTACAACAAAATACAACTGCAAGACTTGGACTTAGTTTCATGTGGGCTTAGCTTCTTGTGTTGATGTCATGTGCCTGCCGCACACTCCAAGTATGAGCAGGAGAATAGGACTTTTACAACAAAATACAACTGCAAGACTTGGACTTAGTTTCATGTGGGCTTAGCTTCTTGTGTTGATGTCGTGTGCCTGCCGCACACTCCAAGTATGACGTATGACGTCAAATAATTATAGAAAAATCACAGACTCTAGATTAGCAAAACAATTATAGTTGATAATCGAACCTTGATTCATCGAACCAAAATAAATCGAAAATTGTTGAATCTAATTAAGAAAAATGACTAAATGTCTATCAATAAAAAGAAGAGACCTTGGATTAAATCACGAGAATACTCTGCATGAAAGGAACAAGAAAAAATAACCTTATGAACAAACAAAAGGAACAAGAAAAAAATTGAAGAAAAATCAAACTGTAAACCATAATTACCAGAGGAAATTTATAGAAACAAACCCAATGATTTAATCAAACTGGAAAATGGGTGTTTCTTTTAATTTATAGAGAAACAAACCCTGGGTTTAAGAGCAAAGATTTAATTGATTTCTGGATTTTTTTAAGTTTCGATTTGGTGGATGAAGAAGATGGATAAGAGACCGAGAGAGCAGATAATTTAATTGATTTCTTCTGGGTTTTATTTTCAGATTCGATTTGGTGGATGAAGAAGATGGATAAGAGACCGAGATAGCATATGGTTTAATTGATTTCTTTTGGTTTTTTTTTTTCAGTTTCGATTTGGTGGATGAAGAAGATGGATAAGAGGCCGAGAGAACAGAAGAAGAAACAGAAAGTGAGATTAGATATGGGGAGAGAGAAATAGTTATTTAAATGCTCGGTCAAATAATAAAGAATTATCACATCTAAATCGGTTTCTATGGGTCGCGGGATCGTCAACGGATTTAGGGCAAAATAGTAATTATTTGGAGACCGCTATTAATCATCTTTGAATTTTTCCGTGTTTTTATTATATCAGAGACCGCTATGTTCGGTCAACGTTCCAACTACTGTCATTGAGGGTCTCGGATGTGGGTCATAGATACCCCATTTTCCACTAGTGAATGGACGGTTACGAAGGTTACAATCAAATCCCATTGGCAGAAGAGGACCAAGAACACACTGCTTTCTTCGCACCAAGAGGGTTATATTGTTACAACATAATGCCCTTTGTTTTAAAAAATGTAGGTGCTACATACCAAAGGATGGTGGAAAATATATTCGCAAGGTGGATCCACAAGACTCTAGAGGTATACGTAGATGACATGCTACTAAAAAGCAGGAAATCCGAAGATCATGTAGAGTCGTAGACCACTTGGAAGAAATATTTGAACAAATGAGACAATACAAAATGAAGATAAATCCTGCAAAGTGCATCTTTGGAGTGGCGTCAGGAAAGTTCTTAGGATATATTATATCAAAGAAAGGAATATAGGTAGATCCATAAAAGGTGCAAGAAGTTCGCGACATACCCACACCAGCAACACTGAAGGATATACAGAAATTGAACGGACTGTTATCTTCATTGAGACTAATATCTAATAGATTAGGTAGATTGGCAGGTATATTTCGGTCATTATCATATTTTTGATAGTGTACACGGGTTCCAATTTTCATGCCAAGTGCGTCTCTTTTCAACTCGTAAATCTTTGTTTGATCAACATACTACCAGTCTGGAATGTGATGATATTGTATAGATATTGTTGGAATTAAATTACAATATACGTATGCAACTGAGAAAAAATACTTAGCTCGCTCTGGTGTGTTATTGTTGTACCAGATATGCACTGATGATAGTATCAAAAAACTTAGTAGAGGCACGTATAAAATACGCTGAGCTAAAGGTAATATTGCCTAATACTCCTCTGAGATGCTATAGTAATTAGCAAATCACCTCCAGGATACAAATACTGTTAGTTCTCCTCTATGTGTAGCATACACAGAGAGAACCCTTAGAACTTGGCAGCAGAATTGAAAACAAAAACACAAATCGAAAATACAACCAGTTTCAGAGAAATGTAAAAACAAATTTATGTTTCTGTAAACTATGATGTTTCTGTGAACTAATATTCTGTAAACTAAGTTTCTGTAAACAAAGAAGTAGTTATACAAAATTATGTTTCTGTAAACTACAACTTGTTTCAGAGAAGAACTGAACTTTTCTGAGTTTTAAGATAAATGTAAATGAGAACTTAAGTTTCTGAAAGCAGAGAAGAAGAAGAAGAAGAAAGAGAACTTAAGTTCTGAGGTATGTCTCAAATGAAGTTTACAACTCGTATTTATAGCAAAAAATCGTTCGAACATTTGAAGAGAATCCAAGGCACGAAAAGATCCGTGAAACACGCGACAGACAAAAATAATTCTCGAACGTTGCAAAAGGTTAAGTAAAAGCAGACGTTAAAAATACAGTAAAAGTGTTTCTGTCGGGCAAGATTCTTTTCGACGAGAAATCTTTGTGCACAGGTGTCAAGAAGACAGTGTCTACACGTGTGAAGAGTAAGATTCTTCACGAGGTAAGCATGCGGAAGAAAATGTAAAAATTCTTTTACATGTGTGGGGGAATCGTAAAAACTTTCAGTAAAAAATAAAGGGTCGGATAAACCCACACCCACACCCACACCCACACCCACACCCACTCTCACGCCCACGCCCTCGCCCTCGCCCGCGCCCGAGCCCGACCGACCGACCGGACGGACGGCGGCGGCGTGCGTGCTTCTGTGCGAAGCACCGCGTGAACGGGAAAGGCAATAAGAAATGCAATAATGTTTAGGCAACCTTTCCATAGTCTAGGTCTTTCCCCATACACAAAGGTCTAAAGACCCAAAGGGCCATTCCCTTAAGGCTAAACCCATGTTATTTAAGTCTAAAACTCTAAGTGTTTTAGTCTATATGGGACTAATGTTTTATTCATTCACATGAAAAAAAAACATCTAGGGAGCAATAGGTCTTGGGATCAAAACATGGTTCATGAATTTTTGATTTTAATAAAACATTATTTTTTCTAACAATCCCCCACATGAATAATAAAACATGTCGATAAAACACGAGAAAACATAAGGCAACAATATAGGCTAAGGTGTCCCAAATATTGAACCTTAACTTAGTGAGAGGTTACATGAACTGCTTGTTGATACGGTGAACGCAATGTCTTGAACCACCAACAATGAATACAATTCAGAAATAACAGCCACACTTGATGCCTCAACCGAAGAAAACAACTGCCAAGCTCTTGCGGTTGTGCCCATTTTGGCCATGGGATAAAATCCCGGACTTAATGAATGTCTCTAGAGAATCAGCTCAAATTCTCATAGGAAGTGGCCCCACTTCCAACATCCACAAAGGTGAGTCCATAAAGAGTGTCCTGCCACACCCCGATTTAATCAAAGCCATGGAACCCATTAAGATCTCAAAAGATCATCCTAAAATTCTACAGGCTGCACTATCACACGGTTACACCATAGGGAGGGACAGAGATAGTGCTTTACCAATATCACCATAAATTAGTTGTCTCATTGAACCTTGATCTTGGAAATCCAATCACAAGGTTGAGTATCCTTCATGGTGATTTATTCTATGAGCTTAAGTCCCATCCCCTTCGATGTAAATTTAACTTCCTCTCTGGGTAAAACTTTCGTCAAAGGATCTGCAATATTATCTTTGGACTTTACAAAGTCTATCGAGATAATACTAGTAGAGAGTAGTTGTTTCACCATATTGTGTCTTCTTCGTATATGTATAGACTTCCCGTTGTATACATTGTTCTTTGCGCAACCAAGAGCAGCTTTACTGTCACAGTGGATTGCGATTAAAGACACGGGCTTGGGCCAGAGTGGAATTCCTCCCAGGAAACATCGCATCCATTCAGCTTCCTCTTCAGCTTTTTCCAAGGCTATAAATTCAGACTCCATAGTGGATTTATCTATACATGTCTGTTTGGTAGACTTCCATGAGACAGACGCACCTCCAAGCAAGAAAATGTACCCACTAGTAGATTTGCACTCTTTTGAGTCTGATATCTAGTTGGCATCACAATACCCTTCCAATACAGCAGGATACTTCCCAAAACTTAAGCAATAGTTTGAGGTCCCTCTCAGGTAACGTAAAACTCTGAAGAGAGAATTCCAGTGATCACCTTACTGGTTGCAAGTATACCTGCTTAATCTACTCACAGAGTATGCAATATCAGGTCTTGTACAGTTCATCATATACATAAGACTATCAATAATGCGAGAATACTCAAGTTGATCAATTCCCTTACCCTTGTTATGTTTCAACTTACAAGTGGGATCAAATGGAGTAGAGGCAGGTTTAGCATTTTCATAATTAAATCTCTTAAGTACGGTTTCAGCATAATGAGATTGACTAAGACTATATCCATCAGATGTCTTTTTGATTTTCATCCCTAAGATTACATCAGTAGGGCCTAAGTCTTTCATGTCAAAATTATCTCTAAGCATGATTTTAATGGTATTAATAATATCAAGGTTACTGCCTAATATGAGCATATCATCAACATATAGGAACACAATAACATGAGAATCATCCACAGATTTAATGTAAACACATTTATCAGATTCATTAACCTTGAAGCCATTAGTTATCATAACATGATCAAATTTTTCATGCCACTGTTTAGGTGCTTGTTTTAAACCGTAAAGAGATTTGTTTAACTTGCATACTTTGTTTTCATGACCTTTTACAATAAAGCCTTCAGGTTGATCCATATAAATCTCTTCATTTAATTCACCATATAGAAAAGCAGTTTTAACATCCATCTGATGTATATGCAAATCATAAATTGAAGCAATAGCAATCAACATCCTAATAGAGGTGATTCTAGTGACCGGTGAATAGGTATCAAATAAATCTAAACCTTCTATTTGTCTATAGCCTTTAGCTACCAACCTATCTTTATATTTATCTATTGTTCCATCTGTTCTAAGTTTCCTTTTGAACACCCATTTACAACCTATGGATTTACTACCAGGAGGTAAATCAACAAGCTCCCAAGTTTCATTTTGCTGAATGGATGTAGTTGCGGATTATCTCACAACTACACCCTCATTAGAATCCATTAAAATGATTCCTAAACCTCATTAATTTGATATGAAACTAATAATTAAGGTACTAAAATTATAAAGAGACACAAAGATTTTTACGTGGTTCGATCAATGTGATCTACATCCACGGTGCTTCACTAGTGATTGTATGTGATTACATGATTTTACAATTGAGACTCCATTAATGAATATTTGGAGCTCTAGAATTTTGGGGAAGAAGATGATAAAGAAAATAAATCCCTCTCTAAAATTTTCTCTCTCCTCCTAAAATTATCCTCATCTCTCAAATTGTGTCTCTCAAAAATGTGTCTCCCCTTTCCTCTCATGCCTAAATGGCTATTTATATGATTTTACACATTGGATAACAACTAATCTTTCCCTTAATTTCGGATCAAAGAATCATCATACGAACCTTCGCAAATTTACTTCACGAACTTCCTTTACTCGTAAAACGTTCTTCGTGATTTCTTTATCTTCGCAAAATATTCTATACTCGCAAAATGTATTTTCTCTCCATAATTTCTTAAGTTATCATTTGCTGTGATATTCCGCTCCTACATCTTGCCTCTTTTTTCTTGAATATTGCTTGAAGAGCGATCTTTAAGAAAAAATCCGTTGTTGTAGTAATCTTTGATCTTTGTTGATGAAGGAACGAGCGAAAGAATACTAGTCTTGAAAAGTATATACTTGCCTCTATTCTTTTGCGAAGTCCCGGAATGTTGCTAAGTAAATAAGAAGTATCAACCATTGAAGTATAAGAAGTATGAAGTATCCTTGAAGAAGTATGAGAAGTACTTAATCCTCGAAATATATAAGAAGTATGAAGTATCCTTAAGAAGTACTTAATCCTATAAATGTAAGAAATATTGCGAACCCATCATGCGAACTCTCACTCCATGTTCTTTGCCTCATGCTATGCTTTAATGCAAATAAAAATTTAGATTAGTATTCAACATTTCTTTTATCAAAATATTCACTTAATTGCAAGTTCAAATCGTTTTTCTTTGTTTTGATTTCCTTTGTATTATCTATTTCATCTCTCTTGACAAATATTTTTCCATGGAAATGATCCTAATAGGTACCCCCTCATATGAAGCACTGAGGTGCTTTGCCTTTTATGAGTATACGCCATAAAGGTTTGCCAGCTACTACTCTCCATGTCGAATATCATATCATTGGAAATAAAGTAAATTTTTCAAGAGAAATATATAAATTGATTTGTGCGAGATGTTTTTCTAGGTTTCTTTTGTAATTGTGAAATCTTGAGATCTTTGTAATTGTATCATCTTTGTAATTGTGTGATTGAATCGCTTTTTGTAAATCAAATCAAAAATCTTTTATTTTTCGTAAGCAAATAAAATGTTTAAGGAAAGAGGTACTTAGCTTTTATGTGAGTCGTTGTTGTCTCTTGCGAAGTATGTGATTTGCTTGCGAAGCTATCATCGTCTTGCATGTTCTCATAGCATACCAATTATTCTAGCCCACTCTTGCGAAATAGAATTCTGCTGTTTTGCGAACTTTTGCTAAGTAAATGAACATTTGCGAAGTATTGGTGTTGCGAACGTTCGCAAAGTGAATATTTGCGAAGTGTAAAAGTAGAAATGCTGCTTCTGCGAACGTTCGTAAGGTTTGACCTTCGCATATACTCAATTTGGTGTGATTTCCTGTAAGTAATCATAGTGGAGCTTTCTTCGTAAGTTATCATAGTGGAGATTTCTCATCTTCGTAAGAATTAAGTATATAATTAAGTATATACTCCAAGTAGTTGTATACTGGACTTCGTATACTCCAAGTGGGACGTATAATCATTTTGCGAAGTACATAACTTCATCTTTCTTCGTGAATTTGACTTATCTTCCTGGATGAGTTGTCAACGAACACATACATGCTTTCTTGGTCGACGACGGAACGTTTAATCAATTACTTGTAGTTTTCACAAGTTGAAGCTGTAATTGATCGACTCGGTGGAATTGAATGATCCGCCATTGAGAAATGAAAAGATGGAGATCCTTGTACAGATCCAAATGAACTCACACGAGTTAGTGAAGCTGATCCCAACTATTAAACGAAATGGTTGATCCCGCAAGTTACAGGAAGGATAAATCCATTTAATCTTTCCCTGTTTCTAGCGCCAATTATGTAGTTGCGGATTATCTCACAACTAAACCCTCATTAGAATCCATTAAAATGATTCCTAAACCTAATTAATTTGATATGAAACTAAGAATTAAGGTACTAAAATTATAAAGAGATACAAAGATTTTTACGTGGTTCGATCAATGTGATCTACATCCACGGTGCTTCACTAGTGATTGTATGTGATTACATGATTTTACAATTGAGACTCCATTAATGAATATTTGGAGCTCTAGAATTTTGGGGAAGAAGATGATAAAGAAAATAAATCCCTCTCTAAAATTTTCTCTCTCCTCCTAAAATTATCCTCATCTCTCAAATTGTGTCTCTCAAAAATGTGTCTCTCAAAAATGTGTCTCCCCTTTCCTCTCATGCCTAAATGGCTATTTATATGATTTTACACATTGGATAACAACTAATCTTTCCCTTAATTTCGGATCAAAGAATCATCATACGAACCTTCGCAAATTTACTTCACGAACTTCCTTTACTCGTAAAACGTTCTTCGTGATTTCTTTATCTTCGCAAAATATTCTATACTCGCAAAATGTATTTTCTCTCCATAATTTCGTAAGTTATCATTTGTTGTGATATTCCGCTCCTACAATGGATTCCCATTCATTTAGTGAAGCTTCTTCCCAGAAAGGAGCTTCTGTAGAAGTCATAGCTTCCTTGTAGGTTTGGGGTTCAGACTCTACCGTGAGAGTCAAAAAATCTGGGCCAAAACTTGTTTCAGTTCTAACCCTCTTACTTCTTCTTGGTTCAATCTCATATTCTAAAGTTGGGGTTTGACTAGTCGATGGAACATCATAGAGGTCATCATGGACCCTTTTTCTTGGTCCATACCTTAAAGGAAATATGTGTTCGAAAAACACAACATCTCTTGATTCCATTATGGTGTTCAGACCAATGTTATTGTGGTCAGAACTAATGACCATGAACCTGTGTGCATTTGTATGCTCAGGATATCCTAAGAAAACACAGTCAACTATTTTAGGACCTATTTTAGTTTTCTTGGGATGAGGAATGGCCACCTTGGCCAAACACCCCCACACTTTAAGGTATGCATAAGAAGGTTGTCTACCATTCCACAATTCATAGGGAGTTTTATCTAATTTTGTAAATGAAACTCGGTTCAAGATATAGCATGCAGAGAGGATAGATTCCCCCCACAAGTTCGAAGGTAACCCCGAACTAGTCAACATAGCATTTACCATATCTATGAGTGTTCTATTTTTTCTTTCGGCTACACCATTCGATTCAGGTGAATATGGTGCAGTGGTTTCATGAATGATTCCATTATTTTTACAAAACTCACCTATGGGTATAACATACTCACCGCCACGGTCTGACCTAAGAGTTTTAATTTTAACTTCTTTTTGGTTTTCTACTTCAAGTTTATAAAATTTGAAAGCCTCTAAGGCCTCATCTTTATTTCTAAGAAGATGAACCTGACAATATCGTGAGTAATCATCTATAAAAGTGATATACCATTTTTTACCACCTCTTGTTGGTGTTGATTTCAAGTCTCCTAAATCCTAGTGTATAAGTTCCAAAGGAACTGTTTTACGTTCAACACTTTTATTAAACGGTTTTCTTGCATATTTAGATTCAACACAGATTTCACATCTTTGTTTTTTGTCAAAGTTTATTTTTGGTATGCAACCTAAATTAGCAAGTCTTTCTAGAGATTTGAAATTAACATGCCCAAGTCTATCATGCCAAACATGTGAGGAGTCACAAACATAAATAGAAGAAGATGCATTAACATTCAATTTCAAATCAGATACACTAAGCTTAATCATGTTATCGGTAACATAACCTTTTCCTACGAATTCACCATGCTTAGAAATTACAACAGTATTAGACTCAGCAACAATTTTAAAACCTTTTCCTAGTAATATGGTTTCTGAGATAAGATTTTTGCATATGTCTGGGACGTAAAATACGTCATTCAATGCGAGAGTTTTTCCTGAAGTTAGCTTCAGTTCGACCTTGCCTTTCCCCACCACTTTCGCGGTGGAAGAGTTTCCCATGAACAGTTTTTCATCATCTCCTACTATGGCATAGGAGGAGAAAACATTTCTGAATTTACATACATGCTTGGTGGCTCCAGAATCAAGCCACCAGTCTCTCAAATTAGTCATACTAGATACAAGGTCGACTTCAGACACCATGCCAGTGAAATATCCAGAATCATCTACTATGTTTGCCTTATTTTTCTATTTTGGATCATATTTGATATTTTTAGGGGCCTTATAGTCTTTAGCCATATGTCCAGGTTTACCACAATTAAAACAGTCGCCTTTGATGGTGTGCTTAGTGACACCACCCCTAGGATTAAAATTGTTACCTCTGGGTTTTCGACGTCTGTTACGTCTATTACCCATTTTGCTGGATTCTCCAGGACTTTTCTTTGAAGCAGCTTTATCATCCAGAACGTGTGCTTTGTTGGTTATGTTTTTGCTCAGCATCATGCTCTTGTCCTTGCTGCACATAAGCTCCTCAACCAGGATCTTTTTTCCAAGCTCCACCATGGTCATTTCACGAGTCTTGTGTCGCAGCCTCCCCTTGTATTCGCTCCATGAGGGTGGAAGCTTTTCAATCACATCCGATACTTGTAGAGCTTCATCAAAGTGCATGCCTTCAGCAAGAATCTCGATGATGAGGTGTTGAAGTTCGACGAAATGTTCTACCACAGACTTTTCGTCAGTCATGTTGTATTCCAAGAACTTAGCCATCAAGAACTTCTTACTTCCAGCAGCTTCAGCATGATATTTTTCTTCAAGAGCTTCCCATAAATCAAAAGCATTAAAATTTTCTTTTGCATTATAGAAGTCGTACAAGGAGTCATCCAGACAATTAAGAATATGATTCTTACACATGTAATTCTTCCTATTCCACTTTTCCAATTTATCTTCATTACCACGGTGATGAAGTCTTCTCGAGGGTCTATTTAAAGCAAGTCCATCTAACCTTTGGTCGTTTAGGAAGAATAACATTTTAGACTGCCATCTCTTAAAGTCCTTACCACTAAAATTTGGTGGTCTTTCTACAGTATTCTTTCCCATGTTCTTACAACAACAATTATATAGCAACGAATATTACCTTTAGATTGTTGGAATTTTATTACAATATACGTATGCAACTGAGAAAAAATACTTAGCTCGCTCTGGTGTGTTTGTAGAAATCGGGGGTCGCCTAGCACGGGTCGAGTGCCGGTCTATTTCCTTTGTCCATAATTGTTATGGGGCGAAGTCCATGTTCTCATCCGTTCGTGGATGTTTAATGTACACAGGGGTCTGGCAGAGATAATTTCTTACTAGTTCATTAGTAAGAGGGCCAACTCTGCAAAGAAGAAAGAGATGTTTTGAAGTCGCCACCTGACTAAAGGGAGTCAGACCCTTTTAACTAGTTTGAATTCTTTTGAGGAAAACAAAACCTAGTTATGACTTGCATATTTATGGTCTCTATCGAGAGTCCGGGTAAGGAGATTCTAGTACGGGATGGGAAGGTGTTAGGCACCCATCAGCCGCCCAATCGTAAGATTGGCCTCTACTTCATGATTAAAGGGGAAAAGTTTATAATTTACTTTTATCAATACTTATGTGCAGGATTTTAATACCGAAATTTATTAGAAATTGAGAAGAGATTTTCATGCATCAATTATTTAGAATATAGAATTAATGCAAACTTTATTATTTTATATATATATAAATATAATAAACATATTTATTATGGGTCTAATGTGGGAGGGAATTCCGCTTTAAACCCACACTTTGACTTATCCCACTTGGAAAATTAATAATAAAGCATAATTATTTTTATGTAATGTAAAGAGTAGCTGCGGTGTTACTACGAAATGGAAAACCATTCCGTTCCCATATGACTACATAATTACCGAAGAGATAGGAAATTAATATACCTGAACTATGATAATGAAACTTGAAGGATTCTTAGGATGATTTGTTGCTTTCGTCAAGTATGCAGAAAGTAATTAAAGTACCAGCAATTTAATGCTAATCTTTTAAGAACTTAAAGACAATTAACTTGAAATATGATGTAAGAAAACTTGAAAATATTCTAATAACGATTTCTTGCTTTTGTCAAGTATGCAGAAAATAATTAAAGTACCAGCAATTTAATGCTAATCCTTTAAAAACTTAAAGACAATACTTGATTTGATTACGAAGCGAAGGAAAAATAAAGGAGAAAGTGTTTGAATGCGAGAAATTATTATTGAGTCTCTTTTTGAAGTGTTTTCCAGTCTAAAATGAAGTCTCTGGAGTGTTTTTCGTTGTTTTTGAATGAGAAATTCGATCTCTATTTATAGGGAAAAATCTTCAACTCTCCGCTTAATTTAAAATTCGCTTTGTTGAAAATAAAGGTCAGAAATCGTCCTTTTTTCCTTCGCATGCAAATTCGCTTCTCCTTTTCTTCCTTCTTTTTCTTCTTCTTCATTTTCCTTCACTGCTTTTCAATTGTATGCGACAATTAAAAATCTGATTATGACATGTGGGACCGCTTGGTCTTGTTCACGATCTTGTTACTATTCAAAAGTCTTATCTTGTTTACGCATGTTCTTTGTTAATACCGGTGTTACTGTTCACACCGCATCAAAAAACATGATTGATGTGAAATTAGTCTCCTACCCAAGCTCCATATCATCCCTAAGAACCTAGTGATGAATTCAAAATCCAAAATCATTGTCGATCAAAATCCATCATGATCATCATGATGACCACCATTAAGAACACCCATGTTCTTCATGTTCTTCATGAGGAAGAAAGATAGGTTCCCTTAGTAAAAAATCGGGTGCCTTTAGTATTTCCCTGGAACTTGACTGCTTTGACTTTTAGTCTTATGAGATTTTGTTTTGCTCATAACTTCTTCATACAAACTCGAAATGATTCCATTCTTTCGCCATTGGATTCGTATTTTCTTCCTCTCTATCATGATAGCGAGAATTCCCAGGTTTGGAAGGATAATGAAATGGGTAGGAGCTGTGCTTGTGGGCTTGAGAGCTTGTGGGCTTGATTGGTAGAGCTTGTGGGCTTGATTGGTTGATCTTATGGGCTTGATTGGTAGAGCTTGTGGGCTTGATTGGTTGAACTTATGGGCTTGATTTAAAGGATATGAAAATCCTTAATGGCTCCACAAAGAAATTTCTCTTGTATCCGGCTTCGAAGTATAAGAATGATATTTTCTATGGAAGGTGCGGAAATGGGGTGTCAACAGTGTTATTGTTGTACCAGAGATGCAATGATGATAGTATCAAAACACTTAGTAGAGGCACGTATAAAACACGCTGAGCTAAAGGTAATATTGCATGCTACTCCTCTGAGATGCTATAGCAATTAGCAAATCACCTCCAGGATACAAATACTATTAGTTCTCCTCTATGTGTAGCATACACAGAGAGAACCCTTAGAACTTGGCAGCAGAATTGAAAACAAAAACACAAATCGAAAATACAACCAGTTTTAGAGAAATGTAAAAACAAATTTATGTTTCTGTAAACTATGATGTTTCTGTGAACTAATATTCTGTAAACTAAGTTTCTGTAAACAAAGAAGTAGTTATACAAAATTATGTTTCTGTAAACTACAACTTGTTTCAGAGAAGAACTGAACTTTTCTGAGTTTTAAGATAAATGTAAATGAGAACTTAAGTTTCTGAAAGCAGAGAAGAAGAAGAAGAAAGAGAACTTAGGTTCTGAGGTATGTCTCAAATGAAGTTTACAACTCGTATTTATAGCAAAAAATCGTTCGAACATTTGAAGAGAATCCAAGGCACGACAAGATCCGTGAAACACGCGACAGAAAAAAATAATTCTCGAACGTTGCAAAAGGTTAAGTAAAAACAGACGTTAAAAATACAGTAAAAGTGTTTCTGTCGGGCAAGATTCTTTTCGACGAGAAATCTTTGTGCACAGGTGTCAAGAAGACAGTGTCTACACGTGTGAAGAGTAAGATTCTTCACGAGGTAAGCATGCGGAAGAAAATGTAAAAATTCTTTTACATGTGTGGGTGAATCGTAAAAACTTTCAGTAAAAAATAAAGGGTCGGATAAACCCACACCCACCACGCCCACGCCCACTCCCGCGCCCGCGCCCCCGCCCGAGCCCGAGCCCTTAAGGCTAAACCCATGCTATTTAAGTCTAAAACTCTAAGTGTTTTAGTCTATATGGGACTAATGTTTTATTCATTCACATGAAGAAAAAAAACATTTAGGGAGCAATAGGTCTTGAGATGAAAACATGGTTCATGCATTTTTGATTTTAATAAAACATTGTTTTTTCTAATAGATATCTTGTTGTTCCTTTGTCTTGACTGTTATTTATACGTTTCACCTTAGTAACTCATATACTCTTTTTGATTCTTGTGTTTCGAGTCTTCTGATCAGGTGAGTTATTAGGTTCACTTTAGTTCATTATTTATGCCAACGGTTATTGGATTATCTTATATTATTGTCTTTTTAGTTGATCGGTATATTTAATTATGCGTGCAAATTGTTGCGCATCCGAGGATATTGCTGCAGCATCCATCATGTAACCTTTATTTGTTTTTTTTTGCATTCTTCTCTTTGGAAAAAGGATATAAAGCGTACAAATGTTTTATTTGAGAAACATCTTGATTCAAGATATATGACTATGGATTGATGAAGCAATTGAATAGCAAACAACATACTCACACTATAGTAGGAGCCATGTAAAGAAAATAACATCTTTGTTAATGGATGAATCAGTGTTATAGTTCAGCATATTATTATTTGTAATGCTAGTTCTATATTTATTTTTATTTTAACATTCTTCCATAGGGGATATATGGTTCCCAAATATTTGAGGAAAAGTTATTAACTGGGATAACATATTTACAGTTTCTGAGTATTGGTTTCTGAGCTTATGAGTGGACAAGAGAAGTGTTTTTTAGACATGTAGTAAGGCCTTTTGACCATTATAAGTTAGAATTTTATCGTTTTCGCTTTCGCTTTACACATAATGTCATTTCTAATTTGAGCTAAGCCTAAGCAGGTTTGATGGTTGTTATTATTGTAGGCCAAAGTTTTTAAAAAGATGCAAAATCTTATATCGCTACTTGACCAAGACTTGACTAACTTTTGTGAGAATGAAGCTACCATGATGTTAGATTTGACAATGTTATCCACCTCTGATTCTCCAAAAGTAATAGCTAATATGTATGATGTGGTGAAAATTCTTATAGGAAAGAATATTTTAAATACTCTGGTCACTCTAATAGAATCATACGATGACTTTCCAAGCATCTCTTCCGAAGAGATGAAATTGATTGATTTTTTAGATAACTAGTTAGACATCACAAAACAAGAAACCGTAAAATATCAAGTTAACTAGATGACTGCTGCAGCAGTGGGAGGCCGACAATATTTATTATAGTACTTAGACTTAACTGTGGTCATTAAATGGTTAAGGGATAAACTATGTATCGGACAAAACACAAAGTGTCATCGAATAAAGACGACTATATAGTGCGAGGCCATTAAAAACCATAACTAATTTATATACTTATTCTTACATACAAATTAACCTATTATTACCATGTATTTGAAAATACATCCATTTTGTCCGAACCAAAACATAGTCACTAGTCTACCTAGTAGTACCTGCCTCATTACCTAAAAACACAAAAAAAATATCACTTCAGCGCAAATGTTTGGATGTGGGGTCGGGGCACTAAGAGCTTCTCCAATGATCACTTGGTCAGCTTCATATGTGGCATCATGGGAAGACATCCTTTATCCTATTTTACAACCATTTTTCCTAAATATAAGGAGTAATAAAAAAATTCCTCCAACCCACTTGCCTTTTAATCATTTTTTGGCCTAGCTGTAATTTTATTTATATACTGATTAAAAATTTAATTTAATAAAAAAAGAATTATCATCACGGGGAGGAAAATTGTCAAGAAGTTGCTTGAGAAAATATTTTTACGCCATTGACAGAAACACATAAAAGGAAGTAGTGCCAATGATGCATCAAGAAAAAGAGCTACCAAATTTCGTTCAAGTGAAAAATTAGGAATCAATCTACCGCTCATCAATAGTATCAATCAATGAACAATACCTACAACAATTAAATCATGTATTCTTCATGCGCCACGATCAAAATTAACTGTTCAAAATTAATCAATAAGGATCAATCTTATAGGGAATCAGTCACTGGACAAAGGGAGATCAAGTTTGAAAAGTCAAAAGTATTAAAAACACCAATGGAATGTGATGAAAGATATTCAGTAAACTACAAACCCATGAAATCAAATAAGGACATACTAATTAATCCTGATACGACAGTACATTACGATGTTAACATAGTCTATTAATGGAGGCGTAAAAAAAAGAACTCTGGGAGATTCATTTATTTTTAATTAAAAAAAAAAAAGTCGATTAGGATACTAACACATCCTCTTGGTGAACCTCTAAAACAAGAGGTTGAGTAAGAGGATGTCTATCTAAATTTATGCCATGTCACCTACTAACTAGTTAAAGAGGTTAGGGTTGGAGAAAGAATTTAGGAAAAATGAATGTGAATCCTACATGGACGAAGACTTTTTTCTTCACACACATCCCATTGGAGAAGCTCTAAGTTAGTGCAGCTAAACTATCGCTCCATGTGTCCTTGTTTTACGCCGCATGCATATGAACAGGTGTTATGAATTTTGAAAGGTATATGGGTATTTTGGTCATTTATACATTAGGCTAATGACTAAGCCTAGGTTTTCTCGTCTTGTTTAACGATTTCAACTTCTCTCGTTTTCCCTGTTTTTTCATGAAATGTCGTTTAATGAAGTACTCTTGCTACTTCTTCTTTTTATTTAATCCGTTAAAGCTTAATTTTTTTTTCTTGTCTCCTTGGTTGGTGGCGATTAAAGTGATTAAGGAAGGAAGCCTATTTTTTTTGTTTCCTTAATCACAGTATTTGTTAATTAAGCTTTGATTTTTGATTTGAAGATATGGGTTTGTGATTTTAATTTTTGGGTGGATGAAGAATAAGAGAAGAAGATTTGATGGATTACAATGGGTGACTCGCTGAGTGGGTAACTGATCCAAAATAGTTCAAATTGATCGAGTTAGATCAGGTAATTGGTCAATTCGGTACATGGGTTTGTTTCAATCATATGAGACTCTAATAAAAAGGGTTTTGATTGCTTGTAAATGGTTCTAATTTGATTAGTTTTATGAAACTGACAATTTTGGTCTTTGTAATTGATCTTCGATAAAATTTTCGTTTTCTTTTTGGAAGAATTTGGGAACTGGTATTGTTTGGTTCGGGTTTGAGTTGATCCGACCCGTCATCTTCTTCGCCCGTTTTTGGTCAGGAGTTTTTCAAAAAAAAAAAAAAAAAAAGTCTTATTAATTATGTGATTTTATGTATGAAACCCATAAAACGTGGAATTGGCTTTTTTTATTTTATCGGAGGAATAATGTAGAGAAGATGATCCAGGGAAGGCCATATTCGAATTTGAGCTAATGGGTCGGACTCAGTGAAGTCCGAATTCGAAAAGTTCATCTTCTACACCCGATTCTCTGCTACTGTAACGCTGCATCTTCATACTCTCCTCCTTTTTTTTATCGAATATGGCTACAACCGATCGAATATGATCATGTTTTAAGCTGAAAATATGATAAAAAAATTCCAAGGAATTTGCTATGTTCTTCATATTTTTCTCTGTTTTTTTTAGATCCAATTTCTGAAATCAGATCGATTCAATGGATTATTTGATCAACCTTGAACTGTGAATTTGTTTGTTTAAGTATGTTTGATGGAATATTCTGATCAATTTGATTAATTATCTTAAATTTGATCTTAATTTCATGAAATTGTAAAATCCAAAAACTAATTTCATTTTTTTTTTTGTACATTGTTTGTGACGGACAAACATCACATAGAAGGCCTCCTTAACAGTCGGCCAATTAATGCATCCACAACTCCAAAAAATAACGTCACAATTCTCTCGGAATCTTACGAATGATAAAGTGGGGAAGGAGAATGGAATTCAATCTTGTATTAATGTTTCACTAATGAAGACTAGTTAGTAATTCGGCGAATTATTCGCGAATCCGTACGAATCAGCCGAATCCGATTCATTCGGCCGAATTACTTTTAACAACACCAAATTTGATAATAATGAAGAAAAAAAATCTTAAAATAGATAGTTCAAAGAGCTTTTTAAATATACTAATTTTACAAAAATCCGATATATATTTTTTAAAAATATCTAAGCTTTTTGTTTTTTTTAATGTATTTTCTAAAAACAATAAAATTGGTTTAAATCATTCTTTCAACTCCATAAATATAAAAACTTTTATTAATTTGAAAACTTATTTAATAGGGAACTTATATTTCTAAACGAAAAGTACGTATCCGTTCACCAAACAATTAACTTTTTTATTTATATTAGTAAGATTATTTGAGGGTCAATTTAACATTCATTAATGAAGACTAGTAATACCCCAACACCCAAACTTGAATTGGTTCTTTTTTATTATAATAATGAAAAAAAATAAAATAGATAGCAAAACTATTGCACTTGTTCGTGATTGTAATGCTAATGAAAACGATTTAAACAGTGAGGTAGGCACAGATGAAATTCAAATGCTATCCTTTCATGTCACACCTAATAATACTAAGTTGCGTTCTCGTGGAAAGTCTTCCGTTGTTGAGGGAAAAGATGATTCTAAATCGTTGCTGATATGCGCAAATATTTTAACATCAAAGACACTTATATCAAATGCTAAGGAATCATCAACTTCTTCAAACTTTTAATGATATTACTGAGATAGGAGACAAAGATAAGCTAGAATAGATTGAATCCCATTTGGGAGAAGGCAAGTGCCATATATTAGTGTTCTAATGAAGAATTCAAAATTGGATGTAACAAATGGAAGAATTCCCTGGTGGAGGACGTCGATACTCAATGAGCGTTACATGTTAATAACGTTTCAATCTTCCTTGATTCCAGCACACATTTGTGTACGAATGTGGAAGAATCCTTTGTACGAAAGGAGGAATGCCAATAATTAGGGATCAAAAAATATGTATGAATTAATTTATATTTCATCCATCCCAATTTAATTGAAGGTTTAGGTGTTTTCACGTGGATTAAGAAAACAGAAAGAGATTAATTATTTTCTATATATATCCCTTAATAATAATTGCTAAAGTATTCAAATCTCCTAGTTTTTTGTTCCTTGTTTCCGGTGGTTGATTTCAGTGCAGGGACAAATCAGGAAAAAAGTGAGAAAAATATGGAAACCTTTATCTATTCTGGGACTAGAAAAAACCCCTAAACCTTCAAGTAAAACGAGACGGATGGAGTATATAATGAGTTCTTAATTTATAGTCTACATAGGTAATCAAAAATGTGTTATTTTATAATTTTAGCAAATTATTAATTTGACACGCCTTCGACTCGGGACCGACTAAAAATATTATTTAAGAAAGTCTATTAAATAATAGAGTATTAATTAATGGAGTCTCTCTTGTATATCTCCATTTCTTTTAATCCCAAAAATAATATTTATCTAGATCGATTGAACTAAATTTTCAGAAAAAGAAGAATAGAAAACGGAAATTGAGACTCGGTTTGGTACTATTAGCTAAGGGATGCACCTCCCCGGATGATGGTTTCTTGTGATTTCAATTTAGAGAATTAGAGAGAGATTGGGTTTTATCCCTCTTATCTAAAGGATCCGAATAAGCCAATTCGATTCTGTTTTGGTATTAGCCTGATAAACTCGCCGAGTCCAGCTCTTAGTGACTTAATTGTGTGTGGGTCTTAAGGCCAAGCACAGTGGTGTTCAATTCGCTATAGCTTAAGCTAAAATGTAAACTAAGATTCATTAAATCACCTATCGGAAAAATATCGCGATTTAAAAAAAAAATGATTTTCAATATCGGCGCGCGGGTTATAACCTCAAAGGTGTCACTATCTATGTACAAAAACCCCAACAAAACAAATTGTTCACAAAAACCCCATTTAACATAAACTGTCTATATTAGCCTTCTAGTTTAAATCACCCCAACAAAAATAAAAATAACCCCACATTTAATTTTAAATCACCCCAACAAAAATAAAAATCAACCCCATCACCACCGTCACCACTGCACTGCACCACCACCACTGCCGCCACTGCACCACTGCCGCCGCCACCGCAACACCAACGCCACCGCACCACCACCGTCACCGCCACCATTGCACCACCGCCGCCACCATCGCCGCCGCCACCACCACTGCACCACCGCCGCCACCACACCACCGCCACCACCACCACAGCACCATCACCACCACCGCCACCACTGCACCACCGCCGCCTCCCACCACCCCCACTGTCACTTGGTAGGCTTAGAAAGATACCTACTTCTATGTATAAACTGCAAGTGCACCACTGCAACCACAAAGTGGCAAGCATGTGCTTAACCGCGAGATTTGGAGAGGTAGAAGTTGATTCTAAATCCCGATTCAAAGAGTAACCAAAAGGTTTGATTTTGTCGATACGACGATATGATTTTCAAGGATCAAATAATAAAGATGCAAATAATAAGATATGTAAACAATGAGAATATGGATACTAGGTATTCAAATCCACCAATAACCTATGATATGCATTCAACTTGTAATATTATTCTTGTCCTTATAGTAGATTCAAGTCTACCTTATAACTAAGGTGTTTCTCCAATGGATAATTTACAACACCACTCGGCACCGTTGAGCTCAAAAGAGGTAGTTAGGGTTTCAAGTTTTAAAGCAAAAGCAAAAAAAGTGTAAAATTGACTCGAATAGTTATACAAAGTTATAGTAACAAAGAATAAGAACTATCGTTAAGAATAATAGAGAATGATGAAGAACACGAAGAACAGACGCTTCAGAATCGGCGTTCTGAAGAACACTTAAGAACGACACGTAGAATAACTGTCGTTGTTTAACAAAGGACACGTTGAATAACTCATTGTTGAAGTGCGAAATGCTTTATGCATCGTTATGGTGGGCCTTTTTTTTTTTGGTGTTCCCGAATACGCTTACAAGAATATCGACTTTTGTACAGCTGCTTTATCTACAAAAGAAATGCTGCAGTTCCAAAGAGACAATTTATGAATGAAGGATGAGTATTTAAACTTGAACTACACTTTACCAAATCTTCAATCTAAAGCCAAAAACTTGGTAGGCTTAGAAAGATACCTACTTATGTATAACCATCGTGCACAAACTGTCGCAAGCAACACAGGAAAGCACAGGCCCAACCACCGAGATTTGGAGAGAGTAGAAGTTGGATTCTAAATCCTGATTCAAAGAGTAACCAAAAGGGGTTTGATTTTGTCGATACGACGATATGATTTTCAAGGATCTAATAATAAAAGATGCAAATAACAAGATATGTAAACAATGAGAATATGGATACTAGGGTATTCAAATCCACCAATAACCTATGATATGCATTCAACTTGTAATATTATTCTTGTCCTTATAGTAGATTCAAGTCTACCTTATAACTAAGGTGTTTCTCCAATGGATAATTTACAACAGCTACTCAGGCACCTGTTGAGCTCAAAAGGAAAAAAAAAAAAAAAAAAAAAAGTAAAATTGATCATGAATAGTTATGTTACAAGAAGAATAAAGAATAAGAACTATCGTTGCCACAGAATAAGACAGATGAAGAACACGAAGAATGCACGTTTAATCGCCGTTCAAGAACACGAAGAACGACATAGAAGAATAACTACACTTCAGTTTAACAAAGGACAGCTGAATAACTCGTTGTCAAGTGCTGGGGCTTTATGCGACTCGTTATGGGTGGGCCCTTTTTTTTTTGGTGTTCCCCGAATACGCTACAAGAATATCGACTTTTGTACAAATTTTCTATCTAAGAAATGCTACGGCTGTGGAGACAATTTATGAACAAAGGATGAGGAGACAAACTTGAACTACACTTCTACCAAATCCCGGCAACGGCGCAAAAACTTGGTAGGCTTAGAAAGATACCTACTTCTATGTATAAATCTAGTGCACAAAATCGACAAGCAACACAGTGAAAGCACAAAAATGAACCACAGAGATTTGGAGAGTGTAGAAGTTGATTCTAAATCCCGATTCAAAGAGTAACCAAAAGGGGTTTGATTTTGTCGATACGACGATATGATTTTCAAGTGACCTAAATAATAAAAGATGCAAATAAAAAGATATGTAAACAATGAGAATATGGATACTAGGGTATTCAAATCCACCAATAACCTATGATATGCATTCAACTTGTAATATTATTCTTGTCCTTATAGTAGATTCAAGTCTACCTTATAACTAAGGTGTTTCTCCAATGGATAATTTACAACAGCTACTCATTGCACCTGCTGAGCTCAAAAGAGGTAGTTAGGTTTTCAAGTTTTAAAGCAAAAAGCAAAAAAAAAAAAAAAGTGTAAAATTGATCAGAATAGTTATGTTGCTATAGTAATGGGGATGTTGAACTATCACATAAGTAAAGAATAGCCGATGAAGAACACGAAGAATGTACGTTTAACCTGCTGCTCAGAACACGAAGAACGACATGAATAACCGTCGTTGTTTAACAGTGACACAGTTGAATAAATCGTTGTTGAAGTGCTACGCTTTATGCATCACAGGTGGGGTCTTCTTTTTGGTGTTCTAATACGCTGCAAGAACATCGATTTCTTTTGTACAAATGCTTTATCTACAAGAAATGCTACGGGCCCAGGAGACAATTTATGAACATGATGTGAGATTTAAACTTGAACTACACTTCTACCAACCCCCAAAATTCGCCAAAAACTTGGTAGGCTTAGAAAGATACCTACTTCTATGTATAAACCGCCACCGCACCATTGCACAAGCAACACAGCCGAAAGCACATCGCACCACCGAGATTTGGAGAGTGTAGAAGTTGATTCTAAATCCGATTCAAAGAGTAACCAAAAGGGGTTTGATTTGTCGATACGACGATATGATTTTCAAGGACCTAAATAATAAAAGATGCAAATAACAAGATATGTAAACAATGAGAATATGGATACTAGGGTATTCAAATCCACCAATAACTCATGATATGCATTCAACTTGTAATATTATTCTTGTCCTTATAGTAGATTCAAGTCTACCTTATAACTAAGGTGTTTCTCCAATGGATAATTTACAACAATACTCGCACCTGGAGCTCAAAAGAGGTAGTTAGGTTTCAAGTTTTAAAGCAAAAGCAAAAAAAGTGTAAAATTGATCGTGAATAGTTGTGTTGCTATAGTAACAAAGAATGAACTATCATCGCTAAGCAAGAATAAAGAATGTGATGAAGAACACGAAGAACAGACGCTTCAGAACTGTCGTTCTGAAGAACACGAAGAACGACACAGAGAATAACTGTCGTTGTTTAACAGTGACACAGTGAATAACTGTTGTTGAAGTGCGACAGTTTTATGCGACTGTTATGGGTGGGCCCTTTTTTTTTTTTGGTGTTCCTGAATACGCTACAGTAACAGCGACTTTTGTACAGCGTTTTATCTACAGTAAAATGCTACAGTTCCAGGAGACAATTTATGAACAGTGACAGGAGACAGAAACTTGAACTACACTTCTACCAAATCCCCGGCAACGGCGCCAAAAACTTGGTAGGCTTAGAAAGATACCTACTTCTATGTATAACCGGTAGCACAAAGTTTCGACAAGCAAACACAGGGAAAGCAATGTGTCGAACCACAGAGATTTGGAGAGTGTAGAAGTGATTCTAAATCCCGATTCAAAGAGTAACCAAAAGGGGGTTTGATTTTGTCGATACGACGATATGATTTTCAAGTGACTAAATAATAAAAGATGCAAATAACAAGATATGTAAACAATGAGAATATGGATACTAGGGTATTCAAAATCCACCAATAACCTATGATATGCATTCAACTTGTAATATTATTCTTGTCCTTATAGTAGATTCAAGTCTACCTTATAACTAAGGTGTTTCTCCAATGGATAATTTACAACAGCTACTCAGGCACCTGTTGAGCTCAAAAGAGGTAGTTAGGGTTTCGAAGTTTTAAAGCAAAAGCAAAAAAAAAAAAAAAAAAAAAGTGTAAAATTGATCAGGAATAGTTGCGTTGTTATAGTAATAAGAATGTTGAACTATCGCTATTACAAGAATAAAGAATGATGAAGAACACGGAACATGACGCCGAATCTGTCGCTCAAGAACACCTAAGAACGCATTACGGCAGAATAACTGTCACAGCTTAATAGCTGACACAAGTGAATAACCTGTTGTTGAAGTGCTGATGCGCTTTATGCGATCACATGGGTGGGCCTCTTTTTTTTGGTGTTCCCTGAATACGCTACAAGAACATCGACTTTGTACAAAATGTTTTATCTATGCAGAAATGCTACATCCTGTGGAGACAATTTATGAACAAAGTGATGGAGACAAACTTGAACTACACTTCTACCAAATCCTATGAACTGCCAAAAACTTGGTAGGCTTAGAAGATACCTACTTCTATGTATAAATGCAGTGCACAAAGTTTCCACAAGCAACACAGTGGAAAGCACAATGCACCACGAGATTTGGAGAGTGTAGAAGTTGATTCTAAATCCCGATTCAAAGAGTAACCAAAAGGGGTTTGATTTTGTCGACACGACGATATGATTTTCATGACCTAAAAATAAAAGATGCAAATAACAAGATATGTAAACAATGAGAATATGGATACTAGGGGTATTCAAATCCACCAATAACCTATGATATGCATTCAACTTGTAATATTATTCTTGTCCTTATAGTAGATTCAAGTCTACCTTATAACTAAGGTGTTTCTCCAATGGATAATTTACAACAGCTACTCAGGCACCTGTTGAGCTCAAAAGAGGTAGTTAGGGTTTCGAAGTTTTAAAGCAAAAGCAAAAAAAAAAAAAAAAAAAGTGTAAAATTGATCAGAATAGTCATAGTATAGTAAAGAATGTTGAACTATCGTTGCCAAAGAATAAAGAATGATGAAGAACACCTAAGAATGACGCTTTCGTAATCGCTGCTCAAGAACACGAAGAACGACACGAGAATAATCTCGTTGTTTAACAAAGGACACAAAGGAATAACTGTTGTTGAAGTGCTATACTTTTATGCGATCACATGGGTGGGCCCTTTTTTTTTGGTGTTCCTGAATACGCTACAAGAATATCGACTTTTGTACGTGCTTTATCTACGTGAAAAATGCTGCGCCCAGGAGACAATTTATGAACAAGGATGTGAGATGTAAATTTGAACTACACTTCTACCAACCAAGAAAGAAACGGCGCCAAAAACTTGGTAGGCTTAGAAAGATACCTACTTCTATGTATAACCTAGTGCATGTTTGCCGACAAGCAACAAAGTGGAAAGTGACACAAAGTCAACCACGAGATTTGGAGAGTGTAGAAGTTGATTCTAAATCCCGATTCAAAGAGTAACCAAAAGGGTTTGATTTTGTCGACACTGACGATATGATTTTCAAGTGACCTGAAATAATAAAAAGATGCAAATAACAAGATATGTAAACAATGAGAATATGGATACTAGGGTATTCAAATCCACCAATAACCTATGATATGCATTCAACTTGTAATATTATTCTTGTCCTTATAGTAGATTCAAGTCTACCTTATAACTAAGGTGTTTCTCCAATGGATAATTTACAACAGCTACTCAGGCACCTGTTGAGCTCAAAAGAGGTAGTTAGGGTTTCGAAGTTTTAAAGCAAAAGCAAAAAAAAAAAAAGTGTAAAATTGATCGTGGAATAGTTACAGTTATAGTAATGAATAAAGAACTATCGCGCTGCGTTAGTCAAGAATGCGCATGAAGAACACGAAGAACAAGACGTTTCTAACTCTGTTCCTCAAGAACACGAAGAACGACACAGAATAACCACGTTGTTTAACAAGGATGACACAAGAATAACCATGTTGAAGTGCATAGCTTTTATGCGATCATATGGGTGGGCCCTTTTTTTGGTGTTCTGAATACGCTACAAAGAATATCGACTTTTGTACTGCTTTTATCTACAAAGAAATGCTACAAGGGCCTCCGTGGAGACAATTTATGAACAAAGGATGTGAGCATTTAAACTTGAACTACACTTCTACCAACCCTAACTAACGGCGCAAAAATCGGTAGTTTAGAAAGATACCTACTTATGTATAAAACGAGTGCACAAAGCACGACAAGCAACACAGGGAAAGCTGCAGTCGAACCACAAAGATTTGGAGAGTGTAGAAGTTGATTCTAAATCCCGATTCAAAGAGTAACCAAAAGGGGTTTGATTTTTTCGATACGACGATATGATTTTCAAGTGACTCAAATAATAAAAGATGCAAATAACAAGATATGTAAACAATGAGAATATGGATACTAGGGTATTCAAATCCACCAATAACCTATGATATGCATTCAACTTGTAATATTATTCTTGTCCTTATAGTAGATTCAAGTCTACCTTATAACTAAGGTGTTTTCTCCAATGGATAATTTGACTACAAATACAGTTGCTGAGCTCAAAAGAAAGGGTTTCAAAAAGTGTAAAATTGAAAAAAAAATAGTTAAAATTGTGTACTATATTGACAAGAATGCACATGAACTATCGTTAACTATCACCATGCAGAATATAGATGAAGAACACGAAGAACGTACGCTTTAACCGTTGTTCGAAGAACACGAAGAACGATACGAGAATAACTGTCGTTTAACAGTGACACAGTGAATAACTGTTGTTGAAGTGCTACAGCTTTATGCGATCACAGGTGGGCCCTTTTTTTTTTTTGGTGTTCCCGAATACGCTACAAGAATATCGACTTTTGTACAACATGTATCACAAGAAATGCTACAGCCTCCTGGAGACAATTTTATGAACAAAGGATGAGATTTAAACTTGAACTACACTTCTACCAACACACCACCACCACAAAACTTGGTAGGCTTAGAAAGATACCTACTTATGTATAAACTGCATGCACAAAGGTCGACAAGCAACACAAGGGTGTTGCATAGGTCGAACTACGTAGATTTGGAGAGTGTAGAAGTTGATTCTAAATCCCGATTCAAAGAGTAACCAAAAGGGGTTTGGATTTTGTCGATACGACGATATGATTTTCAAGGACCTAAAATAATAAAAGATGCAAATAACAAGATATGTGAACAATGAGAATATGGATACTAGGTATTCAAATCCACCAATAACCTATGATATGCATTCAACTTGTAATATTATTCATGTCCTTATAGTAGATTCAAGTCTACCTTATAACTAAGGTGTTTCTCCAATGGATAATTTAATCACAACTAAAGTATTTTCCAAAGAATTAATTATCTTATTAAAGCACAAATAATCTAAGGATCAATATTTGTTAAATATGAGTTGTAGCATAATCAACATGGAGATATTCTAACTACAATGGATACATGGCATACATTGTGAGAGCAAGATGTTGACAAACTTGGATTAAATTATACTTTAAACAATTCTAAACTTTCAAGAACAAGATACAAGATATGAATACATACCAATGAGTTATGGCTTCATTAAAACCCTAGCAAATGAACTAGAACATGAAGAAGCTATTCTTGGATGGTTTTTCAACACACCAACCCTCTCTATTTATACACAAAATTCCATCAAGCAGTTGGATCCAAATTTTGGCACTCATCCACTCAACAAAACATGTTTTCTTAATTGATGGAATATATTTGGTTGTGGGAAACAAATTGGGAGTGATTGAGTGAGAGAATGGGGGTGAGGTGGATGTTTTTGGAAAGAATCCAATGGGGGTGAGGTGGAAATGGATTTGGGTCTTGGGTTTTGGATCATGGGTTGGTTAATCCCATGAATTTGTAAACAAGTTGCCACCGATCGCGAGCGGGTTGCAACGCTTCCAACTTTCTTCTCTTTGTCTTCTCAATTCTTCCAAGCTTTATTTAGTACTTAAAAACACAAAATTAATTAATACAAATATTTATTCTTGAAAATGGTAAAAATGCAGAATTTGGGATAATATATGACTTTGAAGCGCGAAAGATGAGTTAAGTGCCAATGAAAAGGTGTATGAATATGCAGTATTTGGCACTCATCATCACTGCACCACCGCCGCCTCCCACCACCCCCACTGTCACTGCACCACCGCCGCCTCCCACCACCGCCCACCACCACGACCGCCGCTTCCATCACCACAACCGCCACCACATCCCACCACCGTCACTCATCACATTGAAACCTCAAATCGCTGGCACCAACAACCACCGCCACCACCACCACTAACCAGACGCCGCCACCACAAACAATTAATTTGATTGATCAATGTTCAACAAAATGAGAAAAAATGATGCAACCAAACTGAAAATGAGAAAAAATGATGAAACCAAACTGAAAAAATAATGGAACCAAAATTTCTCGTGCAAATAATTTCTCGTGAAAAATGATGTAACCAAACTGAAAAATGATGGAACCAAAATTGGTTTCACCGAAAAATAGATGAAACCAAAATTGGTTTCACCAAAAAATAGATGAAACCAAATTAGGTTTCACCATTTTTCCACATATTGTGATTTCACCGACACAGCTTCAATGATGAAACCAAACCAAAAAAAAAGGCAAAATAAGAACAAAAATGATGAAACCAAATAGAAAAAAATGATGAAATCAAAATTGGTTTCACCAAAACTAGATGAAACCTAATTAGGTTTCATCATTTTTCTACGTATTATAGCTCAACTTAAACAAATCCGCAACACATTGCAGCTTCTCTTGTAATTCCAACAACGTCTCTCAACACCTCAAGCACAGAACCAACATAAATTTGATAGATAAGTAGTTGATGACTATCCATCTATACCAAATATGAGAAAAAAACAAACTTAAACAACTTTCTGGTGTACTTCACAAAGAGAATACCTGATCTAGCTACTGCAAATGCTGCCTGCATGATGGACATTCCCTTATATGGCGTACTAGTTGTGAGTAACCAAAATCGTACCTCACACCCTGTAATATCGCAAAATTTCTTTGAAGGATATTATAAAGGTGGCGTCTAAATATTGACATCTGATACAGAAGAAAATCAAAAATAAAGTTTAGATTTATTCAGTTGAGTTTTGAATCAACTCACCATGACCAACCCAGATCGCTACCTGGTTAGGCATAAGATTCAAGCTACTCCAGTACCTATCCATTTCAACCATCAGATGCAGCCACTTGTGAACCTCAGTATCAATTACTTCCTTACAAAGCAACGAGGAAGCAAGTCGTCAACCACATCATCATCTAGGGGAGGTGGCTCTCCTGGTAATGCTGTTCATCTCTACCAAAGCAACAAAGTAATAAGAAGGTGTATATTTCACCAACATTTTACCTTTACAAAGAACAGAAAAACAATAACAAGATAGATATGTCAAGCTATATGTGGATGAAACGAGTATCATTCTATATAAATGTTGATTCCTGCTAAAAGATTACAATTTATAAAGAGAGACTACACAAACAAGATATGCCATGAATGTTTAATCTGGTATTGTTCTGTGAACTGTACAGAAAATATTTCACCAATATTTCAAAGGATTGTCAGGCATTTTGATAGATGAACAAATCTTCACAGTATATAGCTTCTGTGTACCAAGTACGTAGTGAAACACTTACAATCTTTTCGCGTATAGTAGCCTCATTCTTCAAGACATGGAAATCAAGCATATAATCCCCATATCCAGGCTACAAACACACAAAATATAGAAAATGATGTTTCCCAAACACCATATTCCCCAAACAATCAATTACTATATAAGAGAAGGGGAAAGAAACATGTCTAAACCAAAACATTATTGCTAATCACCACACCAGATCCGTCCACTGCCAGTTTTAACACTGCATGAACTTCAAGCCACCACCACCGGCATAAACACTTACTCCTCCTAACTTCCCTGACATTCACAGTGCATTCTCGTGTACTAACTAAATGCAACCACTTCAAACAAAACTCGACGACAACCAACACCATCTTCTTTGAATCTGTTCATCGACATCAACAACTCTTCATGATTTTCAGTCTTTCCAAATCTCTTAATCCAACTCCATCCTTCTGCCCGTCCTAGCCACTACCAATTGCACCAGCTCGTATATAATCCATCACTTCCAACTAATAATTCATCCTGCAAGTGAGAAAATCAACAAAATTTCGACCACCACTCACACGAGAACTGTCAAATTCAATTGATGATGTTGTTCATTATTTCTCAGTTGAAACATATCATTTAAACCCATTTGATATACCAGCAACACCACCACTGACTTTAATTGAATCAACCATTAGAAACAACCACTTTCAACCTAATATGTTCAATTAACTTAATACCCATCTTTAATCGCATCCTCATGAACCCTAATTTCTGTAATTTCGCCCACCAAAACCCTAATTTCTATTTGGATAAGAACATATATATTAATTCTATGAACCTATAGTTTCTTCCTGGGTTTACAATAAACATACTAATTCAAAATCAAATAAACCCTACTTCTATTCTCTCTGATTTACTTTTTCCCCAAATTACATGAGTTCAATCGATCTCGTCGCCATCATCAGTTTTTCGATGTTCATCAACATGAATATCTTCTATCTCGGATTGATTAATCTCTTCGAGGATTCCAAAAAAAAACTCTCGGCATAATTCATTTCTCTGAATCGCCTGAGAAAAAGAAAGAAGAGAAAGAAATAGAAAGGAAATAAGATGAGTCGAGTGCTACTCTTTTTTGATTTTTCCGCCCGAGAAAAAGAAAGAAGAAGAGAAGGTAAAAGGGTATGTTTGCCTTTTTCAAAAATAACAAAAACTAAATTTACTCAAAATTATTTGACCTAGGGTTTTTGTGCCACTTTTATTTGAAACGGTTTTTATTTGGTAGAAATAATATTGCATGTTTTTTCTTATCACTAGTTTGTTCACCTAGGGGTTTTGTCACTAGTTTTGTTTCAATATTCAACATTTTTTTGGTTATAATTGAATAAGTTTAATATCCCTGAAAATTAGATCGTTATAACTTTATACCGTACGTAAACAGTATAACCATTAAAAGTTTGGATAAAATATCTTGTTAGCACATTTTATATTTGTAATTTATTATTTCCTGTTTGCTAACCAACTTATATATTTGCAAAGATACTTTCATCTTCCATATATTTTTCTACAATTATCTCTAAGTTTTTTTTCATGATTTTTAAATGTTTACTTCAAGCAACATTTGTACAAACGATACTGATTGACTCTCTAAGCATTTTTGATAAGAGAGTTTGATCAAATAACAGTTTTATATGTTCTTTCCTTTAGATATTATAATCATGGTAGTGAAAATATTTTCATTTAGGAAATTCTTTGTTGATGATGTTCTCGATGATGTCTTAGTGGGATCTTAAGTCTTCAATCTTCAAAGGTATTTGGTGATTTCTAAAATTCAACTACCTAAATATAATTCTTGTCGAGATTAGACTTTCGTAAATAAAAAAATAATTTTGGTTATCTAACATTAACAAGCTTGACTTACCAACACTTAATGAACACATGCGGAACCATATATCTTAAACCAATCATTGCTCGAAACAATCTTCCCCCATTGTTAACTTTAGTGATAAACTATAAATTACATATGGATTTTTACATATTTAAACATTCAGATCAATTTCCATTTCGCTTTTTGACTTCTTGAATCTTCAACATCTTCGAGTTTTTTCATTCTTCAAAGTTCTTCTTTTATGGTTCCGCATGTGTTCATTAAGCATTTCTCTTTTGAAGACCCGTAGCATGATAACGACTTTCACAAAAACTCCAATTTGAGTCCCATAGATGAAAAATCAATCCACTCAAGTTGTTATGCCAATAAATAGTACCTTTACCTACCTTAAAGTTCTTTTCATGTTATAAAACTCAACTTCTACGCAACTGAGGAATTTGGAAAAAGTTTTTGGTGGGAAGGTTCGATTTTATGGCTGCACTGCTCTTATTCAAGATATCTTCAACCAACGGGATGCAACACATGCAGCATATTTGTAGGAAAATATAAAATGTTTATGTGCAATGCTTATGCAGCAATTCATTGCACCGAAACTTTAAAATGACACTACCATGATATGTTCTTCCCCTTAGTCTTGTCTCTCAAGGCTAAGTTTGACGTCAAATGCACAAAGTAATTCATTCCCCTTAGACATTGTTCCAAAAAGATCATGTGCCTTTAGTAGATTGCTACAAATAATTCTCATTTTTTTTGTCACACATTGACAAAGGTACCAAAAATAAGGATATCAATGGCCTATGCCTTTAAGATTTGTCATAAATTAACAAAGGTACCCAAAATAAGGATATCAATGGCCAATTCCTTTAAGATATATTATCAAGACAAAAGAGAACATACCAATTAGATAGACAAAAACAATTTTTCTTCTACTTAATAAATAAAATCTCTCACTTGCTATTTAGAAATAAGACTATTCCTTTCCAAACGAAAAAAACGAGTCAAAATTATAACTTTGACGAAAAAATTAGTTTTTCTTTTATTTAAATAAATGAAATAAATAATTTCAACGATTTTAGCGAACCAAAGAATTTGGAGGTGCAAATTTTTAAAAAATTGTGTAAGCGCGGTGTTAGTATATAGCTCAATCCTCGACCATAAATGTTTTTTCACAAAGATTTGACGAACACAATCGCACAAATTGAAAAAAAGAAGATAAATATGCTCAAAACAATCAAGACCAAGAGTTTCATCGACTGTCCAATGCAAGGGAGGGTGAGCATTACCTTTTAATGTGGAGTCATGGATGGATTTTACTTTACAAAACTAGTGACAAAACCCCTAGGTGAAAAAACTAGTGATAAGAAAAAACCAGTCATATTATTTCTACCAAATAAAAACCGTTTCAAATAAAACTGGGATAAATACCCCAAGTCAAATAATAATGAGTAAATTTAGTTTTTGTTACTTAAAAAAAAATCCAAACATGCCCTTTTGACATTTTCTTCTTCTAATCTAATTTATTTTTTCTTCTTTCTACCATCGTACCCGTTATCAATTTCTGATCCTCCATCAATGCCAGATCCGCCTCCTCTTCGTCCTCCTTCCTCACCAGTGCTACTTACACCTTCTCCAACTCCAATACAATCAAATCTCACTTATAAACCATTTCCACCATCACCACCACCAATTTTATGACCTTCAATTAGTTCCGGTATGATTAATTTTGGTTGATTTATAATTTATATTGATTTTGTTCGATTGGTATTTAATCTCTCAATGAAAATATTAATTTGATCGGATCCAATTTGTTTTTGAAAAATTTAGCGATTTTTCTTTTTAATTCTCAGAGATTGTTATCCCATCGATTGGATGGAATTTTTCTCCTAACAAATGATTTAGATCTTATTACCATTAAATCGAATTGAAATTTCTGAAATGATACAAAAGGGAAGGGTATCTCTTTGAAGGATAAATTTAGGGGGAACTCATTTGGAATGAGGAAGAAATGATTCGTAAAAATTGGGAGTTGGGTTTTAATATCGCAAACATAATCTGGGATCAGAAGATTATGAAGATAAAGCACAAAACAGCAAGAGTAAAAGGGTGGAATTCAAGACGTTCAAGATGGTAAGAATCTTACTTTCTTTAACAAATTGAGTTCCTTAACATTTATTTTCCTTAAACTTGGTTAATTATAGATCTCTATGTTTGGACCAATTATGTTTGATAGATTTTGCTAAAGCATTGGAATCGTTGTTATGTAAATTTTGGAACTTTATGATTATGACCGACATGAAAATTTAGGGTTAATTGGTTTTCGATACTTACATTTTGTCCAACATTAGTGTTTGGTCTAACTTTTGTCCAACTTTGGGTTTGGTACCTGTAATTGACGTTGACCCTTGTTGACTATGTTAAATTATTACTTCTGTTTAATAATTATCAAAAAATAAAATAAAATCTAATTACTTAACGCCATTAGATGATCGTCAACAATAATTGAATAAGAACCCTAATTTCATGTTCTTCCCCAAATTAAAAATCAATCTTATTTCTTTCATTTCAATTGTTTTCATTCAACATCACTTTCATACCACAAATTCAATTATCTTTTAATTAAAAAAATGAACTCAAAATGATAGCAGTAAAACAAAGACAATCACCATATGTCTGAATCAAATACCCATATGTGGAGATCAGATCATCTAAACAGGGTAAAATCATTAGAAATTGGACGTATAACGATTGTAGGTACCTATTTCAAATTGAAAGCCTACAATAACAACAAAACCCATATCAACAAACCTTCAGTACTTCCATCATACGCCAACAGAAGAAGATGTTTTTCTAGAGTTAACTAATATACTTTTATTCACGATATTTTGTTGGCCATATGACAACTCTTTTAGTAGCTCTTGTTTTGGTTATAAATGCGAGAAAGCTTGTATATAAGGAAGGAAACATGTTTGCATTTTATAGGCAAGTGAAGACCTTTTCTCCCTTTCTTCTCCAATTCTTTCAATTATTCACTCTAGCATGTATCGTTGTTTATTATATAAGCTCCTTTATTGAATTCCTCATCCAGTTTTGTGAAATGCCTAATGCAATTAGGTCTTCAAGTTCTTTAACAACGTGGCGGTTGGTGGTATTAGTGCTTTTTGTATGGCTGCACTTAATGGGTGCTTTGATTGTGTCCAGCTAATACTGTATATCATGCAATCACTACGCATAATCGCATTACAGGTACAAAATTATACTCTATCGCATCACAGGTACAAAATTATAAACACTATATATCTAATTAGGACATATGCTTCAAAAGAAAAAAAAACACTATATAGCTAATTATAAACACTATATAGCTAATTATAAACACTAGGTTATAAACACTGATTACAGGTACAAAAGTATAAACACTATATAGCTAATTATAAACATTGGGTTTGCATAATCTTATCCCACCAGTTGGATTACCAATATTGCTTCATTTTTTCAATGGACTTGTATAACACCTCTTGTAATTTCTCTTGCAAGTATACAAAAAGTCTACATCTGTTCAATGGACTTGTATATTACACTCTTGTGATTTCTCTTGCAATTGAATAGAAATTTTGCACGAAACCAATTTTGGTTTCATCTAATCTTATCCTTACTTAAATTGAATTTTGTTTATGAGTTTGAATTGTTGTTGTGTTTGATATCTTTGGATTAGGATTTACAATGCTAGATGTGATGGAAATTATGTGCTTTGAATCAAAGAAGTTGTATTTGTGTTTAGGTAAAGTATGAAACAAGAAAAATTGACAATATGTGAAAAAATGATGAAACCAATTTCGATTTCATCTAGTTTTTGGTGAAACCAATGTTGGTTTCATCATTTTTTCTATTTGGTTTCATCATATTTTTTTTTTTCTGTTTGGTTGAATGTTGATCAATGAAATTCATTTTTTGTGGCAGTGCCGGCTGGTTTGTGGTGATGGTCGGCGATAATGGTGGTGTTGCTCGGTGACGGTGGTTGATGGTGGTGTTGTGGTGGTAGATGGCGATGATAGGCGACGTCGGTGGTGGTCGGCGGCGTTGGTGATCGGCGGTGGTCGATAGTGGTGGTGATGGATGGTGGCATTGGCTGGTAGTGGTGGTGCAATGGCGCACTGGCGGTGGTGGGCGATGGCGGTGGTGGTGCAGTGGCGGCGGTGATGTCGCAGTGGCAGTGGTGGTGCAGTGGCGGTGGTGGTGAACGACGGTGATGTCGCGGCGGTGGTGGTGGTGTAGTGGCGGAGGCGGTGGTGTAGTGGAGTGTTGTTGATGGTGAGAATATAATAAAAATTAAAGGTGGGGTTGATTTTTATTTTTGTTGGGGTGATTTAAATTAAAAAGGTAATATTGATAATTTATGTTAAATGGGGTTTTTGTGAACAATTTGTTTTGTTGAGGTTTTTGTATATGGATAGTGACAAATTTGGGGTTATAACTTGCGGCCTGTTTACTTTATAAACAAACTCGACGGACACAAAATATAAAGGATAAACAATTTCTATGCGAATCAAAAGTCACGGTCCTAACGACCGCCCAATAGGAAAGATGGTAAACACAACTTTCAGCGTGCGTGGAGTAAGAGATGTTAAAGTGTGTTTAGGTTGTATGGTATTGTAGATGATACTTCGCGGATGTACTCGTACAGTCATACTATTGGAGCTTCCCTTATCCTGTAGTACATGGTAAAAATCAAATTAAAGTAAAATGTAAATTTTGGGGTGTTATTAGTAGGGAATTTTAAGAAAATGCCCGTGTGAGAAAATGCTTTTAAGAAAATGCCCACGTTTTTGACAATATTAATTAAATACCCATGCCGTTAGGAAAACCGTCGGGTACCGTCAAATTAGTAAAATGTCGTTTACTTAGTCAATTGTCACCTGCTGGGAAGATATATTCACGTTAAAATTACAAAACCACCCATTACTAATCAACGGTTCAAGATGAGTTTCTTTAATATGTGACCGCTAGATTTTTCAAAAAACCTAATTTCCCATTCATGTCTTCCACACTCGTCTTTTTCCAGCCACTTCACCTTCACCACTCGGTAAATCAGAGGATCCAACTCTTCACTTATCTCTCTATTTCTCTCTAATCCAGCACATAAAAAGTCATCACCATTAAGTCACTATCGTTACCAACATCATCATTGCTGCCATCAACGTTTTCAAGTAGTAATATCAAGAGGATTGCTTCAAAAGAAACTAGAAAAGGTACAACAAAAGCAACTGCAATTGATCCACTATCTCGACACTTCAATTATCTTCCGATCTCCTGCAAGTTATCCAACAATCTTCTCCCAATTCAATCATCGGCTTTTCAAGAAGTGACTTTTGCTGGTGTTCATACTTGATAGTTTTTAAGAGCTTCGTCAAATTCAATTTGGTGAAACATAAACGATTGATCAAATTCGTAACTGTTGGTTTCTAATTCACTCAATTTAAGACAGTTAGAAAAGAGTTTAGGGTGAATACTTCCACACATTACAGTGTGTAGAAGAGATATTATTTATAGTAAAGGAAATACATAGAGTTTGTTACAGATTCAAATCATTCAAAAAACCTAACAGAATCTCTCGTAGAATAGGCACTTCCTCTATACTCGGCCCTTTAGCATCATACTCGGTCTTCCATATGACCTAGTTGATAGTCCAAACTAATGTTGTTGCGAGTCCAGTGTTGGTGGCTTAACACCTCCCCTCAAGTTGTACCGTAGTTGACGGACGTGCAACTTGGTTCTGTAGAAGTTGAAAACCGCGGCCAGTAGAAAAGACCCTTTGTGAAAATGTCCGCCAACTGATCACGCGAGCTAATAAAACAGACTTGTAATTGCTTTGTGCGACCCTTTCTCTCGGATTTGTGATAATCGATTTCGATGTGCTTTGTACGTGCATGAAACACTGGATTAGCAGTAAGATATGTCGCCCCTAGATTATCACACCATAGTATGGGTGGGGAATGCTTAACACCAAGTTCCATCAGAAGCGACTGAATCCAAATTAATTCTGAAGTTGCAATTGCTACGCCTCTGGTACTCTGGGCTTCGTGCTCGATTTGAGACAGTTTTCCTCGTTTCTTAGCACTCCAAGATATTAAGTTACCCCAAAATAGATACAATAGCCACTAGTTGAGCGACGGTCATCCAAACTTCCAGCCCAATCCGCATCGAATATGCTTGAAGAGAATAGTCCTTCTTGCCTTTGAGATGCAACCCGAAGTCGATAGTACTCTTAAGATACCGAAGGATTCTTTTAACCAACTCCCAATGCTCAACATAAGGTTCTTGCATGTATTGACATACCTTGTTGACAGCAACAGAGATATCCGGTCTAGTTAGATGGAGATATTGGAGCGCACCGACCACACTTCGATATAAGGTTGCGTCCTCAAACTTCTGACTTCCCATCCTTTGAATTTTAGCAAATGAGGTAACGGAGTGCACAATCGTTTGATGCCATCCAAACCAGAGTGCGTTTGAGGATATCTCAGAACATACTTACGCTGTGTGAGAACCAACTCATCTTCATGCCAGGAACCTCAACACCCAAAAAATAGTTCAAATCACCCATATATTTTAATGCAAATGCTTCTCCCAAATCAGCAATAAGCTTCTTAATTTGTGAAGGTTGTGACCACGTAACAATGATGTCGTCAACATACACAAGCACATAGATGATGAAGTCTCCAGCTTGCAAAACAAACAAGGAACCGTGTCTGCAATTGAACCCTTAAAACCGAAATGCAACAAGTCTGAACTTAGCTTAGAATACCAGGCTCTCGGCGCTTGTTTAAGCCCATAGATCATTTGTGTAATTTGCACACATGATTCGGTGATCAGGGTCAACATAACTCGGTGGTCAAAGCCGCATATACACATCCTCCTCCGATGTCCATTCAAAAATGCATTTTCCACATCAAGTTTTGTTGCCAATTATTCATAATGACAATGGATAACACAAGACGTATAGTAATATGGCTTAATCACTGGACCGAAGGTTTCGCCATAATCAATACCCTCTTGTCGCTTATACCCTTTAGCCACCAAGCGAGCCTTACATTTATCCAAGCTACCATCGATTTTGTTTAACCTTGTAAACCCATTTGGAACCTACAACATTCATCCCTTTCATACTTCACCAAAGAGTAGGTTCCATTGCGAATAAGACCATTTATTTGTAAATCCATAGCCGTCTTCCATCTTGGTATTTTCGAGGTCTGTCTTTATGTATGTTGGTTCAATAAAATCAGAAGAAAAGAGGGTGTTTTGTCGATTAGACACAACTTTTGGACAGGCTTGGTGATTCCAGACTTAGCTCGAGTTGTCATTGGATGAGTAACGACATGCGATGTTGCCGAAGTAACAGGCTGAACTGGTTGTTGTGTAGGTGCAGGTCTGAAGCGAGGACGTTGTTGGACTATTGTCTTGCGAGTCTTGCATTTGCTTGTGAAAGAAACGGTTGTGGAGACGGTGTATGTGATACCGCACCTTCGACATGTGTTCTCCGAGTTAACCGTAGCACCATTATCAACAACAATCGGAACATTACAACTTCTAAAAGGCGGTGAAAGTAAGATGCTAGTGCTAGAAGGGACAGACTGGACTTTGCAAGGATGCCGCATTTGAAGAGACCAAATGGGAAGATGGTTTCTCGAAGCGTACATGACGAGATATGTACAGCCGATTGGTTTCACGATGCAAACACAAGTATCCTTTATGTGCATTACTATAGCCTATGAAGACACAAGGAAGAGACCTAGGCTCTAATTTTGTGGAGTTGTATTGCCTTAGACATGGGTATGCTAGACAACCAAAGACACGCATGAAGGTGTAATCGGTTTTTTGTTGTATAAAAGCTCTAACGGAGTTGTTGTATCTTTTGACAGACTTGGGTAGTCTGTTAATCGTAAAACATGCAGTAGTAAAGGCATCTGCCCAAAATGATTTTGGCATATGCGCATGGAAAAGTAAAGCCACCTGCATCAGTAACATGCCTAATGCGGCGTTACGCTAAGCCGTTTTGAGGAGATGTGAGGACAGGAGAATCGTGTTGAATACCATGATCATTAAGATAGGCAGATGAAATTTCTTGTATTCCAGGGCATTATCGATTGGAAAACCTTAATCTTGTGTTCTCAGGTCTTTCAACTTGTTTATGAAACAAAGTAAAAGTGTGTAAAGCATCCAAACGCCGAACAAGAGGAAAAATCCATGTGTAATGAGAAAAGACATCCATTATTAAGAGATAATATCGAAACCGGTTCGGAACATTGAGGTGATACCCAAATGTCGAGACAACTAAACTCAAAGGTGTGTCATAGACTGTGCGACTCAGGAAAAGGACAATTTCTTGCTCTTACTAAGATGACAAGAATGACAATAATCAAAAAATTTATTGGAAACTGACAAAGAGTTTTTACGACGTATTTGAGTGACGGGTGCGCAACATTGGATGTCCTAGCCTTTGGTGCCATAGTGGAAAGGAAGTAGAAACATTTGCCTGCGGCTTGATTTGTGTATCTAACATGTCTACTCCTTCAAAGATGTAAAGCCCATTTTTATTCAAATCCTCTTAGCAAATAAGTTGTCCCCGATTGCTTGTCCTTCACAAGAAAACAATTTGTGTGAAATTCAAAATACACATTATTGTCTTTGCAAAATTGAGTGACAGACAATAAATTAGTCTTTATATGTGGAACATGATAGATATTCTTTAAACAGAAAGACCTAGAATTATGTGTGAAGGTAGCATTGCCAATGTTTGCAATCTTAAGAGCATTACCATTACCGACATGTACCATCTCAGTACCATTGTATTCATGTGGAATACAGAGATTATGCATATCTCAGTTAGGTGATGAGTGGCGCCAAAGATATCATACACCCATTGGTTCGGTCCATTTCCACTTGAGTAGGGCTACATATCACCGGTAGTGTACGATTTGTGTTGTTGTTTGATTTCTCATAACGGAACCAACATCTATCACCTAGATGTCCCTTCTTCTTGCAGATCTGACATTTCTCCACAGTGTCACTGCTCCCCTGAGATGATTGTTGTTCCATTTATAATGCTGATTGTTGTTGGACCGAAACGACCTCTTTGTTGATTGTTGAAACGTCTTGGATCTGGTTTGTTAGAAGACGATGTAGTATTTGACACAGCTACATTAGCAACAGATGTCTCTGCAGCAAGGACATTTGAGCCTCAAGTCGCATGTCATAGGTCAGCAGATGAGAGTAAAAGCTCTCCGGTTCCATCCCTCCATAGTACTTAAGGAAGTTACAATTGGATCGTAACTTTGGTTTAGCCCATTGCTAATTGCCTCGCTTCTTCTCATCAACCGAGACCGTGCACCCAGATTCGCTAACTGATGAAACAAACCTTTAGCATCATTCAAATATTGTTTGAGATTTATTACCTTTGCTCATCTTTGTGGAGTTGCTTCTTGAGGCTCATCGATGAGCAAAAGTTTTAGTGCATATTCCGCCTCCAATTTATCCCATATTTCTTTTGCCGTATCGATCCGAGCAACATTGCACAAGACTTCGAGTTAATGTGAGTTCAACCAACCAACAATAAGAGAATCTGCGATTCATAAGATGTGAAGTCCGGATTGATAGCTTCACTGTTAGGAAGTGTTCTTGCTGGTTTTTGCTTGGTTCCATCAATGAAAAAGACAATGGGTTAGTATTAATTTGTCTTATGCATGTTTCTTATAACTTAAATTCATCAATTAGCTTCCCGAATATTGATTTGGGTATTTTTCTTAATTAAGGTTCATTAGGAATTTGGGTTTTCTTTAAGAAGAAGAATATCTTTTTTGGTTTATTAATTTGTTTATGATTAGAGCTTTGTTGAAATTCTCGGGTTTCAATTGAAAGGGAAATTTGGAAGTCATACATATGAATTGTCTGTGTATAAAATTGCTTGTTTTTGAGATGTTGATAAATTGTGATTTGGAAAATTAATTTGAGTAGTGATACAACTGATAAGATAAATATTGAAAAAAGATTGGTTGGCCAATGTTGTGCTGAAACTGTTTAAGATCAACACTGATTTGAATAAGGATTAACTCGGTATTGAGTTCCGTATCAAATGGACACCGACTCGCTTTGTAACTCAGTTCATTAATTCTGAGTTTGTCGATTTAGGGGCTTAAAGGACATTTGCTACGACTGTTTTGCTGCTACTGATATACTAACGGCTGTCAACCGTTTTTTCAATAAAACGGGATGGAAAAGGTCAAAGCATGGGCATTAAATAAATAATCAAAAAAACGTGGGCATTTTCTTAAATGTATTTTCCCACATGGGCATTTATAAAAAATCCCTTAGCAGTATCTTACAACTCCAAATGTCTCACGCCTCTAACCCTAAACATTTCCATTTCCATTTCCTGCACTCTCCGCCGCACCAGCGAAAACCCTAGACATAGAAAAAATTCAGGTTTCTAGATCGATCACAAACTCCACATAGAGAAGAAATGAAGAAGAAAAGAAAAACGTCCCATGTACTGAATCGGATCATCGGTATCAGCGGATTCGGAAAAATTGATTTTCAACTTTCTTTTTCTCATCAAATTACTCTTTTTCTCATTCAATTACTCTTTGTCCTAAGCAAATGAGTTCTGGATCCTTGGAAAAGTAGTGTTGTCGGCATGAAACCCGTATCAGTATCTGGTTCAAAGGTATAAAAAAACCATTTATCTTTTTAATTTTTCCATCTTGCAATTTGTGGTTCAATTCACAATCTTTTCCTTTCCTTTCGTCCTCAGTCTTATTCTTACACATTGTTTTCTTAGATCTTCATCTCTTTCTTAGGTTTTCGTATGTCGATTCTCAGGTTTATTATAGATCCATAGAAGATCGATAGTTTGATACAACTTTTAAAAGATTTCATTAGGTTCTCTCTTCTCAGATCTAGTTTTCCTAATCGTTTTTCCGTTTAAATCCTCAGTTTTTCCTCGATTTATATTTCTTATTTCTCAGAGGATTTTAGATTGTTTCGTTGGTGTAGAAGTTCGATCTTGGATTCAGATGAGAAAGCAGAGGTGAATCGATATGGTGTATATCAGTAATTGTTCATTCATGATGTAAAGATAGAGATCCAGAGGCTTGCTGATTTGTTGATTGATGATAAATTGGTGAGGATTTGAGGTTAAAAGATGAGATGTGAAAGAGATCGATGCAACATCTCCGTGTGTAGAGGATTGTGTGTCGGATCTTCTTTGTCATCCCGACCTTGGCAGGTTAACAAACCCAAAAATTCTCTTCACCTGGGTAATTATTTCTCACCTTGATAAAACTTTCATCTTTTTATGAGCTACAAGTCATGTTTAACGATGGGTGTGCAACAAGTTGAAATTTAAAGTTGTTATGTTCTGTAATTTGTAGTTGTTTACTGCAAATTTGTTCTATGTTATGATAAATGCATGTCTTTGATTTCTTGATCAATTAGAGGATTTTGAATGATTATAATAAAATCCCTTACTTAGTTTTTGAAATTGTTGGTGACTGTATTTACTTATTAATTAATTATCTTCTACTCATGCTTAATTGGAAGTTCATCTTAACTAATAGCTAGATCTTGATGGTGATGGTGTTGTTTTCGATCTATTTTCAGTTGTAGAACTTGAGATGGAGGGAGGTGGTTCTAATGGTCATGGTTGATGGCGGCGGTTGTTTATAGATTGGGAAGATAATGGGTGGGGATTTAATTAATGTTTATAATCTACCGGAGGAATGGTCCGAAATTGGTGATAATTACGCTGGAGGTGTAACTGGTCCAGCGATCTGGGCAGTAACTCTAGGTGATTTAGATGATGTCAACCGAATTGTTGTAATCCCATGTAGTAGTTCGATGTTCTTCTATGTACAATTTCCACAAAAAAGTAAATGGTAATCTATCTAATACTCCCTCTTTGTACGAATTGTATTGGTGATGTGTACTTGGGTAGGGGGTGCAGTTAAAAATTAAGATTCGTAAGAATGTATAATGTATCGATACTTATGACTAATAAATGTGGACTAACGCTGAACTTGTAATACCCGTTTAATACCCGGAACCGGTAGGTACCCGGCTGTTTAATCGGGTCCGGTTCTGGGCCTATGAATTTAATAACCGGACCCGGAACCGGAAAAAATAATAGGATCCGGTTCTGGGCCATGTACTACCCGGGAGGACCCGGACCCGTTGACAGCCCTAATATCAATGGCCAATGCCTTTAAGATATTATCAAGACTAAAGAGAACATACCAATTAGATAGACAAAAACAATTTTTCTTCTACTTAATAAATAAAATCCCTCACTTCCTATTTAGAAATACGACTATTCCTTTCCAAACGAAAAAAACTAGTCAAAATTATAACTTTGACGATAAAATTAGTTTTTCTTTTATTTAATTAATTTTTTTTAAATTATACATGAAGATAGAGTTAAAATTAAATAATAGACAAACGATCAACAAGCTGTGCCGCTATCCCTTTTTAATTAAATGAAATAAATAATATCAACGATTTTAATGAACCAAAAAATTCGGAGGTGCAATTTTTTTAAAAATTGTGTAAGCGCAGTGTTAGTATATAGCTCAATCCTCGACCATAAATGTTGTTTCACGAAGATTTGACGAACACAATCACACAAATTGAAAAAAGAATAAATAGGAAAGAAGGTAAACACAACTTTCAACGCAGAGTAAGAGATGAAGAAGTGTGTTTAGGCTGTATGGTATTTTAGATGATACTTCGCGGATGTACTCATAATATAGGAGCTGCCCTTATCCTGTAGTACATGGTAAAAATCAAATTAAAGTAAAATGTAAATTTTGGGCTGTATGGTATTGTTTTTAACTCCAAATGTCTCACGCCTCTAACCCTAAACATTTCCATTTCCTGCACTCTCCGTCGCACCAGCGAAAACCCTAGACATAGAAAAATTCAGGTTTCTAGATCGATCACAAACTCCACATAGAGAAGAGATGAAGAAGAAAAGAAAAATACTCCGTGTACTGAATCGGATCTTCGGTATCAGCGGAATCGGAAAAATTGTTTTTCAACTTTCTTTTTCTCATCAAATCACTCTTATTATCATTCAATTACTCTTTGTCCTAAGCAAATGAGTTCTGGATCCTTGGAAAAGTAGTGTTGTCGGCATGAAACCCGTATCAGTATCTGGTTCAAAGGTATAACAAAACCATTCATCTTTTTAATTTTTCCATCTTTCAATTTGTGGTTCAATTCACAATCTTTTGCTTTCCTTTCGTCCTCAGTCTTATTCTTACACATTGATTTCTTTAGGTTGCCAGCATGAAGATGATGCAGAGAAGAAGCTGAAAGCCGTTAAAAACAACCAAGAAAAGCAAGATTGAGTGAGTTTAAACTTAGGTAGGTCAACTAATACCTTGGATCCTAGGTTGATTCTGCTTTTAATTGATTACTTGCTTAAGCTTTATGTGTCTGTTGATGTCTGGATCTTGCTAAATCATGTTTGATTAGTCAATTGCTCAGCTGAATTTATGTGGTTAACTGTGTTAGTTATGCTGTCCTGTAGAAGTTCTGAGATTGAATATCCTTTGTGACATTTGTGGGTCTTTGTAGAAGCTAATTATACACACCTGAAGAGATATATCTTAAGGTTTAGGGGTCCTTGTCGTAAGGACAAGTCGTTGAGGCTAATGCTAAAGCAGAAGCGGGAGGAATGTAAGTAGAAGAACAGGGGAATCAAATAACAAAATCCAAACAAGCATGTCCTAATTGATAAAGATGCTTAATGCTGTCTTTAGCAGATAATTACCCGTTCTGTCCATCTTTTGTCGAGTCCTTATGGAATCAGTTTGATTACTCTTTGCTGCTGTGTAAGCTTATCTACTGAGAAAGCATCATTCACAAGTGATTCAAAATGTATCATAGATATTGTAAGCTGATACTGGTCCATTTAGAGCTCTTTACAAGTACAATCGACGTGTCCTGTGGCTGCATCACTGAACTCCTTTAAGGAACATCCTGCTCTGCTAGTATTTTATGTATATATATTTGGAGTGCTAAATCAATCTCAGGTAGACTGGTTACCATGACAGACCCTAGATCCACCAAAAATATGTGTACGATTCCAATTACCCGATTTCATTTGTTTAACTTATTGTGGAATATGAACAGCCAAAGCCCAGAGCGGATGGCCTGTTCCAGAAGATTCTTTAAGTTGCCAATCAAATTATTTAAGATGGTGGATTCCCATGCTTGTCTATGGGCAGAAGAACAACTCCTCAACTTCCTAGTAGAGTTATATGTGGCTAGGACGTGGAAGGAGGCAAAACTCTTATTAAACAATGTCGTGATGAATATTACAAAGTAAATATACAAAGATAAGAATATCAAGCTGAACACTCCTGATTACGCTTGTATTTGCCACCTGTTTTCTTAATATTTGACAAGAAAGGAATTATTTCGATTTAATAGAATTTGATATACAATGTGAATAAGTATGCTTTCACCTGTTTTAAGCTTCCTGTAAAATGTATCTCTTGTACTGAACTTGCCAGTTTTACATGCAAGTGACTTCCATTCTGTCAGCATACATGACTTCGATTGTGAGTCTTTATTTTAGTTTCTAATGCCTCTGTAAGGACCCATTTTTGAAAGAGAACGAAAAACTAGGCAACTGTTAGGATCTCTCCTGAACTAGTCACTCAATAAATTGCAAATATTAGCTGTCAAGATCCGGACAAAGAAAAAAAGTAGGATTGGATAGTTATTTCTAATTCTATAGAAGCTTGTTCAGTTATTCTCACTTCTTGCAGTTGTAGTTTCTCTTCATGTACTAATTACCACGGCTTCAATCCTGTACCCAGTTTCTATGATTCTCAAGAGAGCGTACTTAATGCATTTCCAATTTATCCACGGCTTCAATCCTGTACCCAGTTTCTATGATTCTCAAGAGAGCGTACTTAATGCATTTCCAATTTATCCATACATTCTCCGGATACATTCTTTTTGTAATGTTTTGTTAATTTGATGGTTTTTCCGTTGTATGTAAGAAAGCACGGTTTAAGTTATTTAGCTTTTGTGCAGGTTTGGTTCAGCAGTTATGTCTGGCGTAACACTGATGCGTTTTGCTAGCGTTTTCTGGTTGAAGTTGGTGTCATATGCACATTCAAATTACAATATGAGGTTGCTTTCAAAGTCCAGTGACAAGGTAATCTAAACACTTTTTCACTCAGATATGTACTTACAGAAAAAAGCTGGCAGTGAAATGTTATAGATGTTTCAATTTATTGACTTGATAAATATGTCAAGTAGCCTGCAGTACCTATACTTGGCCATATAGAGAATGTTTTAAAACATAGGCTGGAGATAGGAAATGTGAGGTGTGAGATCATATGAAGCAATGATTATGAGTTTTATTATAATCCAAAACATTGGTTGGAGAAAGGAAATGTGAGGCTGGATCAAATACTATTTTAGACTGTAATCTGATATTCATGTACCTTAACTCAAGGAACTTAGAATTCCAATGGTGTGCAAGTACTTCTGAGAGCACATTTGTGGTATCTCAAGCTGGTGGGAATTCAATAATTGATTCCCTAGATAACACTCATGGCACAAGTAATGCCGTTCCTTAGAAGTTCCGAATTTGAATGTCTCTTTGTGACATTTTTTGTGTCTTTGTAATGTGTATGTAGGTTCGAGGAGAAGCTAATTATACGCACCTGAAGAGATATATCTAAAGGTTTAGGGGTCCTCGTCGTATAATGCGCTGTAAGGAGAAATAGTTGTGGCTAATGCTAAAGTAGGAGTGGCGAACATATAAGTAGAAGAACAGGCAATCCAAACAAGCATGAAGCATGTCCTAGTTGACAAAGATGCTTAATGATGTTTTTAGCAGGTAATTGCTCGTTCTGTCCATCTTTTTTGTCTAGTCTTTGTGGAATCAGTTTGATTACTCTTTGTTGTTGTGTAAACTTATCTACTGAGTAAACATCATTCACAAGTGATTCAAAATGTATCATAGGTATAGTAAGCTTGCTGTTACTGGTCCATTTAGAGCTCTTTATGAGTACAATCGACGAGTCATGTGGGTGCATCACTGAACTCCTTTAGGGAACTTCCTGCACCACTTTGGGTCGTCATGAGGATACTTTGTATCTAAAATGAGACTTCAGCATTTTATGCTCTTTAGCTGTCAGCATAGCTAACCATGACTATATGCTTTCACTGGATGTGCTTTTAAGCCTTCTTGTAAAATGTAGCTCTTGTACGGGACTTGCCAATTTGACATGTATGGGAATAACTTCCATTTTATCAGCATACATGACTTCGATTGTGAGTCTTTATTTTAGTTACTAATGCCTCCACCATAAGTCAAAAGGACCCATTTTCAAAAGAGAACGAAAAACTGTTAGGATCTCTCCCAAACTAGGCACTCAATAATTTGCAAATATTAGCTGTCAAGAATCAAGATTTGAACAAAAAAAAGAAAAGAAAGAAGGATTGATTTGTTGTTGCTAATTTAATAGAAGCTTGCTCAGTTACTCTCACTTCTTGCAGTTGTAGTTTCTTTTCATATACTGATTACCACGGCTTAAATCCTGTACCCAGTTTGTATGATTCTCAAGATAGCTTACTTGATGCATTTCAACCCCATCCTTCCATTCCCAGGATACATTTTCTTGTTACGTTTTGTTAATTTGATGTTTTTCAGTTGTATGTAAGAAAGCATGGATTAAGTTACTCAGCATTTGTGCAGGTTTGGTTCAGCAGTTACGTCTGGTGTAACACTGTTGCTTTTGCTAGCAGTGACAAGGTAATCTATACACTTTTCCACTCGTATATGTAGTTACAGAAAAAAGCTAGCAGTGAAATATTATAGATGTTTTCAATTTATTGAATTGGTAAATATATCAAGTATCTTGCAGTGCCTATACTACTACATATAGAGAAATGTTTGAAACGTAGGCTGGAGAAAGGAAATGTGAGGTGTGAGATCATATTAAGCAATGTAACACCCAAAATATTATGAACTTCTTTTTGTTTTATTATAATCCAAATCCACTAAGGATCAAACACTACTTTAGATCTGGTATTCGTGTACCTTAACTCAAGGCTTAGCATTCCAGTGGTGTGCGAGTACTGCTGAGAACACCTAGCTCGGTTATTAGAAAAACCAACTTTCCTTGTAACCTATGTTGTAAAAGGCGCTGGGCGAGGCTAGGCGCCTAGAGCGCCCGAGATATAAAAATTTACATTGCAAGCTTTATTTTGGCGCCTGGGAGCCTTTTTTCCCCAGGCGCAGTCCCAACGCTTTTATAACATAGCTTGTAACTAGGGATCTTTGCAAAATTATCCTTGGCTACCTTAGCTCTTTACATGTCATTGCAGTAACTCTTTTCCTCCAAGGTCTTAACTTCTCTGCTTGAATTTCATAACTCATTTTTCATATAGTTTACTTGAGTTAAAAAAAAAATTGTCCTTTATATTAGAAACTTAAACTACAAATGAAGAAGCAATCTTTTGTCTCATTCAGAACTCTTCTCTCTCTGGTACTAGAGTGACGTGTCTTTCAATACAGATGAATAAGTCCTACAGTTAACATCAAGTGTCTGGCATACTTCATGGTGGCTCCAATTTTGTGTTATCAGGTAGTCTTGCGATATCTAAAAAGTTGTTATTTTTACTCCTATATTTCTTGTAGACAGCCTATCCTCGTACAACATGCATTGGGAAGGGCTGGGTGACACGACAATGTGTGAAGCTGGCAAGTTTTGCCTGATTTTATGGTCTTTATTGTAGAACAAGTAAGATGGTTTTAATGCTGCTACCTGAATTTGACTACTTCCTCCTTTGAGTGAGCATGGATATGAGTTTAACATATACTAAGACATTTTAGTTGGAGGATTTTGCAGTATATCAATCCAATTGTCCAGAACTTTCAACACCTGCTGAAGAGGGATTCACTTGTATGCTATAGAGTGGGTGTTGAAGCTATCAGTTCCAGCATTACATGTGTGGCTCTGCATGTTCTATTGCTTCGTCGACTTATGGTATGGCCTCCTCATCTAATTTTGCATCTTTCTTTGTTTTCTTGCATATCCCTGTGTCCTCCATGCTTAACCTGATATCCATATTCAGGCAAGAAATTTGAAATTGTGTCAACTTTTCATTCTTGGATTTTCTACAAAGCTATGTTTCATCAGAATCATATGTATAATATTTACTCAAAAGTTATTCTCCGCCCTGATTGAATTTACTCCGAAAACAGCGTTTGCCATCTGAATAATTTACCACGTATCAGTTTTCTTAGACAGTCATCTGTTTTGGTGTATAGGTTTAATATACTTGCCGGGGTCCTTCGTTTTAGTGACCTTGAGTTCTACAAAGATTGGTGGAACGCAAAAATGGTTGAATAGGTATGTTTTTCTCATTTGAAGACTTGTACTTGGAATATGGTATTATCTCTTTAGCCCCTCAAAAAATTTGGAAAATTTCATGCACAAACAGCTGGTTGACCTATAAGTGCCAATGATTGCTGCCTGTACATAAATGGATGGTTTGCGGAATTGGATACCTAAGGTAATTCCTTGAATTGAAGAATTTAGCTCCATTGTGATGCATGGTGTGATATGTATTTGACTTTGGTAATGGTGCTGTTGTAACATGCAGTTGTATCAGGGAGTTGCTATTGAGATTGCATTCTTCATCTCTGCTATATTCCAAAAGGTATGTGGCTTTAATTAGTTTACTACAAGTACTTTGCTGCATTTCTTATCCTCCATGTATGCTACAGGACATGTTACTGGCCCAAGGGTCTCAATCATACCCATGTTACTAGTCAGTAAAAAGGAAGAAGGGTGGATCCTTCTGGTGTTCCTAACTGGAGAAAGGATAAATAGTCACTCTAATCTCTGAAACTGATAAGAGAATAGAATGCTAAAAAATACTAATTCTGGATCACATTGATGGATGTAAAAAACTGGCTTATATTGGTTGTAAATTTTTTGAGAAAATGCACATCGTGTTTCAGTCTTAATAATGTTTTTTGGATTATATAAAGAAGTAGGCCTGTTCTTGACCTCATTTTCGTTTATAGGCCTCTTTTTTTATTTCTTACAAATCTAGGTCAATTAAACAGATTCCATCCAAATTCTTTATCTCAGTCAATATCTCGTGGAGACCGTTCAATATCTGTTCAAAATCTCGTATAACGAGATATTGTGGAGGTGCCGACATTACGAAAATACCCTTTCCCTACTTTGTCAGTAACAAAAGATGGGTTTTGGGTTACAGTTTCGAGTCCATGGAGTTTTTGACAGAGATTTTGAAGCCGACGGAAAAATTGAGGGAAGAGATTGAGCGGTAACAAATGAAATTGGAGATGTATTCGGATTTGTTCTGTCAGTGAAATTCATTAGTAAAATAAGAATAAAGGGTTTTATTGTGGATTGAAGTTTGGTTGGAAACAAGAACAGATAGATGTTGATGCCGTTTCGTGAGAAAATGATAGAAAGGAAAATGGGTTCAGAGAAGGTAATTGTGTATGCAGCGTTGGAGTTTGTCTAGTGATTTTGTGGTGATCAAACATGGAAGACACGATTGGTTGTTGTTGAAGATGATGATGGTGAGTTGTTTCAAAAAAAAAATTAAGAATGATTAAATGGGTTGTATAATTGCAATTGCCGGGGAGGAGATTAATGGGTTTTGAGAGCAACAATAACTACATTATCTGTGTGAACACAAAAATGCATATCAGGTGTTCGTTCAAATGCCTGAATGGTTTATTCCCTATCAAGAGTTGTTAGTCTTGTCATGGGTCGAGGAAGTGGTGAATGATTGAGTCTTGGACATGATTCTGTGGCTGCCAAACATGAAGAAACTAAACTATTGGCCAGCCAGCTATGGCTCGTATGGTTCTCAAGAACATATCAGAACTATCCTAAGACTGTAATCAGTATCTGGAGGTGGTTTTGAGTTGAGTTTTGACGAGAAGTGAGATGATTAAGAAAATGGTGCTGAGAATGGATGAGCTTAGATTGCTTTTAATATATAATTTAAGTTGAGAAAGAACAAGGAAGAAATGGGTTGAACTTGTGGTGTTTTTGGTTACAGAATTGTCATGATTTCCCAGCCGGAGAAAAACCAGTGAACGGAGGTTATCATCTTTTCGCTTGGGAACTATGTATCGCCTAAAGAGAATAACCCGGCTGATACTATATTGGCTGCGTGCGTTTTATTGAAGAAATGTATTGACAAGCTTTATGATGCCAAGTGATGATGATAAACTCAAGAGTACACCAGAATCCAAGGAACTGCAGTCGGTTTGTGATACCATTTTTATGATGCATCTTACCAACTCTGATGGAGAGCTTAATGAGAACATCTGGGCAGCCGTATCGAATGTGTTCCCCAAGCTCGGTGAGTTGTCATATTTCTATTTGAAAGATGTTGTGCATAAACTTGCAGAACTACTAAGAGTTGCAAACGGAGACGCGACCAGGACAAAGTACCAAAATCTTGAAGAGTGCTTTGGGTCTGCTATCATTTCTATGGGACCGGAGAAGATCCTGACATTACTACCTGTTTCCTTCGATGAAGAAGAGCTCACCAGCTTAAATATCTGGATTCTGCCAATTTTAAAGAAGTATGTTGTTGGATCATCATTGGAGTATTATATGGATCACATTATCCCTCTAGTGGAACCTCTTAAGCATGCCTGTAAAATAGTTACAAAGTCTCGTGTTAGGAAGAAGCTGCAGGCTGCCATCCGTGCGTTTTGGGACTTGTTACCTGCTTTCTGTCGTTATCCTACAGATACTCACAAGAAATTTAAAAGCTCTGGCCAAACTTCTTTTAGTTTTTATCAAGGAAGAGGAATCCATGCATGAAAATGGATGCTTAGCTCTGCAGCGACTTGTGAACCAAAATATTGACACAGACTTAAACCAACAATTCAAAGGACTATTAGGTCTTTTTATGTACAGCTAACGGTGATAACTTTCCATCCATCAGTTTTGGTCAAAACTTGTCTAGTTTTGTAAGAAGTAAAAAAACAGGCTTAGTTTTGTAAACCATAAAAAAAACAGGCCTATTTCTGTAAAAAGCCCATGTTTTTTTTTTATGTTTGTCTTGTCAAAATCTCTGCATTGCTGTTCCGTGCCACATTCAAGTTTTGGGCTCTGATGATGCAATTCTGTACAAAGCACCTTTAAGAGAGCGCCAGGAAACCCACCGTTCCCCACTAACAGCTCGAAGAACCTTGATCATAGCCTGTTCGACATGCCCAATATCCTCTTTGGTCCATGAGCGTAAAGACAACGAGGAAGAATTCCTGGGATTCTTGCCAGTATCAGCTGGTGACTGCAGGTTAGCATTCCGAGTTAAAAGTTGATTATCTGACAATGATTGGTAAAAAGATATGACACTATGTAGTTGGGTTCTAGGCTTGCGTGATTCAGAGTAAAATAGGGACAGGGGTATCTTGGACAGATTACAAGTATCAGCTGTTAGTGCAAAGCTTCCAGCACCGAACTCATAACCCCATCTCCGATACCAGGGATGCCCCTTGGTAATAGCATGCAGCAGATGATACTCCAAACCATACTTTCTCGAGACATCCATTACACCCATCTTCCGGTTTTGAATGGGAGAATACATAGATAAAGAAAGAAGTGGGATAAGATTTTACACTACTGTTCAGGTTGAGTACGGAAGCATTTGAAGCTTGAGGAAGCCAACTTCAACCCTCTAAAATTTTCATTCTCATGATTATCATGATATCTATCTAGCTAAAAACGTTAATAACATTTGGCATTTTCAAGAATGTAAGTTTCCTATTTATTTTGTATCATATATTAAGTTGTGAACTTTCATTAGCCTGTAATGCTGAGAGCTGTGAGTTATATCAATATGAATATGGAAGTGCATGAAACAAACATAGCCTTCCTCATGCACACACTAAAATATGCATGATCAACCTGTACTTTCTGGCTGTACATACAACTGTTAAACTGATTGAAGTAATGTTTAAGCATTTTCAAAGAGGTAGACATGACAACCTTTTAATACCGAAAGCATTTTGTTTACCATGGACTGTTTGTTGGGGTTGGTTCATATTGAACTCAACTCAAGATCTTTCACTCATCGCCCGGTAATTTTACCACCGTACATCAGCTAATTAGACAATTTAGTTCTTACTAATTCTTACTAACAAGATAGATCAGCTAATCACACAAGTTAATTCTTACTAATAAGATAATGGTAATCGGAACAATGTCAAATAGTCAAGTACTGCAATGCAGAACACAATCATGTTACCCTTCGATTCTTAATTTGCAATTGGATTCAGTGTGCCCAAATGTGAAACAACAGGTACACCTTGGCAGTTTCCAATCATATTCCAAGTTGAGTGAATACTCAACTCCTCTAACTGTAATAAGGATAGTGTCTAGCAATTGTTTACTGGCATCTACTTGTATGTAAACCCCTGCATAATCCAGCCTTTGTTGCTTGGTAGTTTTCTGATCAGCGCATATAGGGATTCCTAATGCGCTTATAACTTTACTGAGACCCAATGGATTCCAAAGGAATAGAGGTAAGTTGTAAATCTTCACCCACACAGGAATAGATTTCATGGATACAGCTTTGTCGAAGCTCAATTTCCAGTCCCACGTCATGAGAACCAATGGCTTACCCTCAATAAGCAAACGGCCTGATGATTCTAAGACTCTAATCTTATCTTCAACACAACTGAATTGAAACAGAAAATGCCCGTTTCCCAGGGTGAATACTGAAACATTTCCCATTATTTCTCGGAGTACAACTTCATCAACCACCTCTTTATCGACGTCAAACATTCCGTTCTCACTGAAAAAATATCCTACCAGGGAATTCTTCCATTTTTGACATCCAACTTGTAATTCTTCATTTGAAAATTCAATATGATACACCCCCTCTTCAAAATGGGGTTCAACATAACCGAGCTCAAGTTCGCCTCCCCCGTTGGTGATATCCTCCAAGGTTAGAGAAGTTGATGGCGCCTTGGGATTTGGTATAGGTGTCTGTGGTGTTGGAATATCTGTGCAGTTCAGCGACAGACTATCTAAAACATTCTTTCCTTGAAGAATTCTCACCACATCAGACATACTAGGCCTCTTTTCAGAAAAGAGAGAGGTGCATAATATTGCCAAATCTAACACTTCAGTAGCTTCATTCACCGAAAAGTTAATCAACTCTTGGTCCAGTAGTGATATAAGATTTTGCTTCTTTTTTAAACCTTCGGCCTACAATAATAACATAACAATAGACCAAAGCTGCTTAGCTGAAGCGGGAAATATAATTCCGTTTAGAGCGTGCGAGAATGGAAATTGTTAAATTTATAACTAACTTAATACCAAACTTAAAAGGCTTTGCGAGTCTTTTGACACGTCTAAATAACGCCTTCCGCTCATAAATTCAAGTACCAGTACTCCGAAACTGTAGACGTCTGATTTCTGAGTTAAGTAACCAGTCCTAAAATATTCAGGATCCATATATCCCCTGTGAATGTTAAAAGAGAAAATGAGAACTAACAATGATTGAACTGTTAACAAAAAAATATGTGATTTTCTGTTTTTACCTGGTTCCTGCTACTATAGTGTAAGCACCATCTCCGTCGTTCAAGAGCTTTGCCAATCCAAAGTCAGATATCTTAGGATTAAGATGCTCGTCTAGTAAAACATTTGAAAGTTTTATATCTCTGTGTACAACTCTGAATACTGCTTCCTCGTGCAAGAATGCAAGACCTTTCGCTATCCCAGTACAAATTTTAAGTCTTGTTTCCCATCCCAGTACAAATTTTAAGTCTTGTTTCCCAATTCAGTCTCTCCTTAAGATTTTTATTACCAAATAATGCATCGACTAAACTCCCATTAGACTGGTATTCATATACCAATAGGAATTTGTTATTGGTTTTGGTTCTTCAGTTTGCAATAGAATCCCAAAATAATTTGGATAAAAAACCGTTAACTCATATAATTCAAAAATAAAGAGGCTTATAACTAGTAGAAATTTAGTTAAGAAAAAACAAAAAACTCACCTTCTTCTGGCACCGGTTTGCGTCCCAATATAGGCATGTTTCAGAAGATGAACAAAAACTCAGGCCAGCAACTAAATTCAACTATGTACAACTCAAGAAACGAAGTGTTTCTGACTTTCAAAATGTCTTTATTTATTTTTTATTTTTTTTAAACATTAAACAATAAAATAATAACCATTTGTACGCGCTTCTTGCGAACTTTGCCTTGTAATTTAGACATGAGTACTTTTGGTCAAAAATTCAAAATGCATCACTGGATACTGATTCATTAAAATTTCATGTACGATCTAATGCAGCACCGGATCTTGTTAGTACGAACAATCGAAAATAAAAATAAACTAAAATTAAGTTGCCCCATCATTTAAAATAATCACAAACAAGTTAATCCCTGTGATCCTGATTTTAGAGTTTAAATGAAATAGAGTTAGGAAGTTGGATGAAGCGACTTTGTCCAAAAATCGCCTTCATCTTGTTAATGTCTTGATCGGCATTGATTGTAAAGCTTTGGGGTATTATGTTGATGGAGTTTCTGACGTTGGAAATGTTTAGAGCCAATCTGACAGCCAAAAGTTTTTTTTTATAAGCTAGTCGTAAAAATTTCTTACATCACAAAAGAAATAGTTTGTTATTTTTGGAGCCAAATCTTCGATTTTCTTTTAGATGGAAAGTTTGACCATCTAGCAGATTGGTCTCTTTGCAGCGAGAACGGATTTCGTTTGCTTGCGTAAAACGTTTGTAATCACTGAAATGGTTACTGTCCCATATCCAAATCCAAACACATTACATCGATTTTACAATATAGTTTACATTCAATCAGCATAATATTTGGGTTTGTAAATTCAAGAATATTTCATAGCATGACATTGTCATATGGGTGTATTAAGCCAGATGCCAAGTAACGGCCAAACTAACATCCCTTCACGATTTTGTTCAATTATTTGTATCGTCACAATCAACCTTTGCACAATTAGGACTTTGGACCAATGAAATGCTAAAGAATATGTCAATACCTGGCTTAATTTCAGAACCTGCTGTGAAGAGAAAATTTCAAACCTTAAAGCTGTTTATAATCTCTAAAACAACTATTTACTTGTAGCTGTTTTGTACCAGAATTTGAATTTTGTTGATTAAAGTAAACAATAAAGCAGCTAATTAGAAGCTTAGTTTAAGCTTGCAACATGGATAGTTGCTCTCAAGTCATGAACCCCGGCCAGCCAGCTTATTACAAGTGCTATAAAAACATATTCAAACCCCATTTTCAACACACACAATCAGTAATATCCAATAACACAATTTCATCATCCCTCTAGTTTGCTTGGTATATCCAGAGTTAACAATGGAGTCTGGTGGCCAAGCAACAGTTGGGGGGAATGCGGTAGAGGTGCCAGAGCCTGGTGGCCAACCAACAGTACTGAGGCCGATTGCAACCACGGCGTCAACTGAGAGTTTGTTGAAGTATGGAAGTTTGATTTTAAGGACTGCAACTTTTGTGTTCTCGTTAATTTCAATGGCGGTTATGGCAAGTAATAAGGGTTTCAACACCACAATCAAAGGATTCAGGTAATCTGATCCAATTCACGTTAACCTTCTTTCGCCAAATAATTTTCCATTTGATGTAGCAATAATTCGTGAACTAATTAATACCATGTGGGAACAACTAATTATGCAGTTATGTATTGGCCGCGTGCGTCATTTCCGTGGTATATACATTGCTTCAGAATCTCCGTCACTTTAACTACCTCTCCACCGGAAATCTTCTGCTTCCGGCGTGCGCTTCCAATCTTGTCGATTTCCTTGGAGATCAGGTAACCTGTCGATATAATGATTTTTAGAATTGTTTGTCGTTAATTTATATATCAAGTGTTTTATTTTCTTATGGTTAATTTCTCATTTGGTGATGTGTTTTATTATTCAGATTGTTGCGTATCTGTTGTTATCGTCTGCATCAGCGGCAGCTCCGAATATAGAGTTGATAAGGGGATTTGAAAAGGCATTGAAGTCATTGGGAGCTACTACGAAAGGATCAACTGTGAGTTCAGCTTCAACGGCCATGGCTTTCTTAGCATTTTTTCCTTTGGCTTTGTCGGCTATGATATCTGGTTATAAGCTCTCTACCAAAACTTACGTTTGAAATTCCGAAAATTGATTGAAGACTATGCACGCATTTGTACGTACTACTAGTGATTATGTAATCTATGTAATGTTTGATTAATGTAACAAAAAGTTTAAACAGACCGGCAAAGGAACATTGCCAAACCGGTTTTGCCGTTCGTAGTTACTTTTTTTCCATTCATCTGCGAGCATGATTGTGCCTGAAAATTGTTGTAATGGTAAGATCATTTATGTTATACTTTTTAGTGGAATCATGTTCAACAGATTTCCAAAATGTGGTCACACGATGCGCCAAAACCATTTATTAGAAGAAAAAAAAATCTTGGAGGATTTTTTTTTCTTGGTTTTTGTTTTTGCAGCTTTGCTAGACGGACCGTGAAAAAAAAAACAGAGCAGAAACCGGGCTCTTACATCAACACGTGGGTCTCACTCTGCTGGGATTAGCAGAGGCCCGCCTCCAAAAACAGATTTGTGAGAGCCCGGTTTCTGCTCTGTTTTTTTTCTCAGTCCAATAATAATTTTTGTTGTTTTTGATACTAGAGGCATAGCTAATTTTTTTTTTCTCCTTAATTTTGGTATGGCACAGCTAACCCCACCCCTCTAACAGACTTAGAAAGCTGGACCGACCACACTCCTAATCCAACCCCACCTCATCAATCAGACCCAGTACCATATTTTAAGATCATTGATCAATGGTAAATGGCTCAATGTTAAAATTAGAGGTGAGCATTTTATCCGTAATCCGCGGATTTAATTGGGACCAACCGTATTTTTGCGCATGGATGCCCAGACCGTTCACTAATGGGTTGGACGCGGATGTGATTTTTGAAATCTAACGGATTACGGATTAGGCCCGGGTGCAACCTTAAAAATTCATTGGACATCCATATCCATTAGATTAAGGGCATTTATATAGTTTCTAAAAAATATTCTCTATATAATAATAGAGTTTTTTCGAGCGCTCTCATACACCGGAGCTCCTGGTTGATTCTCGCTTTTGGTTGATTCTTGCTTTTGGTTGATTCTGGCCCCATTAATTTTTCTTAAGTTATTTATCTGGCCCCACGAGATTTATTTTATTGGAAAAAAAATATTTTATTAGCTAAATAAAGCAATTCTCAACAAAAATACAATGTTGCCAAAAATAAATAAATACAAACTCAAACATACAATTTCATCGTAAAATCAATCATGTATATATCATAAATCAATCGCATAATTAATGAATAATTTTTTTTACCTAATGTCCAATGTCCGACTACATTTTTCTTAGAATCATTTTTTCCTAATTACAACACCATTCTATCGGTTAAAACTAAATAAGATTACATTTTCAATGAAAATTAAAAAAATAAAATTGGTCGTGGGTACAAACCTTTCAATCTGACGTTGTATCTTTCTTGCAAATAAAAAATTTAGTGACCCTGTCCAACAGTAGAGAATTACAAAATTGATTAAAAAATAAAGCAATCATTGAAATCTGAAGCAAAAAAAATTAAAACGAGCATACAAAAATTCAATCGAAAACAAAATAATAAACCTTATTTTTCTTAATTTTTTTCATACCATAATTAAAAGCAACATAAGTTTAAAATAAAAAATATATTAAAATAAAACCGATTTCTAAAAGTGTTAAGTATTTTTCTTAATATCGTAATACATAAAAAAAAAAAAAAATCTATATTCCTAAAATATTTCAAAGAATGAATATGGCTACCAAAAATAACCGTGATTGCTCAATACTGTTAAAAATGCAGAAATTTAAGACTCGAATTTAATGTTATTTCCAAAATATCTTCTTCTATTTATGGAATCATTCATAAAAATAATTCTAAAAATATATATGGGTACCAAAAATAACAATAATTGCTCAAAATTATTAAAAAAATATAAATAAATTTGAGACTGTGATTTGATATTATTTCCAAAATATGATCTTCTATTATGGGATCGTCTTCTATTTATGGAGAATCTGGGCATTGTAAAAATCTATATAAATCACTCAGCGAACTCTCATCATTTCCACAGTTTTTTTTTTCTTCTTCCGTGCTTTTATTATTTTATTTGTATTTTTTGTTGATTAGTTTTTTTTTTATTGCTATTGTTTTGCAGTTGTTTATGATATGCACTCGCAATTGATGATGAAACAATAAAAATGGGATCTTTTGGTTTTGCTTCTATATTTTCTGTTGTTTATGATGAAGCCATGAAGTTAAACCTTACGTTTAGTTTGGTATTCTTTTTCTAAACCAAATATAAGCGATCAATCTATTAATTTCGCAGCATAGGAGAAACTTGGGGCATCTAAAAATAAAATCGCGTGGGTTAAAATCACTTATCAACACACTACTATTAATTACATCTGATTTCTTCTATATGTAGTAGACACCAGTACGAGGTGGAAACATCATCCAAATCCGAAGCAAATATCGAAAAAGTAGAAGAAGGAAACAAATAACTCTAAGATGGAGATGGGCACTGATTAGAGTTGGAAAAATATGATGATTCAATTGAACTTCTATTCGACCAAAAAGCTAAACTCCAACTTAGTAGAGAGAACTACTTATTTTCCTATCATATTTTTGCGATTTTTTAGAGACAATTTGTTTTTTAAAGCACACTGTTAAAACTATTTAGCCTTTGGTATAAACAAATTGATTGTGCTATCAATTTTTAAAGCTTATTATACCAAAATTTTAGCACGATTTTTCCCTTTGGTAACATCTGCTATCCACTTCTCAATGGTTTTGGGACGTGGGGGTTAAATTTTACTTGATGCGCTTGAAATGCGTAAGACACTAGACTCCGGTCAAATAGAACGGGCGAAATTTTGTAATAAATTTGGTTAGCCTTAGTCATATGTTTTGATTTTTAAAAGATGCTTGGTCTATGCATGATTAATGCGATGACGACAATTGCGTGCATTGATCAAACTTGGAAGTCTTTTTTATTTTTTTATTAGCTTTGGCTTAGTTCAGACTCTAAAATCCGAGAAACCGCTAGAATAAAAAGAACATAGTGAGTCTATCGTAGAGTAAAAAGCGTGCTAAATTGTTTTAGAGACAATTTGTTTTTGAAAGAACTATTTAGTCTTTGGTATAAACAAATTGATTGTGCTATCAATTTTTAAAGCTTATTATACCAAAATTTTAGCACGCTTTTTCCTTGGCAACATCTGTTATCCACTTCTCAATGGTTTTGGGACATGGGGTTTAAATTTTACTTGCTGCGCTTGAAATGCGTAAGACACCAGACTTCGGTCAAATAGAACGGGCTGAATTTTGAAATGAATTTGGTTAGCCTTAGTCATATGTTTTGATTTTTAAAAGATGCTTGATCCATGCATGATTAATGTGATGATGACAATTGCGTGCATTGATCAAACTTGGAAGTCTTTTTTATTTTTTTATTATCTTGGGCTTAGTTCAGACTCTAAAATCCGAGAAACCGCTAGAATAAAAAGATTAGTTCAGACTCTAAATTAGAGTAAAAACAAATACGTAGATGTTATTTTCATATTAAGAAACTTTTAATAAAAATAGATGCTATTAATGGTCAAAAAGAAAATAAATCTGAGACATAATATGTCAGGATAGTATAAAATAAATTAATTTTAGCAATTAATTTTTAGGTATAATATATATATCAAATTAAGTAGCAAATATTTATAGAGAGAAAGTAAACGAAAAACATTCTATATACATAAAATTAGGTATAATACATATTTTAATTTTTTTGAAAGATATATTTATATCAAATTAAGTAGAATTAGTGTAGAATTAGCTTTATTTAAGAAGGGAAAATATTTAAAGTCGGATTTATTTATTTATTTGAAACAAGGTAAGATTGGTTTTATTTAAGAAAAAATCAAAATAGGTAGCATATATTTACAGAGAGAATATATTATAGTGAGAATTAAATGTATATATAAATAAGGAAATCATATCCAAAATTTACCTACTGGTTCCTTGATGTATAAGTACTTTTTTTAAAGAAAAATTTCCTATAAGATGACTAATATATGAAATTAACCATATATTACTACTGTTGGAAAATCTATCTACTACTTATACAAGAATATTGAATATCGTTGCAATATCTAGACAACATGGAGAACCCTTAAATTAATCTATTTTCGACGGATATGGTGAATGGAGCAAGCATAACTTCAATGAAGGTCATAATAGTAGACAATACATAGGCAACAAAAAACTGAACAAAAAATAATATTTCCAATTCAATACGATTTTGCTTCACAAAAACAGAAGTGGTTGCTATTGTGTTTTCTTAAATATAGTTCCTTTGAAAATAACAAATCCTTCAAAAATAACTAACCAATATAAACACTGAACGGGGAGAACATATACATACAATATGGAAATCACAAAGAAAAGTTTCAGGAGTAAAATATAACAATCTTGACAGATTTTATGGTTCCTATTTTAATGGAAATTATCAACACGTCCTTGGTTACTGAAGATGCTAAAAATATCCCACTACATTGATTTTAATTTTACGCAGTTAGATGATATTTCAAAGATCCATGCCAGTAATTAATCTCTTATGATCTTTTATTTCATTCTCTCTTTTGTACTAGATGATTTTTTATTTTTGTGCATTTTTGTTCTAATTTATTATAAAATTATTTTAAGGTGGGGAAAAAAATAAATGAAAGAGAGCCGTCAAGATACCAAAACAAAACCAACGCTAGATATCCATTTTAGCTTAAAAAAATATCAACGTATCCTACGACATCATTGAAATGGAAGAATTTATAAAGAATCTAGTTGTTGAAGATATTTTTCAGAGATATGATGTGTCCCGATTTCGATGACCAAGAGATGCAAAAGTATTTAAGACAACAAGAATATGAGCTCTAAAGGTTTAGTGAATATCAGGCGTTGAAGAAGAGCTGGGACGGTGTAAATTTCAATCAATTAATGGAGCTTCAATGAGTACTATACACTTTAAATATGTTGCACTAGAAGAATATGAACTCTTTATTATTTTCTCAATAGGATTCGTTCTCAGTGGGATTGGTTTATTATTAGGTATTTGTGTTGGTTAATTATCAATTCTAAGATAACATTATTTACTTAATTAGTTTGGAATTTATTTTGTTTGAGTTTCATGACTAAGTATTTTGAATTAATGGGAAAGATTATTATTGGCACTTTTAATTTATCTATTATTGAACATATACGATGTGTTGGCCTCAATTTTCCATGTAGCTTTCATTGTTTATCAAGGCCTTCAGTGTTGAGCATGGTACATTTAATCATAGACGATTTTTGTAAATGATGATACCAAGTGCATATGCTCCTAATGCAGTAGTCTTAATGTATGAGAAAAGGATTTTCATAAATGATGATACCGGGTGCCATTATAGAGCCGAATATTCCAATTTCCAGCTTGAGTAACATTTGAAAATCCTTTTCTCTACCAAAAAAAGTACTAATATGCAAAGACTAGGTCGGTTTTGGTACTCTTAGTGTAAGATGATATAATTAAGATAGTTTTGTATTGGTTGGTCCTAATGTTTCAATACTTCTTATCCGTAGTATGTATCGTATTATCTTTTTACTGGTGCTAACCATATGTAATATCTTCGATAATGTATGGTTCTGTTGTATCACTTTGAAGGCGCAATGCCATGCTACAATGGATGCTATGCAATTATTCACGTTACGTGAATGCAAGAGTTGATGTAAATATGATACTGACATGACTAATGGATCAGCGGTGAATGACAAATAACATAACAATTATATTCAATTTGTTAGACATATTTTTTCTTTACCAAGACAAAGAAGAAACTAAAGAATGCTTTACATCCAAGGCAGTGGTCATTCCTAACATAGACAAAGATAACATCTTTTACAGCAAGGACAAAGAAGATGTGGAGGAATGCTAAAAAAATATTCCTTTTGATTACAATGTCTCCCTTAGAATTTATTTTTATTTGTCCCTTTTTTTTTAATTTTATTTTTCTGCACACCAACTAAGATATTAGCTTATTGGTTAGTAACAAGAAGAAAATTCTAATATTATTTATAAGAGAAAATTCTAATCACTCCTTCTAAACGAAGGAGGAACTACCAATTAGAGATAATTTGATCATACTATTGAGGTCTTTCAACACTCCTTCACCCCAAAATATTTTATACATTCAGTTTGCCATGCGAAAAATAAGGCAAACAATTATCTGCCTACAAAAAGTTTAGAATTTTTCAATAACTTTTAAACTTAAAGTCCCTCCTTTTGTTTGTTTATTATTATTATTATTATGAAAAGGGGCCATAAAGGCTTTTATTAAGAAGAGAAAACAAATAAAAGTTTACAGAGATTTGGCAGGGAGACGCGCGACAAGTTGCGCCCCGATGCCCCTTTGAATAATAATGCCTAACCTAAGGAAAAGAAATTTTCCCAAGTTATTGTTGACATCGTGACTTGCCATGCAATTCTTCAATCTTTTTAGAAGTGTTACGGTGTCTTCACTTAGCTCCCCAAGAGTGGTAAAGGCTAAGACTCCAAAACCGTAGCCATTGGTGGAGCATAGGTCGGCGTATTTGGTGTGTTTGCGTGTGATTTCCGCGGAGATAGCATGACCTGGTGTGAATGTCCGATTTCCCCCTTTGGAGAAAGATGAAACACCGGTGACATCTAAGCAAATATCCTTGCCATTTTCCCAGTTATATATCAGAAGATCTGCGGGTTTAAGGGTAAAGCCCAATGATGCCTCTCTCCTTACGGGTACTCCTGCTTTATAACACAATTCAGTAAAGAGGTCCCGAACCATATCGTGACAATATTTGAGCCCTACTTCACTAGCACAATGAATGGCATGATCTCTGAACCGATCCATAACACGGCTACAACATGAATAAATACTGTCCTCAGCAAAAAGCGATATACCAAGACGATATTGCAACACCGATCTAAACTGTCTAGAACCTAAGGCCTGGTTCAAACCACGGATGGGAAGTGCTTTTAGGTAGTCTTGAGCATGCGGTTTCTTGTTTCACTGCCACAGGATTGAGTCGCGCTCAGACATGATGAAGTTATATGGTATAGCCTTCATGATAGCATCATAATAACGAGTAGCCAATAAATGCATGGGCTGTGGGGCGACTTCGTTAATATTGAAAGATGAAGGAGTTAAACCACATACTTGTATGTACTGATCTAGCGCGGTCTGAAAATGCGGGCTAAGTCCAGGATTGCCTTGTAGGAGTTGACGCTGCAGGTGATATGTTTGGTAGCAAGTGGCTACATAGCCGTATTGGATGGTGTCCCGTAAAGTATATACCCTTAAACCATCGGATTTGATTGGAAGTGTAGCGATGCATTGCTGCACCTGACCAAACCCTGGTCCATCACTTGTAACCAAGTATTGCAGGAACTGAATGAGGGCTTCGTCATATCGTTGTTGTGCCGCTTGCATGCACTGAGGCCTCATTGTACGCGCTGAAAAATACATCTTTGAGACTCCAACGCAATTCCGGAGGAGAAGAAGCTCGGTTTTGGGATCTTCCAGCTTCTTTACGCACTCCATTAGGCGCAGCGTTTTATCAACTCTGTATTGGATGATGTTATTGCAGTATTCTTCATTAAAACTCGCTGGTCCTCCCAGAATACTCACACCGGATGTAGGCCTGCTTATGGAAGCAGGGAAGAGGTCCATGCAGCGTTGATCTTGACATGGCCAAAAGAGCTCCGTCTTTTGTAAATTCAGGTGAAGATGTGTTATTCTAGATTTCAACCTTATTTTCATTTTGAGTTGTGATAGTCTTTTCCTGGTAATTGACAATTGATACTTCATCGTTGTTCATTTGTCAAGGATACCAACTCATATATTCTTCATCCCTTAAAATGCTATACATTTACATGAACGACTATAAAGCTACTTAACATAGTCTGCATTTAGCACAAGAATGTATTACTTCATTGGAATGTGATCCTGTTTCAAATTTCAGTCCTTGTGACATCATACGCTTGTTGTTGCTTTTTCTTGTTCATTGCATCTCATATACGTTGATACCAATTTATAATGGACCATTTGTGGAAATTATTGCAGGTTGATGTATGCACTAGCTTTCATTCTATTACTTGCAGGATCATACTTTGTCTGCCATTTTTGATGTTAAGTTTTTCAAAATAATATTTCAGGTTGATGTATCCCTAATTCACTAATTTCCCAAGTCCCTGATTCTTTTTTCCATTTCATATTTAATCCTTATAAGCCATAGCTTTAGTTCAAGTAGAAACCCATAATTTCATCGCTAATTTCTCTACTTTACTTCATCTTGAATTCATCCCCAAAACCCTAACTTTTATCATCGTATTTACCTGTTCTCCTGGTTCAGAATCAAATCACATACTCGTATTAACACAACCTCTAACAGACACACCTAGATGCCGATCAAAAAAAAACAGACACACCTAGATCATTCCCTCACTATGTTGATATAAAAAGATCTCTATTTCATATTCCGATAATGTTTGTTGGGTACAGTTTGATGTTCATAAGCTAGCAACTATTGATGAACTGAGAAATTCAGTGGAATACTTAGGGTTTGGACAAGAAATCAGAAGATTATGTTTTTTCTGGTGGTTGTAGTTGTTATCCAGAAGATTTATATGGGTCCGTTTGAAGTCAGAACCCTCCTGAATTTTCTAAGTTCGTAATTTGTATGTCGTTATACCACATTTGAAGTTCGAATCAACAATGAGCTTCATATTTATCGATTTCGATGATATATCATGCTAAGTTTGAAGTTAGAACCCTCCCGGAGCTTCTTGGCTCATAGTTTGTATGTTGCTATACCACATTTGAAGTTCGAAACACAAAGAAAGCATGAGTTCGTATTAAAGATAAAGCACAAAGAAATACATTAATTATCGAATTCATTTTTCATTTTCCCGATTCATTCTTATACATTTTTTAGATGTTTTTATATCAAAATGTCTAGAACGATGTCCTAAATTTATTAATATATTTTTTGGATTTTTTTCATGTCGAAGGTTGATAAATAAACCGAAAATATGAGTTCGTATTAACACAAAGAGAAAACACACTTGCTTGATCCGTATGATAGTCCTTAATCAAATCTGTACCGTTTATAAATTTGCTTAATCTGTATGACAAACCTTAACTGAAATCTCTACCGTTCAATTTCTTTTATATAAAACACCAAAATAAATTTCCCTCACTTAACTAGCTTTCCTCATCTAATCTCTCGATTTTTTTTAACACCAAAAGAATTCTTCAAAATCTCTCGAATGTCTTTAAAGAAAACCATAACTCAAAAACCTAATATGCTAGATTGGGTATGATTTTGTGGGATTTTCTCGACAGCAACTTCAATCAATGACAGTAGCAGACTCATCTTCTCCTAGTCCTTCTCGTCTTCATACCCATTCCACCATAACTTCAACAGAGACTACTATCTTCGATTCAACAGCAGGTTCATCACCATCTTCTATGAAATTCCACCTTTCATTGAAACATCATCAATACCTTGCTCAATGCTCTCTCAAATCGAACCCTAACCCATCTTCCTTCTTCGTTCTTAACAGATTCTTCCATCTTCAATTTTTGTAAATCTCAGATCCCCTTTTGCTCATCTTTGTGACATGAAAACATTTCCAATTTCTTCACTGCTTCACTCAATTAACAGCAACCCAAGCTCTTAAATATGAAGTATAACCATCGAGACCACCAGACCCATCCATTCATTTTTTTATCGATCTAATCCTTCAAGAACATACCACACCCTCGAATCTCTGAGACTTTATTCATCTCCATCATCAATTTGTGATCACCCTTGATCGTCACCATCTTCAAATCTCTTGGATCTCTCGATTCACAAGAGCAGCAGCATCAGCTGCAATTTTATCTTTTCTCTGAGTTACAACTACACCCATTTCAGATGAGTTTTATTTTATCTTTTCTTTGATTTTTTGTTTATTTTTTTCTTCTATTTTAATGTTTCTGTGTAAAATTGAGATGAATGACCTATTTTGGTTATGATTCAGCTATAAAAGTATTGTAGTTGAAATTGCAGGATTGAGATGTTCTTGAGCTGTTCAAGAATAAAGATGATGGATGATTTAGTGTGTACTGGTGTAAATAAGCTAATGGTGAAGATCTATTGATAGATAGCTGAGATAAAATGATTACATGGCTTAATGGGTTGTGTTGCAGATGATGGTTTGTTGTTAGAGTTGTAGCTATGAAGAATTGCATCTGAGAGTGAACCCGTGGAGCATATTGCCCCTTGGGAGCAGTACAAATTCATGAGGGCAGTAAAACTGGGGAGATATTGTAGCTGAAGTCTAGCTCTGGGACTGGGATGGCAGAATCTTGAATTCAGAGCGAGGGGGTATAGTTCAGATGGTGGTATGAAAGTGCATGGTTGTGAATGTATGAAATACAGGTGGATGAACAAATTGAAGGTTGTAATATTATAGTCATGAAGCTGTGGCTGGAAATGGAATGGAGCTGTGTTGGTTTGTAGCGAACTGAGACAATGGGTGGTTGCAATGTAGTTGGGAGGCACAACAATAGTAATTTGGAATAGCTGAACTGGTGGGTTGAATCTGTTTACAGTTTGGTTGTTACTGGTGTAGAAGTGAACAAGAGAATCATGGGGCTAATGGACTTGATGAGTTGATGCTGTTAATGGAAATTGTTAAGCTCTCAGTTTGTGAAGTTTGAGATAAATTAATGGGGATTAAGTGGCCTGTGTTGCTGGAGTAGACTGTGAGCTATGACTGAGATGAAGATTTTAAAGTTGAACTGGTGGTTCAATGACTGGTGGTATATGAAGTTGCATTGTTATCTGGTAGAATGAAATACAAGGAGAGAATGTGTGCTTGAACTGTGAATGGTGGAATGAATGATGTTGCTGTAATGCAATGGAAATAGATGTGCAATGAACTGCAGGATGATGTAGATGGAAATAGATGGTGCTAACTGATGCAGTGAAGTGGTATTTGGCTAATTGGCGTTGCAGAGTTGTGGAGCGTAGGAGGTTGCAGTCTAGCTATGTATAAGTACTCGAATGATGAATGGAAGAAGCACAGGTGGTGAACTGAACTGATTATGCTGAGAAAGAACAGATGAATGTGGTACAGTGCAGGTGGAATTGAAGCTGCATTACAGTGGTTGGATGCACCTGCTAATGCAAGAAGAATTTGAGGAAACTGCAGGAATTGGATGTATTGCTTCCATTTTTACTGATTTAGGGTGGTGTTAGAACTCAGATGGATATCTACACCTTGAATAAGAGTCACTATGAAATCTAGGTTATACAGGGAAGTTGGTCGAATTGAAACGAACACTTATTTCAGATTTTTCCTTATGTTGATGGATACTGCCATGGATTGAGATAAGTTGTTTAAACAAACCATATCATCTCATGAATTTTATATATATTGTTGTTTCATTAAAATATATTCCGATTTTTTATAAATTCTAGTTGCACCTCAGTAACCTAATACCTTGTATTATTTTTTTCAGCTATTGTATCCATCTCTGCTTGTAATGACGATGTTTGTGCAGAGGAGGGAGGGTGTTCCAGTGTTTTCACCTTAGACAGGGAAAAAGATAGTGCTTGGGAAACCTTCAGAGTAAGACCGTGACAAAGAAATTTAACCAGGAATTTATATGTTTGAATTTTGTTGGAGATTACTCATGTAGCTACTCTTCAGGTGCAACATTTGGATAATAATGTTAATGGTGATAAATCTTTGGTCGTGGATTATCCTATTACTTTGATGGGATTCCATTGTTTGAATTTCATAAGAACTGATATTCACTTTTTCGCAGTAATGTTGTTTGTAAAATATGTATGATCCAAATGTATTCCTACTTCTATTCTTCATTCAATGGTGACGCTCACTTTTTTTTGTTTGCTCTTGCAGATCCTGAAGGCATTTCCAATGCCCAAAAGTCATTTGGGTTAGGTCAAGAAGGAAAAGAACGACGTGTTAAGTAGTCCTGGCGAAGTAATAGGGTCAGTCGTGTGTTTGAAACTTATATGGTCTCTTCATATCAAAATTCTTGCACCGATTATTAGTTTCTGTGTATGCATTACTTTCAAGACGTGAAGTTTGAGTTGTTAATCTAACTCTTCAATATATAAGTAAATGTGTGTTAATCGTTTTTAAGTGAGATAATCGTAGTTTGGGGACAGGATTTATGCAGGTGTTCCCAGTTTTTGTTAAAATTAGTAAGTAAATTTTTGTTAATCGTTGTGAGACAATCGTAGTTTGGGGACAGGATTTAGTTGCATTCAAGGATGTAACCTGGGAATAATGCCGCATGAATTTTATAAGTAAGAAGAAACGGGATAGATAAGATGCAATGATGCATTAAACACCATTTGATTACAGTTTTATCATAGATAACTTTTATTGTATTATGATATTGAGACCTCAACATATCTTTTATTGTTCCGTAGTTTACCCTGTAATCTAATTACATTTTCTGTTTTGTTTTAGTTGGAGAACTCAGGGAGTCCGGAGACATAGATGGGGTAACGGTTGCAGTCGATGGAAGTAGTGTAGATGTTGTTGCTTCCATGGCCGCGTTTACATGGAGGAAGAGATGGTGAAACTCAATGACTGGAGTGGATCTGTTCTTGGGTCTTAAGGTGATTATTGTGTGTACATGGAGGAAAAGATGGTGAAAGTCAATGGCTGGAGTGGATCTGTTTTTGGGTCTTAAGGTGATTATTGTTTATAACAATGAAGTTTGGTGTTCGACTAAAATGGTGTGGTTGTTGTCTATGGGTGGAAACAATTGTTGTAGTGGTCCTAATGCTATCATTTTCTTTTCTTTCGTTGCGCAAGGCACTTTCATTCAAGGTGATTTGAAGTTAGCTAGGTAATACAATTTGAGTGGCAGGTCTTGAATGAATGTAAATGTGTTATACTGGCACGTTAATATGAAATTATGAATGTGAAATATTTTTGGAAATTCGATTCCAGCTATAATTTTTTATTCAAAATAGTTTTTTTTTGGAAATATTTTTGGAAATTCGATTCCAGCTACAGAATCATAGTACTATAGCTCAAGAATTAGCCATGTTCAAATATTTTCTGTGTGTCTGTTAAAAGGGATGGCCACGGTGCTATAAATTTAGTATAACTATAAGTCATAGATTGTCCATGCTATAGATTCAATATAGCTATATGTTATAAACTGGCCACCATATAAACTTATAGTACAAAAATGAGTGGGCACCATATAGACACGGTTGTAGAATATGGCTATGGAAAATCATGTTAAATAGCCACTCAAATTTATGTGTCCATAAAGGTACCCTATTGTTATGCCTCCTACCATAACGGTTTTAGAGTGAAAAAAATCCATGGCTAAAGGCCTATGGACACACTATTTAAGTGTGGCGTATGCTACTTTTTGTACTAGTGGTTGTCCATGGCAAATCTATCTTATATACATATTTAAAATGTGTAGGTTATATAAGAAATCATCTATATTGGTTTTATTTTTTCATTATAAATTTTAACTAATACAAATCCATTGGATTATCCGCACCCAATCCGTTCATTCGTGCATCCATTGGATGCAAATCCGTTAGATGTTAGATTGGATGTGGATGCCAAATTTGAAATCCATAGTGGATTAGATTGGATGTGGATGAGGTAAAAACCGGTCTATGCCGGCCCATGCTCACCCCTAGTAGAGACACAGACGAGAATTGTTGTGGCCAGTGGCCACATCTCACTTCCTTACTTACCCACTAGTTGGCTTTCACAAACTCTGGCCGGGAGATGCAATCAACTTAGCATCCCACGCTTAGTTAAGGCCTGCCTCTTTGGTGCATTGGAGTATCATTTTAGTTGTTTCATCGCAATGATTTATTTTCCAGTTGAGCAAATTTCCTTGAACTTTCTACAAAAGCACTAAAATAATATCATTAGCCAAAATATCGAGTCCTAGCTAATATAAATATGGGTATAAACTGTAGCACTTATGTGCTTATCAACATATATGTTCGGGCATCCCCTAATGATTTTAAAAGAACGCGCAATTGGGAGATACAACTACCAAAAACGGTGTCCCAATAGCAATTCGTGGTTACCCCCTATCCAAATATTTTTTAAATTCCTAATCTACCCCTCACTAATCCTAATTAGTGTTTAATAATGATTAGTAAAAATGTTAAGTATTTATTATAAGATTAGTGTGTGTTTTTATTTGAATTTGGGTGAGTGTGGTGAGAAAAGAAGGAGGGAAAAAAATTGGGAGGGAAGTTTTAATTGGGGAAAATGGAGAATGATTGTGAAGAGAGAATTGTTGTTGCTGAATCTTTAGCTCAACTACAACAGGAAGCATATCTCAATCTTCGGTTAATGATAACAACTCACAATTGCAAGTTTTTGTGGAACCAACACCCTTGAATGATGATTTTTACGAGCAAGGAGAGTTGTTTGAAGAACCTACACAAGAAAGTAAACCTGCACAGCATACAAGCATCCCCAACACACAGGTAAAGCTGCTGAGAGGTTAAAAATTTGATTTTTTTCTTTGAACCCGCCATTTTTTCATCTGAAAAACCAATGTACCTGCATTGACAAAGTATGAATACAATGCCGAAACACCCTAAACCGGCATAGTATTCATCGAACGACAATACCGGTAATACAGTATCCCCCATTTCGAAACCAAAACCGGCATAGAATTCAAACAAAGAACTATGTCAGTACTGCATGAAAAACATACATGAAGCAGTGCCTTCCAAAGTTAAATACCGTCATAGAGAAATTAATTAAAAAGAATTCCGGAACTGCAAGTCTTGTCAAAAATAAAAAAACTTGCATCGCCGGAAGTGATGAAGACCATGTCGGAATTGCTAACATTCAATGTCGTAACTAAGTTCCAGCATGCTCGATAGAAATCTATCAATGCTGGTACTCAAGTGATTTTTTTCAAGCTTCTGGATACTTTACATCATGTATCGGCATAGAAATTCATGCAACATATCCTTCCAGTAGCAGTACCGGCATGCTCGAGAATTACATGACTATGCCGGCAGTGGATTGAAACCAGAAAAATATTCAAAACGGACTGAAATTCAATTCTCGTAGAATTTTTTTTTCTACGAGATGCTATCTCGCACTCTGCTAGGGGCGCTGCCCCTAGACCCCCGTGACCTGACCTATCACGTCGAACACAGCCGGGAGGGGCTATGCCCCCCTCCCTCGGACCCCTCAGACCACCTGCGTGAAATACAACTTTTGTACCGTCATCGTATTCAACCTAAATTATATGCTGGTATTGATAACAAATTCCAAGAGTTTTCCTGTGTACTTAAAGTATACTGCCGGCATACACGAATAAATTCAAATCAATGCCGTGACATACTACCGGCATTGAAGTCAACCTAAAATCAATGTCGGGACAAAACATACGTTTTCAGGTGATTCTGTAACTCAATACCGGCATAGAATTCATACTAAAATCATTGCCGTAACTATCTACCGGCGTTGTCTTCAACCTAAATTCTTTGTCGTTACTTTGTACCGGCATTGTATTCATACAAATGTCAATGCCGAAAATCACTAAAACTCAGCTGTTTGAGTTAGGGTTCGCAATTCTAAGCTAAACCCACTGATGTAAATTAGTTCAAAATCACTAACCTTCCCACAGAAGCCATGTTTACGAGAGGTTGGTTGTCCGAGTTCTCCTCTTCTTCTTCTTCGACAATTCGATTGATTATTTCTTGTTGTTTGTGTTCAACAATCGATTTTGAATTCGATTGAGTTTTGATTTCTTTCGGGGAGGTATGATTAAACGGATGAATAAGAAGATGGAAGAAAAAAAAATCAAAAACCTAAACCTAGGTGACTTCCGGAACTGATTTGGAAGAAATGGGGGATATATGAAATTGGATTTTGATTTTAATGTTTTAGGAGAAAGGGTATAACAGTCTTTTCATAAAAAAAATTTAATTAACCAAAGGGTATTTTAGTACTTTCATATCAAATGGTCACCCTTTAGCAGAAATCATGGGTTGGGGAAAGTAATCAATATCCCTCAATTACATTTTGTATCCCCCAATTGCGCGGTATTTTAAAAATGATTAATTGAGTATCTGGAAACCACTCCGAAATTGTTTCTTGCATGAACTTTGTTACTAAATTCTATAGAAGAATCCAAAACTTCTTATGAGAGTTCACCATTACACTTTTAAAGATATTTTAGGGTGAGTGGCTGAATGCAGTTATGAATGTATAATTCATAAAATTCTTTTTATGGATGAATAGTCATTAAAACAGCTTCACATTTATAAAATTATTTTTTTTGGGAGGCTGAGAGAACAACAACCAAAGAAAAAACCAAAACTACAAAGCAGAAATCGCATTTTCTCTAAAGACAGACTGGAAGAAATGCAAGAAGGTTGGGAAAATATCCACCATCGGTGAATATTATGCCGATTGGCATAAGCAGCGAGAAGATGGGCAATCTTAATTGTGCTACCCACATGATAGTGATGAACAAGGAAGGAATCTCAACCTATCAGATGGTAGAAATTTTCAACACCTCATTATGAGAACTTCGTTGTGAAGAGAAAATCTCAAAGTGAAAACTATAGTCACACACACTTTTCAGATTTTCTCCATTGTGAAACCCACGCCCATAAATATGAAGGGCGCACCCATTTTTTAGGGAAAAATTATTCTCAAACCCATAATTTATTAAAAAAAAAATCGTTCTTTTTTCATCTTCTTAATCTTCAATTCCTTTTCTCTGAAATTGGGTGATAAAATCAGTGAAAAGTTATAGAGGCTCGAGATTTGAAAGGAGTTTTTACATCTGTTACGTTCAAGATCACAAGAGGAAGGTGAATTACAGCTGCTACTGTTGTTGTTGTTGTTGTTGTTAATGAAGTTAGGGTTTTGAATCTAAGGTTGAAACTGAGATGAAATTGCTCGAATTTTAAGATGGTGATTGATTTGTGTTTGCTACCATTAAGAATTGGTGTTTGAGAGGAATTTGAGGTTGGTAAGGGATCGTGACAGAACTGATTCGATGTTGGAGATGGATTCTCGACTGATGGTGGCATTGTATTGGTAATTGCAGCTGACCAACGACTAGAAATGAAGATTCTGGTGATAGCAAGAACATAAGAACAAGGAGAGTGAATTGCAGGTGCAGGTGGTGCTACTATGGATCTGCAAAGGATGTATGTATGAGAAATGGCCTAAGGAAATGGTCTTGAGTTGTTATGTAGATGCAATTGAAGTATGGTTGGAATATTATGAGTTAATGAAGGGTTGAGACAGATTCATGTTTTTTGTATACTCTAGATGAATATTTAGGAACTGAAACTGTACATCTGATGGTTGGTAGTGAAGTTGGAGCTATAGATATGGGTGATGCTGCAGTTAAGAAACAAGACGAGAATGTTACAGAAACTGGTAATAGTTTGTTGGTGTGGATTGAAGGCACTGGTGGTTGATATGAAAGTAGAGTTGAAGCAGCAGGGGACTATGGTGAAGCTGCAACAGATATACATGGTGTTGGTTTTGGTGCAGTGAAGTAGCCAGAGAACATAGAGTGTAATTGGAATTTCTGGTGTAGGAATTGGAGCTGAAAATTACAGCCGGGCATATAGGGAATGTGAATTAGATGAATGCTTAGGGAATGCATTACAGAAGGAACATAACAGGTTTTGGTGCAGTGAACAGGTTTGAAAAGATGCATAACATGTTATGGATCTACAAAAGTTATGCACCATAATAGGTTTTGGTGCAGTGAACAAATGCATAACCTGTTATACATCTACAAAAATTGTTGCATAACTTGTTATGCAGTCTAGAAAATAATTGCATAACACGTTATGCAACAACCTTTTTGTTGGTATTGAAACCAACAACAAAAAAGGACTGCATAACTTGTCATGCACCTACAATAATATATGCATAACATGTTATGCAGTCATGAAAATGGATGCATAACCTGTTATGCATACGAAAATATGGCTGCATAATGCATTATACATCAATTTTATCTGTACGCACTAAAATCAACCAAAATAATGGCTACATAACCTGTTATAGATGCATAACTTTTTATGCAGTAGAGAAAATGGTTGCAAAATTTGTTATGCGTCTTCTTTTTCTGTTGGATTCAGGCATATACAACATTTTAGTGAGTGCATAACCAAAATAATAGATGCATGACAAAAATATGGTTACATAACGTGTTATGCATCTTTTGTGGTGTATGCATTTTGGGTTATGCATATTTTTTGGAGTCTGCATAACGAATATGTAGTCAGTTTTCGAAAAAAAATCCTAAAATGATGATCACCTACGATTTTTTCGTGATTTTTTTTTATATTATTGTTTGTACTCGTTGTGTAGTTCTCTTAAAAAGATTTCCAACGATATAAAATTCGTAAAATTCCAAGGCGCGGATTTTTAGATTTGTTATATCCAAGTTGTGTTGTCAATTATACCACTAAAAAATTAGGCTGCATAACGAGTTATGCCTGAAAAAATAGTATGCCTAACGAGTTATGTATTGATTCTTAATAATTTCGGATAATTTTGGATGTCATGGTATCTAAAATTATTTGTGGGCCTGACAATAAGAATATTATTCTTTTGGGGCCTTCGCCTAATTTTCTCGATCTCAAAACTCAAAGTGACCTTGGGGGTTAGATTTTGTGGGCTTTCACAGACGTTTTGGGCTTTTTACACCAACGTCACAGAAGTGGTATCTTCCAAAGAACTCTATTTTGGGGCAGACCCAAAAATTTGGGGGCATACATATAGGACAAAAACATGGGTGCCAATAGTATTTCATGGGTGGCCCTTATCCTCCTTTTTTCAAAAATGCTAAAATACCCCTTATGAGATTAGTGTTAAATTAGTGATAATTAAAATTCTAATCCTAAAATCATCCCACTAATTAACCAACCACCCACTAATTAACTCACTAACCATTACTAATTAACCCTTCTCTCTCACTCTTCTTCTCATCTTCTCCAAAAACACAAACAAAATTCTGAAAATTTCTTTGTTCGACTAAGTTCTCGATTAAACACATTAATGGCACCTCGTGTTAAGCGATGCCCTAGAAATATGGTGCTGAATCCTGGTATTGCTTCTGTAGCATCTCAATATAGGGTTTTTGGAAAAGATGGTGATGAAGAGGATAGTGGATTGATTGGTGTTGGAGAGCGAGAAATAGAGCCTGATTCTTTAAAATTGCACATAGAAAGGTATTTCCGACAAACCCATTGCTTGGTTTTCGTATTTCGTTGATTTGTGACAAGTAATCGACGATTCCTCTGGGTTTTGGAAGTTCCAGAGTAGTGTTCGGCTGAAATTTAGCAGCCGAACTTCACTTTTTTTTACAGACGGAGAACAGTTCGGCTTATGTTTTGAAAATCGATTGCGCCGAACCTTTGTGTTCGGCTAATACCTTTCCAACCTTTCCCGGCCGAACTTGACAAATGAAATTTACCCCAGGTGGTTGTCAGGTTCGACTGACTCGATTAGATTACTTTTAAGCCGAACTTATCTCTGTAAACACTTCGAAAATCTTGCTTTGTATGCTCCAGGTTCGGCTAACTCGTGATGATGAGTTATCAGCCGAACTTATCTCTGTACTCTCAAGTTTTTAGATATTATTTTGGTCATAACTTCTTCGTCCGGTGTCGGAATGGCCTCATTCTTTTTGCGTTGTTTTGGACTTTTCATTCTCTTGAAGATGACGATAATATATCATTGATTTGAATGAGTTTACATATCCACAAGTACAAAAATTTAGTTTATGTAAACTCATTCAAATCAATGATATAATAGTACACATCCAACTGTCAGTAGTTCAAGAATTGATGATATACAAGTCACAGAGCCGGTTCAAGAGTTCGATATTCCTGTTTCCGAAGAAATTGACACCCCTCCTCTTGAAGCTCCATCTCTCTCTTCATCAACAATACCTACATCTAATTTTCCTCCAGCCGGTGCCGATGTCCCTGAGGTAAGCATAGATTGTTCGATTAATACTAATGATACTTGTGAACTACCTGACACCGACAGGTACCAGTTTCAACCAAGGAGTAATCGTGGAGTTCCACCATATCGTTTTTCACATGAAGCAATAAGGAAGGTGAAATACCCTATTGTGAATTACGTGTCAACTCATAGATTATCAAAAGAGGGAAAAGTGTTTGTCAGTCAAATGGCAGATGTTACTATTCCCAGAACAGTAGAAGAAGCACTATCTAATATGAAATGGGATGGTCCTATGAAAGAGGAGATGGTGGCACATGAAGAAAATGGTACATGGGATATAGTCTCACTACCAGAAGGAAAGAAACTAGTTGGCTGCAGGTGGGTATATACTATCAAGCATAATCCAGATGGCTCTATTGACAGGTATAAAGCAAGACTTGTGGCTAAAGGGTTTACCCAGACTTATGGTATTGATTATCAGGAGACGTTTTCTCATGTTGCAAAAATCAATACTATTCGAGTATTATTGTCTTTGGCAGCAAATTTAGGCTGGCCTCTACAACAGTATGATGTAAAAAATGCTTTTTTACATGGTGACTTGCAAGAAGAAGTCTACATGACACTACCTCCAGGTAATAATGCTCCAAACAATGCTAATGTTGTGTGTAAGTTAAAGAAGGTTTTATATGGTTTGAAACAATCTCCCAGAGCATGGTTTGGTAGATTTCGCATTGCAATGAAGAAGTTTGGGTATATACAGAGTAATGCTGATCATACCTTGTTCCTTAAAAGAGTAGGTGACAAGGTAACTGCTCTTATTATCTATGTAGATGATATGGTAGTAACAGGAAATGACCCTGAAGAGATGAGTAATCTGAGAAATTGCTTATATTCTGAGTTTGATATGAAAGATTTTGGTGGACTTAAGTACTTCTTGGGTATTGAAGTTAATCGATCCAGAAAGGGAATTTTTTTGTGTCAGCGAAAATATGTGATTGATTTGTTGAAGGAAACTAGTATGACTAGTTATACGCCAATTGGGTCTCCTATGGAACAAAATCATGGTCTTGAAGAATGTTCTGATCAAATACCAGCAGACAAAGGACAATATCAGAGGTTAGTTGGTCGCTTGATTTATCTTTCTCATACAAGGCCAGATATTGCTTATGTTGTAAGTGTTGTAAGTAGATTTATGCCTAATCCGGGTCAGCAACACATGGATGCAGTCACCAGGATACTAAGATATTTGAAGTCTGCACCAGGCAGAGGTTTGATGTTTTCAAAACATGGACATCTTGATGTATCAGGTTACACTGACTCAGACTGGGGAGGTAAAGGTGACAGGAGAAGATCAACATATGGGTATGTTACCTTTGTTGGAGGAAATTTAGTGACACGGAAGTCTAAGAAACAACATGTTATTTCCTTATCCAGTGTTGAAGCAGAATATAGAGCAATGGTAAAAGTCATTTGTGAATTGTTATGGTTGAAAAGTCTTATGGGAGAACTTGGTTTCCCATCTGAAAAACCTATGAAGTTGTTTTTTGATAATCAGCCAGCAATCAAAATTGCAGAGAATCCGGTGCAACATGATCGAACGAAGCACGTGGAAATTGATAAGAACTTAATTTTTGAGAAACTTGAAGAAAAAATTATTGAAGTACCATATGTCCTAACAACACAACAGCTGGCAGATATTCTGACTAAGGCCATATCAAATAATATATTTAACGATTCACTTGTCAAGTTGGGCATCTGTGACATATATGCACGACCTTGAGGGAGAGTGTTGAATCAACCTTCACCAATTCCACCAATCACTCCTCCAATTACACCACCAACCTTTACCTAACATGGAATTCCTTGTTTTCTACACCTACTCCACCAACCTTTACCTAACATGTACTTCCTTGTTTTCTTCATTTACCTACTCCATTATTTAATTAATATAATTATTTAATTATTGTAATATTGGTTATAAATACCTCCCATTTTGGAGATAAAGAATAAAAATTATTTTTGAGTTGAACCTTAAGTTTAACAATTTCTACCAGCATGGCCTTCTTAGCCTTCTTGCCAGTTATATTATCTGGTTATAAGCTCTCCACCAAAACTACTCCAAAACTGATTTGAAATTCCAAAACTGATTTGTTTTATTGTAACGCTCTTGCTTAATTCTGTACCACATATGATCATGTATCATGTAAGTTTCATTTTCATGTTTTGTCATTTAGATCAATATGTTTGGTAGATACGAACAAGTTTAGACCGACTCATTCCAAAAACACTTTTGAAACACTTCTTTAATGCGTTTCGATACCGGCATAAATCATTTTAAAAACAAGAAGTGAAAACAGTTTACCTCCCAAAAAGTTAATAACTTTGCTATTAGAAGTCGTTGCGAAATAATATCAGAAGCTGATTTCTTTCTTTTTGTTCCAGGAAAAGATGTTCTTCGGTATACACTCAAACAACCTATAAAATAAAGCGAGGATTAGAGACTAAAATGTCCAAGCAAAAGACAATATAACATGTAATGTAGAAAATCTGATATCAAAGACTTAATGAAACAAACGAATACTCAAACAATTCTCTTTATTGATGTAATTGAAACTCATGACTCAACAACCTATCTATATATATATATATGTTTAACAAACTTGAATCTCAAGAAAAATACTTTCCTAACAAATCAAAATCTAAAATAAAGACTCTTCTAGAATATACTAAACTTTATACGTAACCAAACTCTAATACTAGCAAACTTGTTTCTCAAGTTTATTACATGTTCATAATAACTCGTGTCAACTTGTACTGGTTGCTTCAATATAAGGCACCAACTCCTGCTGGATGCTTCCACTAATTGCTTTACTCAGACAACATCAAATCCACCTAGTTGCTTCCACAATAACCCGACGACTTCTTCTTTTTGTTTCTTCGACTAGTTGCTTCCACCAACTATATCTTGGTTTAACCTTCAACATTCTCCCTTAAACCAAGATATTATTTACTGATCATTCCAAGTATTCCATGTAAGTATATGAATGTGTTAGACTTCAAAGACTTAGTAAAAATATTAGCTACTTGATTCTCACTTTCACAAAATTATACAGCTATTTCTTTGTTACTGACAAGCTCTCTGATGTAATGATACTTGATTTCAATGTGCTTATTTCTTCCATAAAGCACAAGATTCTTTGTTAATGAAATTTAAGACTTATTATCTAAAACTATTGTTGTAGGTGTTACCTGCTCATGAAAAAGAGATTTCAGCATCATTCTTAACCATACAACTTGTGTAGCACAATTGTCAGCTACAATATATTCAGTATCCGTTGTAGACAAGGAAACAACCTGTTTCTTCTTTGATGACCAAGAGAAAAATCTTGTTCCTAAATGCAACCTGAAGTACTCGCTCTACCTTCTGTATCTCCATCCCAATCACTGTTTGTATATCCAACTAACTTTGGATCTTCTGAAACTGTGTAAAGAATTCCCAAACATGTTGTTCCTTTAACATATTCAAAATAGGTTTTGCATCTTGTAAGTGTGACTGTCTTGGAGACTCAATAAATCTACTAACTAATCCAATTGCATACATAATATCAAGTATTGTGGTATAAAGTATCTGAGACATCCAACAAGACACTTAAAGTCTGTTGAATTCACAAGTTCTCGTGATCCATCTTTTGTCAACTTCAATCTCTCTTCTACTGGAATTAAAATTGGATTGATAATAGGCTTTTGGGATTGCCTATATGTAATAAACGCAATCGCACAATGTCTAACTAGTAGACAGAGGCAAGTATGGGTAATTCCCACGAGGAGCGGTAGAAATACACTAATCAATATCTCTAAATAAAATAACCAGGAACAATATTTTTGTATTTTTAGAATTAAAAACGAAATAATAAAATCAAACTAATAAAATGAATTCAATAGAAGAATCGGTAGGCAGGGTTTTATTGGTATCCACCACTATTTCCTTACAAATACTGAAATGAAACATAATTATGAATATGTGTTTATTGTTTGTTCTATTGACATCACCTATTATATGTATTAGATTCGCAAATACCACTGGTATACCTTAAGCATGGCACATCAAAAGACTAAATCCAAGCATGAACCATCAAATTGCATCAACGAGAAAGTTATACAAAACTAAATATTGGTTCACAAATTCTATATGACTTTTCCAAGCATAACCCATCAAATTTTTTAACGAAGAATGGATCATCAAATAATAAGACAAATATATTTGTAAAAATTTCAGTTATGCACATAGGTTTTTAAAACCGGTGAAGCGCAACAACTTATATTTTATATTTTCGATCAATCAATTGTCATAATTCAAGAATTAATTAATTCAAATCACAATGGTCTAATGCTAAATAATCAATTCAAATTAACCTAATACCCAAAGTGGTTTCAACCCATAAAGACCCTAGTTGAAAAAGTCTAGCCAAACATGGCTTTCTCAAAAGCCATGTGATTGAAGTAATCAAAACTGCAAATTGTATTCTTGCTCGTGGCTCTGTTACCGTCGCCTCCAAACTCGAGATAGAAAACCAGAAAACCTTTATTTGTCAGTTGTGGCACTGTAGCCGACGTTCTTCACTGTTCTTCTCAATCAAATTTATAGGTACTGCTAAGACTATCACTGGATCGTAGGAAAAATCCCAGTTCACAGCTAGTGCCCACTACCAAATCCAACTATTTATGAAACTGGCCACCACTCCAACCTTTTTCTATCCATTCTCTTCGTTACATTTTACGAACCTTCTCTATCTCGGCCAACCACCGACTCGACAATAGTTCATCCAAATCTTTGTTGTACGAACTTCTTACGGTGTTGCTTCTTGGGACAAGACTGAATCTAGATGGCATCAGCTCCTCTTCGTCTTATCACTGTACTTCTGAATCTCTTCATTTATCCAAGCTCGTCAAATCCTCACTCCACTTTCCATCTAGCCTCCACAAGTTATCTCCTTGTTTTCTGGACTTAACTGCACCCAATTTCAGTCGATATATATCTTCTTTCTCTCCATCTGTTGCATCACATCTCAACCGATGCAACTCCCACGACAGAAATAACTAAGCCAATACAACCACCACCTGCAATCATCTCGTTCTCAAACTCGAGCACAACACCAATTGTTGGGTGCAATAATCAAAACAAAGAAAAATCAAATAAGCAAAAGTTATTGATACTTAGCTCCTTTTAATGGAAGTGATGAATTTGACGAAACGAGCGAGCTTCCCATATCTCCACAACAACAACAAGGCAAAACTTTGAAAAATAGAGTGAGTCACGTGTTCAACACGTTGCCATTAAGACATTAGCGCCCGGCTACACTCAAGAGTGATGTTATAGCCCTCACAGGATGGATAACTCCAGGATAAAACACCCTAATACACCTACTACTATCATATGTAGTAGATGCTCAACTTGAGCTTGGAAACTCCGAAAAAAACATAAAGGAAAATCGCGAACGCTTGAGAAAACATATAAAATATCTTCCCTTGGGGGGTCCCTCTAAAATATAAAGCAACCTCTTTCCCATAGATTTTACAAAAGTAGTGAATTTGTTTATATAATGGAACAAAACAACTTAAGAAGAGGAACTCCCCGATGTGGGACTAAAAAGCTTATATAGTCTCTTAAAACAACTAAAAAGTGGAAACACCACTTAAAACAACTAAAAAGTGGAAACACCACAATGTGAGACTAATAAGTTTTTCATTCACAAAAGAAAACAATAAATTATAATTTTATTAAAACCTTAAAAATCATTTTTTAGTAATTATTTTCCAACACCGACTCCGTCATGTTCATTCTCAGCTTTCTAACTTCAGTTCCATCAAATCACAACAGAAAAACTCTTTCTTTAATCAATACCAACTCGCTGCCTGTAAACTTCTCAGTCTCGGCTACGACACCAGTTGCTTCTTCTTCAGTTCCTTGCATTCCTTGTGCACTTCTTCCAACTGAACACTTAACTCAATATCCGTTGATATGTTACTGTTCGAAGAAGCCCTTAACTCCATATTCCGTTCTGCATGCAACCAATTAACAGCAGCAACGGCATATATTTCATAATACATCTACAATACAAACCCATTTAACAGATCCATCAAACCCATGGGAAAAGCTAGTAAATCCACATCCACAATCTCATGTTTCTGTTGTTAGAGGAGGTTTTCAAATCCATCTTCATTTCATGCCAGAAATTTTCTCATACGGCCACCATAATCGATGCCAGTTTCATCTGACACATTCAAACAACACTACTGCATAACTTTTCAGCTCCATATACAGCCACCAACATTTCTTGCTTTCGTTTGTTGCTTCAGGAACTCGAAACAATCACCACTGGCAATAATATTTGGTGCCACAACTTCTTTTTGTTTACTCCACTAGCGGGTGCACGTGACAGGCCATCCGGTTGGTTATTTTCATCGTAAACACCATTTAGCTTCCAAATTAGATGTTTATCTTCGGATGATTCGATTTACTCGTACTTTCTACAAAAGCACTAAAATAGTGTTGTTAAACAAATACCGAGTCCTAACTAATATAAATATAGGTATAAAATATAGCACCTACGTGCTTATCAATTGCAACTATCTATTTTGAAATGCTTAAGTATCATGTCTGCATATCTCTGTTGATTAATGAAAATTCCTCTTTCTGTTTGTTGTACTTCAATGCGAAGAAAATATGACATTAATCCAAGGTATGTCATCTCAAACTTCTTCACCATATCCTCCCTGAATTCATTGATCATCTCTGAGCTATTTCCAGTGACTATAAAATGATCCACATACAAACAAACTATAATATGATTGCCAAAAAAATCATCTTTCAAATACAATGTATGCTCATATGGACATCTTTCAAAACCTTTCTCAATGAAGTATAAATCTATTCTTGTATACCAAGCACGTGGTTCTTGTTTCAAACTATACAAAGTTTTATTTAGCTTGTATACTTGATTCTCCTCCCCCTCCATAACATAATCTGTTGGTTGTTCAACATTAACTTCTTCTTCTAGTACATCATTCAAGAATGCACTCTTCACATCCATCTGAAAGATCTTCCAATGCTTCTGAGAAGCTAAAACAATGATCATACGTACTGTATCTAATCTTGTAACTGGTGCAAACACTTCTAAGTAATATATTCCTTGTTTCTGTCTATATCCCTTAGCAACTAATCTTGCTTTTAATTTATCTATTTCACCATCTGATTTATACTTAGTCTTGTAAACCCACTTAACACCTATTGCTTTCTTTCCTTGTGGAAGTTCAGTAAGCTTTCATGTATTATTGTTCTCAATAGACTTCAACTTTGCATCCATGGCTTGTATCCATCCTTGTTCCTTAGAAGCTTCTTCATAATCTACAGAATCACAATCTCCAAATAATGCAAAGCTAATTACTTCATCATCAGTTGTCATCATTATGTCTTATTAACACATAATCATTCATACGTGCTGATATGACATAATTTCTTCTTGGTCCTGCAATCTCTTGTTGTGGTGTTACATCAGTTCTTACCTCTCCAGTTGTTGCTTCTTCAGTTCTTCTTTCTTCTTGTTGTTCAATAACTTCATCTTGAGTGTTTACTTGTTCTTCAACTACTATTGGAACTGTTTTGTCAATATTTTGGATCAAATTTGTTTGTTGAACCAGTATTCCAATTCCATTGTGATTCTTCGTCAAAAATCACATCTCAACTTGTAATTATTTTTCCTGTTTCTGGATTGAAAAGCTTATATCCTTTGGTTACTAAACTATAACACAAAAAAAAAAAAAATACACTTCTCACTCTTATCATCCAACTTCTTCCCAGGTAATTTAGGTACATGTGCACATGCAATGCACCCTAAAAGTTCTCAGATGTCTTACACTTGGTCTTGTACCTTTCCAAACTTCTTCTGGTGTCTTATTATTCAAACTATTTGTAGGACATCTATTAAGTAAATTCGTTGAAAGCAAGAATTTGTAATCTTAATCGTGTTACCCACATGATAGTGATGAACAAGGAAGGAATCTCAACCTATCATATGGTAGAAATTTTCACCACCTTATTACGAGAACTTCGTTGTGAAGAGAAAACCTCAAAACTCAAAGTGACCTTGGGGTTAGATTTTGTGGGCTTTCACAGACGTTTTGGGCTTTTTACACCCACGTCACAGAAGTGGTATCTTCCAAAGTAGTGCTCGGGAATCTTTTGAAAGTGCGACATAAGACCTGGTCTCAAGGGATAAATGGTACTAAAATAAAAAAGAAACAAAACAAAGAAGGCATTTATCATTCAATTTTACATTCAAACACGCATAAATATTCCATGACTCAAAAAAATTTCCAAATAATTTGTTTCCAGCTGAGAATTGGATTAATGATTAAAGTACGCTAATTAGAAGTTTCGTTTGAACTTCACATCATGGCTAGTTGCTTTCATAAACCGCTAGCCATTATCCACTAATTTGTCAACCAAGGAAATGCTTTAAAAACATCTCCAAAACCATTCTTAACGCAGACACAATCATCAATTTGCAACACCAGAAGAATTTCATCCAAAAACATCTAGCTAGCTTGAATTATCCTATCCATAATGGAGTCTGGTGCCCAACCAACAACGACCTCGACGTCAACCACTGGTTTATTGAAGTATGGAAGTTTGGTATTAAGGGCTGCAGCTTTTGTGTTCTCGGTAATTTCATTCGCAATTATGGCTAGTATCAAAGATTTCGACATATTCCATGAATTCAGGTAGTCGATCGTCTATATAATCCGATTCATATTATTCCTTTCGATTTATTAATTTATATGCGAGTTTAATTATGCAGTTACATATTGGCTGCTTGCGTCCTTTCCACGGCATACACACTATTTCAGAATCTTCGTCACTTTAACTACCTCTCCACCGGAAATCTTCTGTTTGAGGCGCGCACTTCCGGCCTCGTTGATTTTTTTGGTGATCAGGTGCGTGGGTTGATTACTATTAGAACTTGTCTGTGATTTGCTACATACAATAGCCAAATGATCAGGATGATCTCTATAATTGTCAATTTTTCTTATGGTTTTTATCTTTTTTGATGCGTTTGATTATGCAGATTATTGCGTACCTGTTGATATCGTCTGCATCAGCAGCAGCTCCGTCTATATCTACGGTAAAGGCATTGGAAGATTATTCACTAGAAAATCACGTTACGTCAACCAAGAGTGCAGCTTCCATCAGCATGGCCTTCTTAGCATTCTTTCCTTTGGCCTTGTCAGCTATATTATCCGGTTTTAAGCTCTCCACCAAAACTTACGTCTAAGCTTCCAAAACAGATTTGTTTTACTGTAACTCGTTTGCTTTTGCACAACCTGTGACTATGTACCCTTATATGTACATTCAAAAATTCATTTTTGACTTTTGGAAATCGAAAAGTAAGAAATCAGTTAAGGTATAAAATTTTAAAATGGCTGGTTAACTTTTTATGAAATAAAATAATTTTATTTCTTACTTCTAATTTTAGAGAAGCAGATTTATATCTAAACGTGCTAGTAATGTTTCATTTTAATGTTTTGTCATTTAATTCGGTTTGTCCAGGGGACTCATTCAAACTTTTGACTGGGTCGTCCAAATTTAGACCGATTGGGTCTAAGTTTTATTTTTGTTTTTTCCGGAAGACTTCTTTTTCCATATGAAGCTTTAAATTATAGAGAGGATTACAAACTTAAAGTTAGGAGTGACAATTTTCCCCATCCAAACTAATCCATAGGGACCCGCCCAATTAGGTAAGGTTTTACTTGTACAAACCCGAAACCTAATCAAATACGGATAATCTAGGAAATTGGTGATGGGATGATGGGATTTAAAGGTCCCGCCTCTAAGATTTCAAAAGTGTTATCATAGGTTATATCTACTATTTCATTCGATATTCCGAGGGATTTATTAAGTGCTTACAAAGACTTATCAAGGATACGATGCGTGTAAAATATTTCTATAACTCACTCGTACAAGTTATGCTATTGATGATTGATCTTACAATGCTAACTGTATCTAATTTTAGTCTACAATCATTATCAAGCTTAACAGATTTGTTGGATATTTTCAACAAATCCTTGAATTGTAGTCATTTAGGAAGCTCTCGGGGTTCGACCTGAACAGAAATTTCGTTTCTATTGTCAGTTAGAAAATCTGAACAGAAATTCCGTTTCACCAATGGACGCATTGAAGGAAGAGACGCGCCTGTTCACTCTGAAAAGATGCATGTAGAGATGAAGAGTCATCTCCAAAGGGTGCCGTGATTTCCTCTTTAAATAGGAGACTTGTTTTCCATTCAAAACACATCTCAACTCTCTCTGTTTTCTTTCTTACAAGCATCATCAGAAACAAAACCAGTGTGTTCTTGGTTGGATCAAGGTCGTACAAGCTTTGAATCCAACATCTTTTGTGGGGCTTCAAGTATCCTGACGGCAATATTCATTGACATGTTTGTACTCGCCAATTCAATTGGGAAAGGGTCGAATAATTGTCAAAAAAAATCTTTCATAAGAGCCTTGAACCCTAATACAATATTCTTTTCTTCACCCTGTTTCAGTGTCAATTTTCCAACAAGATTTAACCAAAAACCATAGATAATTGGAAAAGGAACTCTGTATTGATAACTTCGCTTTATGTAATATGTAATATAAACTTTTTTTTTTGTTGTTGCATTTTTGGCTTCTTTGTGGTATACTTGATGACATTCTAAATATCTATTCTACTGATATCGGTAACCATGAAAAATTGTCCGGTGGCGGAACTAGGTATGTGAAGGGGGCTAAAATTTTTTTATTGAAACACATGGGCTTAAATGGACTAAATCCAAACTAAAAGGTGGGCTAAATTCAGAATATGAGACTAAATAAAAGGATGTTATAATGGTTTTCATCATTTTAGTGGGGGCTAGAGCCAGGATTAATCAATCCTTGGCTCCGCCCTTGCCCGTCACCTGTGAATTTTTCCAATACCCATCTCAACTTTTATGAGTAATGGGTTTTTATTTTTCAAAAGGAGAGGGGATGGGAATCTGGGGTTCAAGATCCATACTCGATGTCCTCCGATATTTAAAAGGTCTCTTAGATTTAATGATATGTTACTAAAAACTGAGTCAGTGAGTAAGAAATCAATTGTACGAGTCTGACTCAATTTGCAAGCCAGCTATATACTTGAAGTTTCCCTTACTGAAAAACGTAACGAGTCATTACTAAGTCACAAGCTCGTACGATCTTAAAAATTATGGTTCTTATTCTTCACTACTACATTCATTTCAAAAAAGTAGGTCGGCTTCATTCACAAATTACACGACCAAACTGTTATTTTGAAATGGAAATAGTACTATGATGAAAAAAATATATTTGAAAACAGAGACACTACACAGGCTTTCAGGAAAAATAATAATTACACCAACCGGTTTTTAAACAGATAACGGAAATATCACCTGCATTTGCAAACTCAATCCAAGACACTCCCTTTAACTACAAGCTTTTGAGCAATAATAAACTATGGAAAAGATTATCTCAATCGACTTCTATCAAGTGACTGCAAAGATAATTATATTTTGGCATTTCCGAAGATGACAAGTGACTATTAGAGATGTAAATTGAGCCATGTGAGCAGGAACATAACTCAGCACAACATGCTAAAATTTGAGCACAATCCAGCACTGTTCATGACTTAACGCAGCACAACATAACATGTTAGTTTCGTGGGATGCGTTGGGATAAACTAATCGGCATAGTAGCCCAGCCAACACATGCATAAATAAGCATGTGGCACAACACGACACGTTGTGAAAGCACATCATGATATGCATAAAACACTACTCCGTTCGTACCTATTATACATGCGGAATTTTGAATTTTACTTGTCCCACTAGATAGGTGGAGTCCTATTTTCAAGATAAATTTTATCACGAATACCTTTATTTATTGTACATGGAAAAAATTGTGTTAACAATAAGACGAAGGATAAAATAAGAAAAATTATGAATTCAAGGTAATTCTCTTAATCTAAGAGAATTAACCACTCCGTATATATATGTGGGACGGAGGGAGTTCATAACCTGACACAACGCATCACATTTTGTGTATATTTCACAAAAGAGTCTTTGCTCTGGCCATTTTTGACATTTTATCATTGTTACATATTTTTCACTACTTGAAGCATATTTTTATTGACAAATATAAAATAAATTGTGCTCCGCACAGTACGACACATCATATTTATTTTGGCACAACATACTGTCCAATACAACATACCTTTATCTCCAACATAACACAACACGATACGCATACTAGGCACGTGATTTCGTAGGATTGGTTATGCTGGGCTTCGATGTTTTACACCTCTAATGACTGTTGTTGGGCCGGCAACAGCTATGTTGACTCTCAAATGTCTAAAAATCTAAAAGTGAAAAACTACCCCATTTTGGCATATTTCTCCACTATGAAACCCACGGCAAAAAAAATTTCATGGTCACACCCATTTTTGGTGTTAAAATTATACACATACCCATAATTTAATATTTTATGTTTTCTTACCTTTCTTTCGCATCTCATTCTATAACGACGAGACCATTAACAACTTTTTTTTTTTGATATCTTTAATTCTCAAAACCCCAAAGACGTTACCTAAATCTCAATTTTCTATGTTAAAAGGAGGAGGAGAAGGTGGTGGTGGTGATGAATACACGGGGAAACCATGCTAACGAAATTCTATGATTATATGGTTTGAAAATCTCACTTTTCTATCTTAAAATTACGATCTCAAGTTTTCTTTCTAAGAAGTTCTTATGATGATGGGTGTGTGTTGGATTTTGAGATTAGCCTATGGAGAAACAACAAGAGATTGTACGGAGCATCTATGGAGGTTCGATCTCTATTTCTGTTGATTCTGATTTCTCTTTAAATACTGATTAATTCATCAATTTGTAGGCAAAATTACTCAAACCTGATGGATCTGTGGATACCCAAACTATGGGGTATCATCAATTGTTATTCTTTCGCCTCTATCCCCTCCCCTCAAATGTGTTTAGTTGTAGAAGAAAATTTGGTGTTTTTGTTCATGGATACTATTTGTTATTGTTGATTAATTTGTGACTTCTGTGTTTTGTGTTTCTTTCTCATAATGTAGTAGAGCCGAGAATGTAGGCAATTTCATTAAAGATGATTCAATCTTTGGACCCGTATGTAGCACCCACCACTATTTTTTTTTTTTATATATAAGAAGAAAACTACTGACAGTGAGAATAAAGGGAAGGTGCCTCCCACATCTGAGGACTTTGATTGTTGCTTCCTAAAGTAGCTAAACTTTTAATTTCATGGATGTTAATCCTATTAATAGAATTACACGAGACCATGTCAAAAGATTTTAGATTGAAGATTATTCCATCCATTATTGAATTTGTCTTCCAGCTAGTGTTTTTATTCCCTCCTTGCAAGGTTGTTGTGACATTGTTGTTGCATCCCTGAAGATTGAAAATTCTGCACTTGAGTTGGGTTGCCCAGTCTACAGCTTCCTTTGAAGCTAAGAAATCCCCTTCTTCTCTTTCATGGACTCTGACGCACTTGGTCCTCCTTCCCAGAATTTCTCCGGTGGAACCTGAAATACATACACCAATGCCAGTTAGACCTGTGATAGAGTTCCTAACAGTCATGTAAGCAAAGGTGTAATGCAAGTTGGTGTTATGCAAGTTGTTGCTTTGAGCAGTATGTTCTTCTTGTCTCACATTGAATCTGCAAATAGGATTCTGATTGATCACCAAACACGAGTTTAGATGTGAAATAATTTTAGCAGCAGTTTGTTTAGGGCACGGTTTAGCTCTTTCGAAGACATTGTCGCATCTCCCTTTCTATATGAACCAACTAATAGTAGCACAGACACCAGCCCAAGGGCCCCAATGAGTATCAGGGTGTCTAATAGAGAACCAGCTAAGGCACCAGTCAGACAGATTATTAGTACCATTTCTAGCATTTTCCAGATAAAGAGAACAGTGCGCCCAGACAGCTTTAGCATAATTACAATACATTAGAGAATGTTCTCCAGTTTCTGAACAATTTTTGCACATGGTACAAATTGGGTCAATGTACCCCATAAACCTAGCCAGATGAGCACTAAAAGGAAGCATACTAGACTTCATTTTCCAGGTGAAGAACTGAATTCTGGGAATGACATGGAGATTCCAGATTTTTTTTTTCTAACAAATCCGTGGGTTGATTATCTTTTCAATCCAAGAGATTATACAGGGATTTACTCGTAAAGTTTCCTTGTTTATTGTCTATCCATCTAAGAGTATCATTCTTGGTATTATTAGGAGTGATGGTAAGGATTCTCTCAATGAGATCCCATTCAAAAATTTGGACAAGCACCTCCATATTCCATCCAGTGTCATTTAGAAGTTCATTCACCATACTATATCTATAATTATCTTCCAAACCTAAAAGCCTAATGGGTTTACCATATTCATCTGGTATCCAACTATCATTCCAGATATGCACAGAGCCTCCATTTCCAATTTCCCATATACTATAATCTTTAAGAATCATGATACCTTTATGTACACCTTTCCAGGCCCAAGAAGAACCCTCATTACAAGTAGAATGAAAAGGGTTAGTATGACGGAAGTACCTCCCTTTCATGGTTTTTGAGAAAATAGAGTTAGGTTGGTGGAAGAGCCTCCAACCATTCTTGGCAATGAGAGAAAGGTTCATCAGATCAACCTTTTTTAGCCCATTCCCACCCTTTTCCTTACTTTTACAGAGACCTCTCCACCCTTTTATGTAAGTTCCTTTCTTAGGACCCAGTTTACCCCACCAGAAATCCCTAATTGTGTTTTTAATTCTCTTAGTAGTAGTTTTAGGTAAGATGAAAGTAGACATACTATACACTGGGAAAGATTCCAACACAGTTTTAGCCATTATGCCTCTTCCAGGAGGAGACATTGACTCACTTTTCCACCCTTTAAGCCTACTTTCCATGTTAACAGTTAAACTCTCAAAACAAGCAATTTTAGATTTATTAGTAAAAAGAGGGCCTCCTAGATACTTGTCATGAAGTCTGATTTTTTTAACCTGAAGAATGTTTATGATTTCTCTCCCAAGACTGTTTCCTATATGAGGTGTGAAGAAAACCCCCGATTTGGAGAAATTTATCATTTGACCAGAAGTGCTACCATTATCCTGAAGAAGATTTAACAGATTCTTGCTTTGATTGGTGTCAGCTTTAGTAAAAATCAAACAGTCATCGGCGAAAAGCAGGTGACTAATTGAAGGACAGTTTTTGTTTATTTTAAAACCTGAGATGAGACCTTTAATTTAGGCATCAGACAACATTCTAGAGAAAGATTCCATGCAAAGAATTAACAGATATGGGGACAGAGGGTCCCCTTGGCGTAAGCCTCTATAAGGCTTAAACGGTTTACAAGGCACTCCGTTAATCAGAGTAGCAGAGCTGCTAGTGCTAATACATTGGAAGATGAGGTTGCACCATTCCTCGCAGAAGCCCATTTTACGCAGGATAGCAATGAGGAAATCCCATTCAACCCTGTCGAAAGCCTTGGACATATCAATTTTTAGCCCAATAAAGTGAGTTTTGCTCTTCTTATTCTTTTTCCTCATAGCATGGATTATCTCATGGGCAACAAGAATGTTATCAGAGATAAGTCTTTGCTTTACGAAAGCAGATTGATATGGAGATATCAATTTGTCCAGAAATGGTCTAAGTCTATTAGCAATAACCTTAGAGATAATTTTATAGGTAATATTGCAAAGACTTATCGGTCTGTAATCACCAGGACTAGAAGGGTGATGGACTTTAGGAATTAAAGAGATATAAGTCTGATTTAGTTGAGTCAGCATATGCCCACTTTGAAAAAAAGATTTGACAGTGTCAATGATGTCATTTTTAACAATAGAGCATTTTTTTTTGAAAGAAGCATGCCGGAAATCCATCCGGACCAGGACTGGAGTTGGGCTGCATGCCAAACATAGAATCATGGATCTCATCCTCAGAGGGAGAGTCCATTAGATTAATATTTTCAGAGAGACTAATGGAAGAAGGAACAAGTTTAACAATGTCATAGTTAATGACAGGAGCAGTGGTAGTTAACAGATTTTCAAAGTGTAAGTTTAGACAGTTAGCAATTTGATCCCTATCATCCACCCATTTATTGTTGCTATCATATAACCCTAAGATTCTATTTCGCCGCTGACGGATGATCGCATTCTGGTGGAAGTAGTGCGTATTTCTGTCACCTAAACTTAAGGAATTCTCCCTTCCTTTTATTTTCCAGAGTTCTTCTTCATAGTCATTCCATTTCTGAATATCATTCTTAGTGTCAATTATGGATTTGTTATTGAGTCTAATGTTTGGGTCTGACAGTAAATTGTTTAGTTTATTATTTAGGTGTAAAAGATTATTTTTGATTTTACCAAAGTCATTACGGTTCCACCGGCTCACTTCCTTCTTCACAATAGCTAGTCTGTTAACCAAAAAAAAAGCACGAGACCCACAAATCTTAGTATCCCACGAGTTTTTTATAATATCTCTACATCTTTGCTCATTTTGGTATAGCCCAAAAAATTTGAAGGGTTTGAACCCTTCCTGACAAGGGATATCAGTACTCATCAGAATTGATGAGTGATCAGAGCCAAGATGGTTTAGATGCCTAATAGTAGCATTGGAGAAATGGGTTAAACATAACCTATTAGCCATACCTCTATCTAAACGTTCTTCAATCAGGTCAGAACCACCTTGTTGGTTGGACCAAGTATAAGGAAAACCGATGAAACCTACATCTTTAAGACTTATTTGATTGAAACGGGAGTTAGATTTTCTAATATCGGCTCCCTTAGCTTGGTTACCACCTCTTTTCTCATCCTGATTTAGAATGACATTGAGATCCCCAAATATCAACCAGGGTTTGCTCATAGTCTCACCCATTTGAAGAACAAACTTCCAAGACTCATCTTTTCTGTTATCATTATAGGGGCTGCCATACATACAAGTTAGGACCCATTCAGGTTTAGATTTTTCATCCCACACAGAGTTTATTTGATTATCATCTTTATACAGGATAGTAAGTTTGGTAGAATTGTCCCAAGCTACAGCTAGACCACCAGCTAAACCTACAGGATTCTGACAAACAATATTGTAAAAGAGAGAGGTATTCAAAGTTTTTTCAACAAAATGATTCATTTGTTTAGTTTCAGATATAAACAGTATATTAGGCTCATGAGAGTTAACTAATTTTATCAGTTGTTGTCTAGTGTGAGGTTGAGGTTGACCTAAACCTTGACAGTTCCAAGACAAAACTCTAATAAATTGCCAAAAGTAAGAGACCTCGGGATACCCAAAATACAAGAAGTTCATAGTTCTACCACCATACCATGTAAAATTAATTTCAGAATAGCTAGTATTGCAGTGAAGTTTGATAATCATTAAAAAAGAGAATAGAATGGGAAGAAATACCTGATTAGGCGCAGCCTCCCCACTACTTATATTCAGAAGTAACCAGTGATTGATAATATAGTTATTGTGGTTTAGGCTTACCTCAACCGAGCTTTTACATCCATTAATGTGCTGCTGAGAAGTAAAATTATCAGAATAGCAGATGTAACAGACTTTCGTTTTACCTCTCTTTTGCTTGATCTCACCATTACTCCGTATTAAAGGATAATGTTGTATTCTGCTGCTTAGAATGATTTCTTGGTGGACTGTAGATGATGGTAAGAGGTTTATAGAGTTGGTTTTTATGGTTGATATCAAGGAATTTTTCCAAAACATAGTACCTTTTAATCTCCATTTTATTTTCCCTCTCCGTCTGATACTAACATATCTAGAACTAGACCCCAATCTAAAACAATTATCAGCATCAGTTACATATATATTACCCTTGCCAGGCCAAACTTTTGCCAAATTGGCCCTCAAGATCGAATTAGAGCTCTTCGTCATTTTAACAAACAGAACGACTAGACTTTTGTTAGAGGGAGAGCAAAATGTGATTTGAGGAGTGCAAAAATCGGTGTTGACTCGGTGACCAGGCCGATTTGTAAGATGAGTCAAGTTTTGTTTCTTCCCGGACCACGATACCCTCCACTTTAACTGCCCATTAACCCAACCTCTAATTTAACCCAAGGTCTAGATCAGTAACATTCAATACAAACTGATCCATGGAACGACAACAATTAGCACATCACTTAATTAGTTAATTCATTTGTCCTAATTCGGACATGAATTGCCTTTGAATTCTTCCTAAGCATCACAAATCACTTTTCTAATCTTCAGACATGAATTTCAAGATCTGGGTTTTCATCTTCATGACCACCTTCACTTGAATTTGTCCTCTGTAAGACTCCAACGGCAACGGGATATCTACCAGTAAACACCAACAACAACGGAAACGGGAGTCGTGGGAGGTGTTCTACCAGGAGAGGATTCATCTTCGGGGGAGGTGAGCTACCAGGAGAGGATTTCCAGATTGGGGATTTTGAGTTTTATTAGGTAATGACTTTGATATAATTAGGGATTTTGATCTCTGTTAGATATTGATGGGGATTTTGATTTTTGTTTGAAATTTTTGTTTGCAATTCGTGTCTTGTCTTTCTGTTTTGATGATGATAGGGATTTTGATTTCGATAATGGGGATTTTGGTTTTTGTTTGGAAGTTAGATAGGGATTGTTTAGAACCCCTGTCTAATTGATTCTGTTTTATTTAATTGAGCTCTGGAGAGTGATACCAATGGGGAAAGGAAAAGATTAAGGTGAGATGGCGTTAAGTTTCTGATACGGTAGAAACTTATGGCATCAAGTTTAGAAGAGAGAAGAAGAAGAAACTCATGGCATCAAGTTTCTGAACTAATAATGGAAACTCATGGCATCAAGTTTCCTTCACAGTTCGTCCTTCACAGTTCGTTCCGGGTTCTTGTCGTTGCTGCTAAGCCCCCTATTGCCGGAACACCGTGGTTAGGGAATTAGGGAAGAGATTTAGAGTTCTGAGATGAGTAAGAGGAATGGGTATATGTTGGATTCAAGGTACAGTTACAGAAACTCCTCGAAGATTGAAGTGTGATTTTGAGCTCTGAATTACTATTTGAATGAATGGGTTGTCTTGACTGTGAAATGGACTGCAGGGAAGGAGAGGTGTATGGGCTTAGGAATCAACAAAAATTCAAATCTGTGTTATCAGTTTCAGGTAGATAATGTGTTTGTGGAAAGTCCTGAATCACTAGTTCATCTCAACATCAACTGAACCACTTCCTGTTTAGTATCATCAGTAAGATAGAATATTCGAAGGGTTTGACATAGTTCAGAGATCAAGACGAAGCAACAAGAAGTGGTACAAGTCTACAACAAATAAGGTGGTGACTCTATTTCACAATGATTTAGAGGTTGGGTTAATGGGCAGTTAAAGTGGAGGGTATCGTGGTCCGGGAAGAAACAAAACTTGACTCATCTTACAAATCGGCCTGGTCACCGAGTCAACACCGATTTTTGCACTCCTCAAATCACATTTTGCTCTCCCTCTAACAAAAGTCAACGACTACAGGGGAAATGAAAAGAAATTGGGCGAGATAAAAAGAAGAGGAAAACCAGAAGAGGAAGCTAAGTAGAAAAGCAAGAGGATCAGCTAACAAAAAGGAGTAAAGGGAAAAGCAAGAGTTCTACGTGTAAAGGGAAATCGGTCTCAAAATCCTTCTCCTCTCTCCTCTCTCGGTCTCTAGCCTTCTTTCTTACCGTTATGCTATATTTCTAGTCGGTTGAGGCTATCTTTTCGACCGTTAACCTATTTTCCGGTAACTTCTGTTGGTAATCGATCGGATTGTTTGGATTCTTGTTCTTCTGGATTCTTGATTCTGTGATTCTAGGTGGGTGATTCGCGTTTGGGGATTCTATTTCAGTGATTCGGGTTTGGGGATTCTATTTCAGTGATTCTAGTTAGGTGATTTTCGTTTGTGTTTTTTTTCCGGTGATTTATTTCCCTTTGATTTGGTGCTATGTGTTTGAGTATCCTTCGTTTAAGTTGTTCCACCCACCACTATGATATCCGTCTTTTGGATTGAATCCTGATGATATTACATATTCAGCCTTGATTGATGCTTATGGAAGAGCATGAAATGTTGATATGGCGTTAAGTTTGTATGATTGAGCCAGAACTGAGAAGTGACGCATTGATTTTCAACCTTGATTAAGATTTACGTTGCATACTTGCATCTGGAAGTCGCTCAGACCAACACTAGCAAGTAGCAACACAATGACATCCGATCCTTCGAGATGTCAGCTTCCATGTAGCTACTTCATGTCTCCTTTATTATATCCTTTATTTTTGATTTCTTTATTATTTATGACGTTTTGGTTTCATTTCTTTATCATTATCATCACATTTTCATGATGGGAAGATAAAATTAAATTAGTGCTCATGAAATTATGATGTTTAAGTGTTTTTTTTTGATGAAAATTATGATGTTTAAGTTAAGTGGATATAAGGTCGCAGTAAGAATCATATCGTATGCAAAAATCATCCAAGTTATTTCAAAACTGTGCCCTTTTATTCTTCTGGAAATGATTTCATTACTTATTATGCATATACAAAAGTTATTGCATAAGTCCATAAAATGGTTGCATAACAAGTTATGCATCAATTTTTTTGTTTGTATTGAAACCAAAAAAAAAAAAACAAAACTACATAACTTGTCATGTACCAACAATAATATCTGCATAACATGTTATGCATTCGTGAAAATGGATGCATAACCTGTTATGCATCCGAAAATATGATTGCATAATGCATCGAGAAAATTGTTGCGCAATCTTTTATGCATCGAGAAAATAGATGCATAACTTGACATGCAGTCGTAAATATGGATGCATAATGCATTATGCATTAATTTTTTTTATGTACACACTAAAATCAAACAAAACAATGGTTACATAACTTGTTATAGATGCATAACTTTGTTATGCAGTCGAGAGAATGGTTGCATAGTTCGTTATGCGTCTACAAAATGTGTTATGCATTTTTTTTGATGGTTGCATAATGGTTATGCATCAAGTTTTCAAAAATTTCGCCTAAAATGATGATCACCTCCGATTTTTTCATGAAAAATAAAAATTTGATATTGTTGTTTGTACTCGTTGAGTAGTTCTCTTAAAAAGTTTTCCAACGATATAAAATTTGTAAAATTCCAAGGCGCGGATATTTAGATATGTTATATCCAAGTTGCGTTGTCAATTATATCTCTGATGCATAACCCGTCATGCGGATGCATAATCCTTCATGCAAACATATAATTAATTTCATATAATTATGAGTGTCACAAAAATGTTTATGGGTGTCACGGTACTTAAAATTAATTATGGGCCTAATAATGAGAATATTAATTTTTAGACCTGGGTATAGGTGAGCATGGGCCGGTTTTTACCTCATCCGCATCCAATCCAATCCACTACAAATTTCAAATTTGGCATCCGCATCTAATCCAACATCTAACGGATATGGATGCCCAGCGGATTTTCAAGGTTGCATCCGGGCCCAATCCGTAATTCATTGGATTTCAAAATTCTCACCCACCTCCAACTCATTAGCGAACGGTCGAACATCCATCCGCAAAATTACAGCTGGTCGTAATTAAATCTGCGGATTACGGATAAAATGCTCACCCTCGTGCGCTTAATTTTCCCAATCTAAAAACGGAGAAATTATACCGGCCGGTTCGATGCGGTCCACCCACCTGCGTTTCTAATCATTATTGCAATCCTATACTGATAATCCCATGCCCATGGTGTGCCATAGCCACAGTGGCTAGTGCGATACCCATAGGAAACATGCAGCAGTAAAATAATAAAGGTGTAAATTACAACAGGTCATCAATCATATCATAGCAAAAGGATAAGATCAAAAAAAACTAAAATAAAGAAAAAGTAGGTAAAGAGTTGGAGATAAAATACAATCCACAATCATCCGAAGCATGTGCGGTTGTTTGTTACCCCTTTCCTCTCAGCAGCAGCACACTGTTTCATTCCCATGAATATTAAAATCCCCGTGACCCACCAACCAATTTCCTACCAAATCATCCTGATTTCGGGAAGGAGGACCATGTACACCGCACCCACTCCTCAGTCCTCACTAATTTCACATTCCCACTGCACAAATCTCAAGACTATTTTCAAATCCACCCAGGTGTCAAAAATCGAAGGGTGGTTAAACCAAGATATTATTGGATGTCATTTTGGTAAATAACTACAACTTACATGGTCATTTCAGTGTCATCCTCCTCTATAAATAATCACATACTTATCCGCTTTCAATTCACACATTCGCTTCACTCTGATCATCAAATTCTCAAATCAAGAAATTGAAATTGAAAAAATTGCTGTGAGTTATGGTAATGGATATTATGTCAGCTCCAACACTGTCAACTTCATCACTGAATCCAAACGCTCCGTTGTTTGTACCAAGAGCTTACCAAGCTGTTGAAGATTACTCAGATGAATGGTGGGAACTCATTCAGTCTTCTCCCTGGTTCCGTGATTACTGGCTCAAAGAATGTTTCCAAGATCCTACTCAGTACTCTCCTTCAGATGATCATTTTCTGAATAACTTCGATGAAGCTGTCTTCGATGCTTTCACCAATCGTAAGTTCTTGATCAATCATAAATTTCTTGATCATCATTATCAGAGATCCAATCATGTGGTTGATTAATTTTTTTTGTTTGATTTTGATTTTTAGAAGATGAGGATGATGTGGAAGATCAAGAGGAAGAAGTAGAGAAGAATTATTACAAGGATCTGATATCATTCGGAGTACTGAAATGGAGGAAATCTCAAGGTCTGGCTGAGAAGAGTCCCAAGTATGAGAAAGCGCCTAAGTTTGTTAAGATGCAGGTTAACCCAAGGCCAATCCAGCAACCTAGGTAGGTTAACATCATCATCATGAATTTGCAGTCATGGATGGAGTCCTCATCCATGGATTTAGGCTCCTCCTCCTCACTTTGTAGATCTGGTTTCCCTTTTTGTAAATGAAAATCATTAGAAGAAGGAAGAAAAAAAAAATTGGAATTTAGAATTAGGATTTAATTTTAGTTTGTATGGAATCTAATGATGTGAAGATGTTGTTCTTAGTTTTTTTCTTTTCAAGTTTACAGTTGAGAAAAAAAAAATGTAGTTAAAAATTAGATGAAAATATTCAATAAAAAGAAAAGGGAGACTCTTTTGATTATTTTTAACTTTGATCATGATTGATTGATTGTAATTAATGGGATTAGTTAAACAATGTATTTATGGCAAATCACATTTCGTGGTAAACAATGGGGGACACGTATAGCTCTCCTTCCCACTTGCCGATAAAGAAAAAATCTGCCATAAAGACGGGGGTGGTCCCGGAAACTATCTTTTTCTTCTTTAAATATCAATTCTTTGAATTCATACTTATCCTGTCACAATTTGAGAGTGCCATCGGTTTTTGTTTTGGTGCTCTTAAAGAGTTGGGTACGTGCCTCATTTCTATTGGAACAAGTTGGTGGCATTAGTCAAAAGGTGTTTAAAGTTTTTTACTAGGATAGGATTTTGGACTAGAGTAGAACGGTTGAATTGGCTTTTTGGTAAAATGTCCTCCCGTCCGGTACACCCACCATAATGAAGTTCCTTTCCTTCAGTGATCTGATTGATGGAATGTTTAGATATGCCCCAGAAACTAGCACCGCCAGCGCCAAGAGTCGAAAGGTAAGGGGTACCTCACCTAACTTGGACAAGCTCAGTTGGTCAGTGTCGACTCTCAGTGCTCAAGCTGCACATCTTTTGGCTCGTTGGGCAACAAAAAAAAATCTACTACCATATAGTAAAATCTTACTAGACCACCAATATGGCTGTCTAGCCTACCTGTCGGCTGGCAAATTTGGTAGTCGAGTTCTTAATCAGAGATTTTAAACACTCTAAATTAAAACACTATCTAGCCTAATTTGGGGACTTTAAGTTAAAAGCTTGGACCATTTTGGAAAATGAGAGGTGCACACGCAAATATGTAAAGGCCAGGCCTCACGGAAGATATCAGTTTATGAACGTTATTTTGGGCACCCTTCTTTTTTTGAGGGGACCATGATGTTATTTGGGGTAGAGATGACCTAATCTAATACTTTCTATATTACCTAAAATACCCTTTTAATTATCTTTTGGTTTTAATTAGTGAAATCATTATTAAAATGATTAAGAAAAAACTGATTAGTGAGATTAGATTAAAACATGAGTTATTAAAAATGAAATTGAATTTTTTAGAGGATAAAGTTAGAGAAGAAGAAGGAGAAAACCATGGAAAAAAAACATTATTTCACATTCACTACGTTTGGGAATTCTTGTGATGAAAGCTCATCTGATTCTTCATCTCCATTAACTCCTAGAGTATTTGTTAATCTTCACAATGATCCGGATATGAGTAATTTCTTAGATGGTGAATGTATTCTTCCACAAACTCAATCTCAATATGAAAATGATGGATTTTATCAACCACAACCGGAGGAAGATCATTTTGGTATCCATGTATGCTCCAAACTTAGCTAATGTTGGTCTAGTTGCTCCAAATTTTCAAAACAAATGTAAATTTTTCAAGTAGTTCGGTTACGAAAGGTGTAGAACATCTAACCGAACTCATCTGGATATGCAGTTCGGTTACATTAGACAAACACGCAGATAACCGAACTATGCATTGATGGAAGTTTGAAGAATTCCAGTGTAATGTTCGGTTGTTTCGCAACCAATATACACTAACCGAACTTAACGTAAATTTATGATTTAACTTAATGTACAAAGTTCAGTTGCTTTGCAACTATTAACCAACCGAACTTTACGTAAAACTAATTAAACTTAGCATACAAAGTTCGGTTTGTTCGCACACTTCTTCGTAAAAGCCACTATCTAACCGAATCGTACAAAATATAAGAGTACACTAAGTTATGCAGGTTCGGTTATTTCGCATACTTGATCCCAAGAGCATACCTAACCGAACTTAAGAATCCCAAAAAAATGAATAGTTCCAGTGTTGTATTCGGTGACCTATGTAAAATATATTGTAACCGAACTACATATACTTTATATGTTCGGTTATATGGCCTTTTGGTTTGTTCACCGAATTGGTAGTTCGGTTTACGCGCTTAAATTAATAGCTTACCGAACCCGGTTGTGATTGCAATTGATGTTGTTCCATTTCTTGTAGATTGAATTCCAAGATATACCAATGGATGATCAACCTTCTCCAATTGGTATCTTGTACGAAGATACATCCCATCACTATGCCAATGATTTGGTATTTGATCAACCTATTGATGCGAAGAATTGGGCTAGAGAGCATGCCAAGAGAGCCATGTGCGTATTAGTTTTGAATGGAAAAGAAAGCAAAACTCGTTTTGAAATGGTTTGCGAGAGAAGTGGAGATCCGGATGCTAGCCACAAGAGGAAAGGGTATGTGTATGAAGGAAAGACGACGAGGAAGAACACAGTGTGCTCAAAGAAAATAAAATGTCCGTTCAAGCTAGTTTTTAGTTACGCAAAACTAAGGAAAGGATGGGTTCTATCGATGGATAAGGTGGTAGGTAATCACAACCACCATCGTCCGGAGCATCTTGAAGGACATGCAATGGCCGCAAGGCTGACTCCTCAAGAAAATGAGAAAGTAGATAAGTATAGGAGATTGCGTATTTCCCCAGCTGGTATGCTTCGCTTATTAAAGGATGATAACACGGAAAACGTATCATCCTTTACAATGCAATTGAGTCAATTAAAAAGAATCAATGGAAGGATAGAAAAGTCATGCAACAATTGTTTATGTTGGCTGAAGAGAAAGGCTACGCGGTTCAAAAGAATTTAGGTCAGGGTGAAGAAATAACTCATCTCTTCATTGCTCATCCGAAGAGTGTTCAACTGGCTCAATCCTTCCATGAAGTTCTTATAATGGATTGCACTTACAAGACAAAAAAATACGAGATGCCATTGTTGAACATTGTTGGTCGTACGTCGACGAAGTCACCTTTTACCATTGCTTTTTGTTTTCTAAAGGACGAGCAAGAACCAAGTTATAGGTGGGCGCTACAACAATTGAAGGCGATCTACCGAGATGATGATATCCCGGGGGTTATAGTGACGGACAATCAAGTATCATTGATGAATGCAATATAGAGAGTCTTCCCATTGGCACATAATATGCTTTGTACATTTCATATATGGTGCAATGTGATGAATAGGTGCAAGCCTCAACTTTGTCCACCAAAGAGGTTAGCATTCGAAGAGATTAGTAAGCTACCGGAAGATGAACAAGCTGATGCAAAAGAGGCATTCGATGAACAATACACCATAAATCATGCTAAATGGGTAGCTTTCTCCGGGGAATGGGAGGCTTTGACTTGGTCTCTCACCGAAGAAGAGTACAATCTAAATCTTGCTGAATTTATTGAGCATTGGCGTAGCCCCGAATATCATGATGATATTGTAACGTATGTGGTCAAGCAATGGTTGGAACCGCACAAAGAGCGGTTTGTTTATGCTTTTACCAACCACCATAAACACTTTTGGAATCAAGCTACAAGTTTGGTAGAATCGGCTCACCACCGTTTGAAGAAAAATCTCTTTGGATGTATTGATAATTTTGTGGTTGTGTATAACGCTATGGAGGTTTACTTCAACCGCGAGATTGATAGAATTAAAGAGAATTTTCAAAAAAGTCGCATCATGAAGTACAAAAAGATTGTAGACAAAGGTGATAACATCGTGAAAATGGAGGACCTTCGGTTTTTCAAGGGACTCCACTATAATGTTTCGCATGCTTGCATTAAGAGGTTATTGGTTGAGGTGAATTTGATCCGCATATGGGGAACCAAGCCGGAAGAGGTGTGTGTTTGAAACATGATGAAGTCTATTGGGCTCCCTTGTCGCCACATGATAGATAAGTATGAACATGGCATAATCCCTTTAAGCGATATAGATCCACATTGGCAACACTTAAGTTTTGTTCCTCCTCCCAAGGGCGATATCGGAGAAGAGTTTGGTGATAATGAAATGGGAAGAGTCGTTATCGAGAGGTACCGGAACATGAACAATCTTGAAAGGAAAATCTTTTGGGATGACATGCGGCCAATCGTTTATCCGCAGACTTCAGAAAATGTGCAAGAACCGAATAAAGGCAAGGCCAAAGGTAGGCCACCAACCAAAGAAACCAAAAAAAAAGTCAGACAATATGCAAAGGTTTTGGGCAAGAGGAAGAGTGAAATGACCCCTTTTACTAGAGATCCTTCGCAACATGAGCATACCGCGGCTAAGTACCAAGAAGATTGTAAGATAAGGGCTAGGAATATTGTTGAAAAGGGCGAGACAAGTGAACGGGATATGAATAAAAAAGGACCTATGTTACACTCTCAACCTAGTCCAATTGATATGACTGCCCCTCCTCCCGTTGAGAAAAGGTTCTGGAAGAGCTACCTCCTTACATTAGAGATTACGTCATAACCACCAATGACGTCCTATGGATGGTAATTGCGGTTTCCACGTTGTCGTACAACAACTAGGGCCTTTCACTCAAGGTGCCAAGATATATAATGATAATCATGTCACTTATGTCCGTCAAAGGTTGTTGATGAAGCTAAGGGAGAAACCGGAATTTTACAAGACAATGTTTTCCGATGGGGATGATAGTCTCAATGTGCAGTTTGTTAGATATCAAAGCCGTCTCCACGGGGGAAATCCAATCACAAGGGATCATTGGATGAGCATGCCGATATGTGGGCACTTAATAGCCGAAGCATTCAATTGCGTGGTTCACTTGTTCTCAAAATGTGGTAGTTTCACATAAACTCCGAAAAAAATCATGTGTCGAGCAACTAAAACGTAGGAGAGTGGTGATTGCGTTGATTAACTACAACCATTTTATAGGCCTCCGGTTAGAATACAATTGTCCATTGCCTCCGATATGCCCATACTCTTATTGGAATAAATTTAACCCCGACACAATGTTGGGTTGGTACGTTATGTATGAACATAACATGGAGATGTGGAAAGCTTTGAAGGATTCGGAAAAGATTATACACCAAGGTTGTATTTCCCTTGCGGATGATTAATTGTACCTTTAGTTAGATGGTGTTTTTTGATTGTAAGTATGCTTTGAAAATCAAGATAACAATGAAAGATTGTGTTTTTTGGTATTTGGTTTTTATTAGGAGTCATTTGGCATAAAGATTGTAGGTCCACTGTGGTTTGAAATTCAAAATATATAAGTTCGGTTAAGAAATTACATTAAATGACATTACCGAACTATTACATTACAACATTAGTTCGGTTTGGAAATGAAATTACATGACATTGACGAAATTAAATTACAAAAGACTTAATATCCAAAACTCATTATGAAAAAGTCTCTAAGGATGCGGAAATGATCTTCATATTTGAAATCCTTTACTTTCCATCGTCGCCATTCATTATTTGACATTAAAACTATTTCCTCGTATGTTTCACCCCTCAGTCGATTCCTCGCAACTATCCGATAAAAAATCAAAAAATACTCAACTCTTTTTTTGAATTTTTTCAAATCGAATGAATAAAGATAGCTCTTCAAGGTTATGAGGGTTACCTGTGTCATCGCAGAATTTCTCATGTATTTTCCCCCAATAACTATTACTAATCCGACCATGCCTTGACTGTTCTTCACCCCTCTTTGGAAACCACAGTACGAAGTTTCTACAAATAGAAAGATCTTCTTCTAAAGTAAATTTATGACTATCAAATGCCATTTTTATGAAATGGTATACAAAAAAATGAAGCATCAGACCCATATATATAGCATTGGGGTGTATAACGGTCTAAAAAATTGCCGTTACATTTGTCAGATCAAGTACAAGTTTTGGTCAACAATTATGTTCGGTTAGTTCAGTTATTATATCTAACCGAACTGAACACTAACAAAGGTTTTATTTTCGAACCAATGCGTTCGGTTTGTAATAAAATTTTCGCAGCTAACCGAACATAAAGTTTTATTTTCGAACCTATGCGTTCGGTTTGTAATAAAAGTTTCGCAGGTAACCGAACATAAGGTTTTATTTTCGAACAACTAAGTTCGGTAACTGCAGAGCTTTTACCCAAAGAACCAACATCACTCTATAACTTTTAATATTTTTTGTAGTGATCAGTTCGGTTGAATTTTGTAATTGCCATCAAACCGAACATCACTCTGTAACTTTTTTTTTTGGTAGTGTTCAGTTCGGTTGAATTTGTAATTGCGATCCAACCGAACATCACTCTGTAATACGTTTTTTTTTTGTAGTGTTCAGTTCGGTTGGATTTGTAATTGCGATCCAACCGAACATCACTCTGTAATACGTTTTTTTTTTGGTAGTGTTCAGTTCGGTTGAATTTTGTAATTGCGATCAAACCGAACGTTTATATCTTACTTAGACACAAATTAGAAACAAAAACATGAAATTCGTTTACTAAAACAAAAAAAATAAGAAAACAAACTACCAAATCCACAATAAAGAGGTATTCCAAACATAAGAGAACAAAGTACCAAATCCAGAATAAAAGTACCAAATCCAGAATAAAATGCCAAATTACTAATTCTTGCAATCACTCATTCACGACGACCACTACATGAGACTTTTCTACCATTGCGTTTAGGAGCTTTAGATGGTCCTTCATCACTAGGAGTGTCATCTCCACTGCTTTGTTGTTCAACCATTCGACTTGAACCTTCCCCTTCTCGTCGACCCCTCTTCATCGGCATGCTCCGGCTTTGATCAGCAGTGTTGGGTGAAAAAACATTTGTCTATTGGTTGTAGAGTTCCGTTTGTTCAGCAGTGTTCATCGTCTCTCCACTACGGATTTTTGACATCATTTTCTTCAACAATTTAGAACTTGACTTCACCTTTTTTCAATGAAAATCATAAACAAGTATAAATTTCGTATATTTGCATGCTTAATAAGTTTATAAAAAGGAAAAATAAGAGTAAATATCTTACCGCTGAATTCCATAAGATCAATGCCTCATCACCACAAAGTTGGGGTATGCTTCATAATTTTCTCGGGTCTCTTTCTCCTTTTGCCTTCGATTTTGCTTTCTCGGACGGGCTTGTTGTTGTGTGTTTATTACACGAGGATGAGAAAAATTTCATACCATTCCGTATACCCTTCTTCAAAAGATTTGGCTCACCATAACAATCTTCTAACTCTTCAACTGGAATATAATAATCCTCACGGTTGTTCCATTGGTCCACCGATGGAGCAGGATTGTACTTTGGAACAAAATTCTTTTCGGTGTTCTTAGTTCCCCGCTTCATCACCTTGAATTTGAATTTATCCTCTGCTGGGACACTTTGGACACAACATAATTGTCTCATTACTCTTCGAGGATTGTACATTGTACAACCGCCAGGATAAAACAACGGGCCATTATAAGCCGAAATAGGTGAGAAATCAACAGGCTCAACATCTTCCACTAGTCCAAAACTTGTTTTTTAGGACACTTGGGCCGCCTGAAAACTGACAGACCAGGCCTGTTATTAAATGTTTACAGTTGTGATTTGTCATATAATCTCTCGGTGAAAAAGAACAGTAGTCATGTGTCCATGTTTTCATTTCTATCGCCACCCACCCTCTCCTCAAATTTCAACACCTATCCGATAGAAAATGTTAAACTGCGTAGTCATTTTAGACCTTTGATAATCGCCATCCTACGGTTTGTAATCAGATCTAGAAACTTCCCAAAAAGAACTCAGAAAGAAAATGGCTCCTATTCTCTCTCCTTGGTGGTTAGCAAAGATAAAAGTTCGCGTATACTTATCCTCCTTAATTGTTTTGATTTTTGTTACTCTCATATCAATCTCGAAATGATCCAGATCAAGGATAGATAGAGACGCGAATTAGTACTAAAGATTCTTATGATCTCGTATTATTTTTGTTTATTTTTTTCAATGAAATACTGATTCAATTTATCATTTCTTAAGATGATAAAAAAAATCGTGTTAGTTATATGGGTTAATTTCTCCCTCTTGTTATACTGATTCGAATTTTGGTTTTTGATTTTCCATTATTTTTGGTGCAACAACAAACAGGAAGAAAATCCGACGTGGGGAAGCTCATATTAATCTCAAGATCCCTTTCAAAATCATCAAATCCCTGAATTTTTCTTCTTTCAGAGATCTCCAAATGAAGAGTAAACCCTAGATTTATAGTAATTCTCATCCAATCGTATCTGTTTCTACTCCTAATCCGTAAGTTCTTACTTTTCATTCCAAGTTCTGCAATTTTTTTTATATTTTTCATTGATTTCTGCCTTAGATTTGAGTTTTAATCTGATTACTGTAATTTCAGTATATTTTGAGTAATTCTTAAATCTGATTGCTATAGTACTTCGATTTTATTATTAAGGGAAAAAAATGAAAACAAAATGGTTGAGAACGATTAACAGTTGGGTCTACTGGAGAGAACCTAGAGATACCTCTGAAATTGGGTATTCGTCAAATTCGAATGTTGGAGTTAAGGAAAATGATGCTGCTGGGATTGAAGTGACAGCGAAAGGTTCAACATGCATCAACCGAAGGAGGTAAGAAGCATAAGTTTTTGGGAACACAACTTGTAAGACAGTTCATAGATATAGGTGATACTAGTTTACCCAAAGTGAAATAAGAACCATATTATTTACCGAGTTTATATGAATAGAAAACTTGCAATTGATTCAGAACATACATGTACTGAATTTATAGTTTGTTAACTAATAATTAAGTTGACGATGGTGAGAATGTGTTTTGGTTTAATTACTCCAATGAGTTTTTGAGATGGGAACTTTGTCGTCCTAGAAATTTTTAAGAAACTTGTTGCATATCGGTGTTCATCTGAAATTTAGTAAGAAACTTGTTGCGTTTATTACCGGATAGGTCTAATTTCAATTCCTACAATTAGCAGTAATACATATTGGTTCAAAAAATGGTTGGTTTAGTTTGATACACCCTGCAGTAACAATTATTGGTTAAGGAATTTCAAAACACTTATTTATATCTAAAGTTTTTTATTGAAAAGTGCCTCTTTTAAATGCAATGCTTTTGAATTTTGTTACGACTACGCTACTACCCATGGAGGTGTCTACAATAGTTTCTGTTTTCATCATTTCGCCACCTAGTCAGCCAGTCTACCATACCTTCATTAAAGCTTAGCCTACGGCTTCTTGGATGTTGCTCTTGGTAGTTAAATACAGTACATGTGAAAATGGAATGATAAATTGTGGTTGATAAATACTATATAAAATATTTTTTCGCGTGATGTTAGTATCACGTGTAAATTGCGTTGTTACACACATTTGCATTATGTTATTCACATGGAGTTCTTTGTTTTTCGTGTTACCTTTGTTTTTAGTGTAATAGGAGAACACAAGTTGTCGTCCTGCAAGTAAAACAACAACTTTTTTTTTTCATTAGACCTGGACATATCTCTTGATTTGATGCATTATTTTTTGCATCACCATTACAAAATTAGAAAATTTTCCATCCATTTTCGTTGGAGAATTCTTAGCTCAAAATTTGTAATTGGCTAAGATGTACATGTGCTGAAATAGGTTTCTTGATGAAAAAACGGTGTTTTTGTTAGGATTGTTGTAATCTCTTTCATCCTTGTTATTATGGAAGGCATATGGAGTGTCAACTATTATGAAGGTATCTGTATTTGACATTGCAGAGGGGATCATAGTTGATGCCTTTTTTACTATCTCGTTTTGCTGAACTTATAATTATTGTTTTGATAGGTCTTTGGAAGTGATGGAAAGGGCTATATACATGGGATAGGTGGCGAGGTATCGAAGACTGAAATACTTGCTTCTGCAGCTTATAGGGAACAATTACGTATTGAGAAATTGAAAAATCAAGGTCGTCAAACTCAGCTGACTACTTTAGAGGAATTTTGAGGAAGAAAGGAAGGATAACAATACTGCTCAACCCTCCACTGCTGCTCCACAGAAGGTATGGCATGCTTGTTATAATTGTTCTTTCTTGGTGACATTTTACTAAGTAGCGTAGCAGGTTTTCGATTTCTTTGATTGGTCTGTATGATGACCCAGAGATATTCATGACTGTTGTAACACTTTAACGTCGGTATGACATATGCATGATATATATGATACACAAACTTGATCTTTTAGTTACATCTTTACAAAGCATCCTGTCTGTTTGTTGATACACTATTTTCTGGATTTTCGGTCCCGGATTTCTATATTTCTTTGTATAAATTTTTCTCTGTACAATAATTTGGTCCCATACTACTGATGAACAGAATCAGGTAACTGGGTGCGTCTTGAGGAATTTGAGGAAGAAGGCAGTTGCACTTGGACGTGTTAATTTTAGTACATCACCAAATGACGAGAACTATGAAGTCCTTATTGATGAAATTATCGATGAACATATGCATGGAACTATGTGTTGGAGATGGAAAACTTGGAGATATTGATCTTGGCGAGACGATTGAATGGCCTAAGAAATATGTAACTCGTGCACTTGGATGTTAAATCACACTATTTTTATTATTCATTGTTGTTTTGAACATGAAGTAGTTTTTGTTGTTAAATTTAGAGATGTTTGGGGTTGTTAAGTTAATTGAATTCAAAGTTTATTTTAATTTGATGAGTTGCATTTGCTTACAAAATTCATTTGGTTGTTTGTTTGTACTATTTATCTGGGAACAATAACGAAAAAATAATAATAAAATAATTGGGTATAGACTGAATCAGATTCAGCTATAACTGAGTAGGGTGAATCAGACTCGATTGAAACTGACTCATCTGAATCAGATAGGATGAATCCATGATTATAGAATTTTGACAATCATCATCAGTAATTAATTTTAGACAAAAGAAATCTGTTGTTAATTTTTAACAAAAACGAACTATCATATAATAAATAGTACACCAAAAATAGGACATACTTTAGGACAGATGATATTAGTCCTATAACTCTATTTTCGACAGTTTCGGCCTGTCCTAAATTCCGAGTTTTGGACTAGTGTTCCTCTTCGTCATCTGATTGAAGCTTGTATGGATGGAAAACCACATCTGCAAGCGTTGCATTATCCAATTTCTCTCTCAACCTCAACAACCTATTTTTCTTACCCTTCATTTGCGAGTCCAAAAATTCATATTTACCAGCTGTAGGTTGCCCATAAGGCCAAGGAGTGTGAGCATAAGACAATTTCAGTTTTGGGAAGTGGTCGTACACCCAAACCTATGAGAAGAAACCACACATATGATTATAGTAAATATGTATTCATTAGTAAAAATATACATTCATTCACTTAGCAAACATATCTTGGAAAACACAAAGGATAAATTAACAGAGTACCTGAACAAGGGTGAATAAGTCTCCAAAATATAAACACTTAAGCCTCGAAGCTTTTCTGAGCTCCGCTTGGACGAACGATAGAACCGCAATTCCCCAAGAATAGTTGTTCACCTCATTAAGGGGGTCCAATAGCTGTAGGTAATGGACATTTACCGAATGACCTAAAGTGTCGGGGAAGAAAATGGTTCCTAGTTGATATAACAAATAAGCAGTCACATGGTGTTTAATCTTCTCTTCTGTCATGACCAACTTTCCCTTGGCAACCAAATCTTTCGTCCCTCCAAACTCTTTTAACAAGACTTTCAACTTGATCTTTTTCAACTTCTTCTTGTAAGACCGGTCTGGGTTTAACTCATTATACTCATCACCTTCATCAGGCTATTTTGTAGCTCGTCTAAACTCACAATGTGCCTTCTTAGCACTCCAGCCTAGACACCTCTCCACCAACTGTTCAAGAAGCTCATAACTCATGGAGGGATCGTACCCATCTCGAACACTTGTTCCAGTAATTGGTAGGCCTGTGATTCGAAAACAATCATCCGGAGTGATTGCCATCTCATCAAACGGTAGATGAAAGGTTTCGGTCTCAGGATAAACCCTCTCGGAAAATGCGGAAACAGTGATAGCATTAAATTTTTGGTGCGCATGTTGTATCGCGTACCATAGCACACAATCAAATACGACCAACCTTATCTCATCACACTCATTCCCTATATCCCATTTCTTGTTCTTTTGACGTTTCAAAACACGAACAACATTATTATGATCCTACAAATACAACATCATATCTTATTTACTAATATATACCGAAAAATATATGACAAAGAAATATTCATGTATAAGATTCAATACCTTTGTAGCATAAATCTTGGCAGCCCATGAGTTTTTGTAGCCAATCAATACCTCCCCTCCATCTCTTGGAGTACCATAAGTTGGGTTCTTTGGGGCCAAACACAAAGTATCATCAGGAATGTATGAATATCTAGCACAAGGCTTTTTCAGGGTCTTTTTTGGTTTTTTAACTATTTATACTTGTTCTTCATCCTCTTCCTCATCTGATTCATCATCTTCATTATCTCCATCTTCTTCACTGTCATCATTGTCATCTCCTTGTTCATCTTCATTTCCTCCTTCTTCGGATGATTCCTCTTCTCCACCTTGATTATGTTCTTGATTACCCATTTCTTCCACAATCTCTTGATTAACTTGTTGTATAACGTTGTCAACATTATCTCTATTGACATCATCTTGGATGACAACACCCGGTGTTGAACCACCTCCATGCTTAACATATTTGGTTCCACGCTTATTAAAACCTAAGTGTTTTTGTCCTCGAGGAGTGGGAGTCCTAAGTTCTTCCAGTGAAGGTTGGTTTGATTTTGGTGCTCTGCCCCTAACCAAGAAAACAAAACATATTAGCTTCACCCCAAAAATGATTTTCATACTCATAATTCTGTTAAGGGCTAGAGTTCGGTTTGCAATTAGCACTGACTATTTCTTGCGAAAAAACCGAACTCGACATGAATGACATTAGAACTGAGTTCGGTTAGTAGTTGCCTAAACAAAAAATTGCGATTTCACCGAACTCGACATGAATGACATTAGCACTGAGTTCGGTTGGTACAGCTATTTTGCTAAACAATCGAACTCCAAATTCTATGAAATTAGGGAAGAGTTCGGTTTAGAAGTTTTCTTGCGAACAAACCGAACTCAACATATATGCAATTAGCAAGGAGTTCGGTTCGTAGTTCGATAAACAAAATATTTCGAATCAACCGAACAGACTACATAATGTTCGGTTAAATGATAGTTCAACATAGTGGGAAAATAACAGCAGTTCGGTTACATAGGTTTTTTTTGTTTTTTTTGTAATGTTTTGAGTTCGGTTGAGAAATTGTTTTAAAATATTGTGCGAACTAACCGAATTGTTTTGACAAAGCTCGGTTAACTGAGAACTCAAAGTAGTGAGTAAATTAGTTGAGTTCGGTTGGAAAGTGAAATTATTTGTATTTTGGTAAAATGGGAAGTGTTCGGTTAGAAGATGGCTTTTTGAAAAATTAGCGAAATAACCGAACCCAATAGTTCGGTTACATATTTTTCAATCATAATCAACGAATGTTCTTCGTGTTCTTCCTTTCGGAAGTTCGGTTACCAAACCAGGGTTTTTGGGTTTCACTACTAACCTAACCTAAGATCACGTACTTACATTCAAACCATATTTTGATGATTTCTATTCAATTAAACGAACCAAAATCAAATTAAAACTAATGGGTTTGGTTAAAATTACTCATGGATCTTTCCCATGCCCACTTCGGTTGAATCTCCAATTCGTCTTCCGTTTCCACTACTTTGTCAATCTCCAATGAACTTTTCTGATTTGCTAGATGTCCTAATGGGGACCTTTTCCTCGTTACTCGTTTAGTTTGCTTTCGAAGCACCATTCTTATACTCGATTGATTAATCGACGATGAAAATTTTATGAATCGACGATTAATCGATGAAAACGATGTTGAGAAGAAGAGGAAGAAGAAGAAGAGAAGACCCCAAGAAGAAGAAGGAGGTAGGGTCTGATTTTTTTTTTGTTAATAGGTTATATATTAGGTTAATCTAAATTTTTTATATATTAGGTTAATCTAAAACCGTTTAATTGATAATCTTAATTAGGGTTCGTGGGAAAATTAGTAAAGTCCACGTTTTAAGACACCCCTTACAAATGTAGGGTAGTGTGCCTTTAAAAAAACAGGGTCCCCTCAAAAAAAGAAAGGTCCCCAAAATAACGTTCCAGTTTATGTAGGTGTGTTGGTAGAGGCGTAAAACCTGTCGGCCCAGCATAGCACAGCTCACGAAAACACGTGCTATGCGGTGTTGTACTATGCTGTGTCAGGGATTATGATGTGGCTAGGGGTGGGATTTGGGTTGGGTTAACCCACCCAACCCGAAAGTTAGGCGGACATGGGAAACTTATTTCCGAATTTTGGGCCAACTTGGGTGTAAAATTTATAAACCAAAGTTAAGTTTGGGCAAGCATGGACACATATATTCTTAACCCAAACAACCCGAAAAACTAGTTATATAAAACTATTTTTATAATTGGTATTATTATCTATTTAGAGTAATTTTAGATGTTATCTGCATATCTAATAATGAAAATATAAATTATATTTATCTCATTAATCATTCAATATGAAATTTTTTTGTATGTCTAGCAAAACTTTGGCCTACCTGGGGAACCCGAGGAACATAAATTGGGCGGACTTGGACAATACCTCCATGGATTCCACGAGTTCTATGGGAAATCTGGGCAAAGGATTCCTAGCTCAGGTATACCTCGGTCAAACCTTGTAACCCGCCCAACCAACCCAAGTCCCACCCCTATGACATGCCGTGCTGTGTCGTGTTAGAAGGCGTGTTGTGCTGGGCTGTGCCAGAAAAATAAATGTGATGTGTCGTGCTGTGCTGTGCCGGGCACATTTAATTTATATTTTCCAATATAAATGTTTTCCAAATATTTAAGTATTATGTGTTATTATGAAAATAAGTCAAAATAACGATAATAAAATGTCAATAATTGACTAGAATAAAGTTTTTTTTGTGAAATATACATAAAATGTTATCTATTATTCCATGTTTTGTAGTATTTTATACATATTATGACGTGCTTTCTTAACGTGTTGTCTTTGTACGTACACGTCTTTGGTCGATATCTTGTCGATTAATCAAACCCAGCACGTCTCATTTAACTAACGTGCTGCATCGTGCTGGGCTAAATCACGTGTTGGGCTCAAATTTTACCGTGCTGGGCTGGGCTGTGCTCGTGTTGGCACAACCCAATTTACACCTCTATGTGTTGGTTATGACTTATAAGAGTGTTGATTTTTGGGGAAAGTATTCAAGTTTGATAAATGAAGTTGTTTGCTTGTAAGAAGAAAAAATTGTCAGCCGCCAAAAACGAATGAAGTCAAATGGTAATTTTTTTCTAATTAGTAATATTGTGCAATGCATTACCAAACAATTGATTGGTCCAGAGAGGAACAGAACTTATGATTATATTCACATATGTATAATGTACTGTTGGTTGAACCAACACTCAATCTCAAACCTTTTATACACCATCACAACCACTCAAGTTCCATTTTCCTTGTGTACATAGTTGAATTCAATTTCTCTGAAATTGCTCTGTCATTTAAAAAAAAAAAAAATGCCTATATTGGGAGCCAAACCTGTGCCAGAAGAAGGTGAGATTTTCTCTTCATTTGATTTTTTTTCTTTTCTAATTATATGGTTAAGTTTTCGAAACTTATTTGGATTTCATTGCAAACTGAAGAACCAGAACCAACAACAAATGAAAGTTCAATTGGGAAGTTTACGATAAGATGGATAAAAGATTTGACCCACAAGAGTTTCAGTTTATCAACTAAAACCAGTGGAAAAAATAAAAACTCCGGTTGGAGTGTTATAAGAAGTAGAATCAGAACTGAAAATTTACAGACTGATCAAGGTAACATCTATTTGTTCTTGTTGTTGTTTAATTGACAATTATTTGAGTTTTCAACTCAGGTTATGGCATTTGTTGTTGGTTTTTATTAACTTGTTTTAACAAATTGATTCTTGAAAATTCAGAAGAGGAAATCCAAAATGGAAATTTCAGTTACGAACAAATTAAAGCTGCTACCAAAGATTTCAGACCTGCATACAAGATTGGTGAAGGTGGTTTTGGATCAGTTTATATGGTATGTAATCCCGAATTCATGACACAACTTTAAACTAGATTTACTTACAATATGACCAAATGTATAAGCTTGTTTTATAGATGAAATACTATACAGGGAGTTCTCACGGATGGTAGGGCAATCGCAGTGAAAGTCATTTCTCCCAAGTCACTGCAAGGAAAGGAAGAATTTCTAAATGAAATAAATGCAATGTCTACATACAAACACCCAAATATTGTTCCATTGCTTGGCCATTGTGTTGCAGAGGATAACAGATTTGTATTAGTATACGACTACTATGCTAATGGAAGTTTAGACCATGCATTATTTGGTAACAAAAATCTTAAGAAGTGACTGGATTGGGAAACCAGAGTTAAAATCTGTATCGGAATAGCCAAAAGTCTTGTGTACTTGCACGAAGGAGCAGAATTCAAAATTGTGCATAGAGATATTAAGCTTGCCAATGTTTTATTAGACGTGCATCTTACTCCCAAGATAGCAGATTTTGGATTGGCCAAGCTATTGAACAACGGAGAGGGTACTCACACTGGAATAGCAGGAACCATGTAAGTTAAGGAAGATCCCATTCCATGTGTTTGTTCCAACATCTCATTTACGATCGAACCATGTGAGTTTCATTCATCTTTTAATGTTCGCAGGGGATATATTGCTCCCGAGTACGTAATTGAGGGTTATTTAACTGAGAAAGCAGATGTCTACAGTTTCGGAGTACTAATACTTGAAGTTATGAGTGGAAGGCGTTGTGTAGACGGATCAAAAGACTCGCCACCCCTTTTAAAATTCGTAAGTTATAATTTAACCCTTTTGGCTTTCACTATACACAGAATTTCATTTCGCATTTCAGCTAAGCAGCTTTGGTTTGTTGTTATAACTGTAGGCTAAAGTTTTACGGAAGAAGCAAAATCTTATATCATTACTGGACCAAGACTTGACTAACATTCCACGGAATGAAGCTACCATGGTGCTAGATTTGGCAATGTTATGCACATCTCACTCTCCAAAAGAGAGGCCTAATATATCTGATGTGGTGAAAATTCTTGAAGGAAAGAATGTTTTAAATACTCCGGCCGTTCTGCAAGAATTAGATGACTTGGCAGGAGTCACTTCGGATGAGATGACCTTGAGTGATTTCTCGTATGAATACATGGACTGTAGAAAAGAAATCGTAAAGGTCTCCAATATTGGTGAGAGAGCAGACTATTCTAGGTCATCAATGATGAGCACAAATTTTCCAACATCAGAGACACCCGTATCTAATGTCAATGCATCGTCAACTTCTACCACCTTAGAGAAGAATATCACTGAGATGGCAGACGAAGCTGAGCTCGAGTATATTGAACCCCAACTGGAAGAAGGGAAGTATCGTATTGAATGTTCAAATGAAGAATTCAAAATTGGATGTAACAAATGGAAGAATTCCCTAGTAGGATATCTTCTACACGAGAACGGAACATTTGACATTGATAAAGAGGTGGATGAAGCTATACTCCGGGAAATGATCCCTGTAGTAAATGGGTATTCAGTGCTTTCCATCGGAAACGGGCATTATCTGTTTCAGTTCAGTTGTGCTGAAGATAAGATTAGAGGGTTAGAATCATCGGGCCTTTTGCGTGTTGAGGGTAAACCATTAGTTCTCATTAAATGGGATTGGAAACTGACACTCGACAAAGCTGAAATCATGAAGTCCATTCCTTTATGGGTGAAGATTTACAATTTACCTCTATTCCTTTGGAATTTATCGTGTTTGAGTAAGGTTGTAAGAGCATTCGGTATTCCTATATGTGCTGATCAGAAAACCATAAAGCAACAACGGTTGGAGTATGCTCGGGTTTACACGAAAGTAGCTGCCACAAAACCGCTGCCTGATAGTTTTCTTATTTCAGTTAAAGGAGTTGATTATCTACTCAAATTGGAATACGATTGGAAACCGCTAAGGTGTATCGGTTGTTTCACATTTGGGCACATTGAATCGGAATGCAAACTCCAAATCAAAGTGAAACAAGATTAGGTTCTTCCACTACCTTAATTTTGTAGTTCCTCATATAACTTTCAAAATGATCTTACAGAGCTGATTTGTTTTATCTAATTCATGAATGCAGAGCTGCTGAGTTCATGGTTAAGAAATAGAATGCATGGAAACAAACTTACAAAAGATGCTCATAGCTACAAGGTTGTTTCTCCACCCTCAAATTGATTTTTTAAAACCCGGTATAGCACAAAGTAGCTAGGTTAATAGTACAAAAATTGTTTGTCAGAGAGATTAAGGATTGAACATCTTTTTTAGAAAGGAAGCTTAAGGTCTTACACAAGACATTCCTGTTAACTAGACATATAATCCAATGAGGAATATTACGATTTTTCCTCAAGCCTACAGTTTTCTCCTCTACAGAATAATGAGATAATATAAGAAATTTTTGCAAGATGTAAATTGTCCTACAATAATCTAATATCCCTGACCTGCTTTCATATTCTCCTCTCTGACAAGAGGAAAGTCCTGTTACAGATTTTACTACCACTTAAGCAACTGCTTCAATGTGAGTGTTGGTTAGCTTCAAGATAGAGACCCAAGTACTCCTTCCTCGAGAGCAAGACATTCCCCCACCCTTCGGATCTAAAGCTTGAGCTCCAATAAAATTATCGCCTGGACTCCCATTCAATAAAATTGAAAAGTGCGGAGTTGATACGCAAGTCTGAATACATCTTCTCCACTTTATCCCGAAACCCATTCTTTGCATCACCTTGTCCAAAACATCCCAGCTCACCTTATCATAAGCTTTCTCTACATCTAGCTTGAACACCCACCCTGGACTTTAACTTTTAGATATATATATATATATATATATATATATATAACTCTTCATGTGTGTATAATTAGCTTCTCCTTGAACCTAAATTCACAGCACAAAGACACGGATATCACATATGCATACAGGCAACAATTATGTTACACAAATTAAGAACTTGTACGATCTAATGTAACTACAATTAACCGCATAAAATTTAGCGAGAAACTAACCAATCAAACATGTTTTAGCAAAATCAAGACAACAACAGACACATAAAGTAATCCACTAAAAGCAGAAGAAATCTATCGTTCGCTACAAAATCAAATATCTACCATCCTTAATTATAAAGAAGAATCACCTTAATTTGCCCTCTTCCATACTGATTGAAGATATCATCCTTGGTGATCCCCAAATTCCTGTCTAAGATCCACAATTTTGATTCGCGGGTTGAGGACACACAAGCTCTTGTAATCACCCATAATTCTTATTTGCAAACCTGTCTGGATAGTGATGTCTAAAATCATCCGCAGAAGCCAGTTGTGCACCACAAACTTCTGTCGTAATCTGCAACTCAGATCCTCTCCAAAGGTATGGACAAACTGTAAATCTGGCGAAGAACTGGTGCAATTATCAATTGTTTCCGGGTCCGCTCATACCAAATGATCCAATCAGAGGACACAGTGAATCTTTTTCCTTTTCTTCTTCATTTCACTAATTAGAGAACAGAGATTGTGATCTCAAAAACTTAGATCTAGGTTTTCACTGGTGCGGCGGAAAAGTGCCTATCTAAGAAGGGTGTCAGTATTTTGCCTTTGAGGAGGTAGGGTAACTAGGGTTCCAAATGCTTTATATCCTATAATTTTATTTTTTACTTTTTACTATTTTACTCGTGTTTCATATTTTACCATGTGCTACCCATGCCAAAAGAGGTCCAAGAAATTATTATTATTATTATTATTATTTTTTTTATACTGAGCTTGTCACATTTGAGATTTGCCTTTTGTGTTTAGGTTCTCAACCGAATGCTAGTAAATAATTGCTGCCAGTTTATATGTAGGATCGGAATTTTCATTTCTTCTGTGTAAATTTCTCATTGCAAAAACATAAAAACCATTGCTACCAGTTTCCTTATTTCAGATAAAGGAATTGATTATCTACTCAAAAGATTTTCGCCACTTCAGGACATGTTTATTTGAATTGGGTTATCTCCTTCACTTGCTCTCCTACTTATATGTTCGCCGCTTCTGTCGTCCCCTTTATAGTTGGCTTCTCCTTGAACACACATACCATTATAAGAAATATATCACAAACGACATACATGCAATAATTATGTAATGCAAATTCAGAAATGTACAAGCCGCATAAAATGTCCTAGCTAAGTATGCCAGAGTTAATGGTCAGTGTGAATGGTATAATGATCCTCTTCATTATCGAAACACAGGAGGGAAACATGACAACAGTTATACATTAATTCTATCGATAAAATTCTTCTCTTTAAAAAAAAAATGAATAAAACTCAATTACTATCAACAAACTTCTGAATTTTTTTCAGTAGCTAGTAACTTCTGAATATGTTACACCACTTATTTAATAGTGCAATGCTGATATGCACTCGGATCTCTAACCATTAACTTATAGCCATAGGCGACTCATGCCTGCTCAAAGAAGATCAGAAAATAGTACTGGAGAAAAATCGTAAGCTGCAGATTACGCCAACAGACTGGTTCTTTAAGAAAAAGAACATTGAAGATTTAAACCTGCTAAAACAGCTGAAGAAGTTATCGTTGATCCGTGGGTATAACTTTGTTTTTTCAGCCAAACATTTAACAGAAAGCTCTAGACTAGCAGATAAGATACTAACATCAAAGTAATGTTAGCATATGATCTTCACCTGCTAAAATAATATTAAGCATCTTCACCAATTTATCTCCTTCACTTGCTCTCGTCGCTTCTGCTTTAGCATTACCCTCAACGACTGGTCCTCACATCCCCTTTAACGACAAAATGACATACACCAAGTCAGAAATTTTACAATCTGATATAGCTATTCGCATAATTGTAGCTAACCTTTCAAAATAAAATAAAATTTATAACTAACTATTCACACATATCGTAGCAAGATCAGAAAACAGACACATAAAAGTTTAAGCATCGTTATCATGTAAAAGCAGAATGAGCCAATATCCAATTTCAAAAATCAAATAGATACCAAATAACTACAACCCTTAATTGTTCCCTAATTCCATTGCTAATTTTCTGCAAAAAAAAAAAATGTATACAATCGACAGGAAACACCGTACAATCCATCTCTCGAGGGCAATCAATGGAACCCATCTCTGTTCCAATTTCTGAAACCGTTCATACAGAATACCCAAAAGGTTAGATTGAATAACTTCTTCTTCTTCTTACAACACCATCTTCCCCATACATCTTCTTGTTTGAAATTTTCTGTGTTTCCTTTTCAAGATTTGGTTAAGCAAACAAATTTAACTATGTAAAAAATCTTAGATATGCATTAATAACTCTGAATTAAATGACCAATCATAGAGATAATCCAAATCAATCCTTGTTCTTTTACTTCTTCTTTTCAGAACATGGAACTGAAAAAGTTTTCCCAAAATTTCAGAAATGAACAAACAGATTAAGACAGTAAGTTGGAGTCATACTTATATTAGCCTTTCCAAAATTTAGCATAATCAATTAGGAAACTAAGAACATCAAAAGAATACTGAAATTCAAATTGATCAACAGAACCAAATGAAGCAACAGATGACTCTAAAATGGACAATTCTCAGTTCTCTGAAATAGGAAATCCTGAAGAAGTTATCATTAGTCTGTGGATGTGACTTTGTCATTCAGACAAACAGTTAGCGGAAAGCTCTAGCAGATAAGATATTAACATCAAAGTATTATAAGCATAAGATTTTCACCTCCTAGAGCAACATTAAGCACCTTCTCCAATTTAGGACATGTGCTCCAACATTAAGCATCTTCACCTGCGTAAAGCATGTTCTCCAACATTAATCAACATTAAGAATTGAATTATCTCCTTCACTTGCTCTTCTCCAGCATTACCCTCAATGACTTGTCCTCACATCCCCTTTAACGACGAGGACGGACCCCTAACCTTTAGATACATCTCTTCGGGTGCATTATTAGCTTCTCCCCGAACCTACAAATGACATATACCAAGTCAGAAATTTTACAATCAGATATAGCTATTTGCATAACTGTAACTAACTATTCACACATGTTATAGCAAGATTAGAGAACATACACATAAAAGCTTAATAAGCATCGTAATCAATTAAAAGCAGAATGAACCTATCATCCAATTGCCAAAATCAAATAACTACAGCCCTCAATTACAAAGAAGAATCACCTAATTGAAGACCATCAGTTGTGTTCCCCATTGCTAATCTTCTACACAAAAAATGTATAGAATGGACAGGAAACACCTAAAATCCATCTCTCGAACCCATCAGTGTTCCAATTTCCGAAACCTCTCATACAGACTACCGGAATCAACCCTGTATAACAATTTATACTCTCAGCCGATTGATAAAAAAAAAAAAAATTTATACAAGATAGATTGAATATATTTTCAGTATTTAGTAAATTAAACCTCCGTTTCTTGATCAATTAAAAATGCATGAAGGATAAATTGATTAAATAAAGATCAATCAATGAAAAATTAATTACCAGATGTTCTTGTCCACCACCCGGAGATATATTTCAATTTTTAATTTAATCAATTGTTTATTTGGTTTGGGTTTTGTTAACTCTCTTAATTCATATCCTTATTCACAGATATGAAAATCCCATTTCCTGTTGGAAATTTTGGGTATAAAACAGAGGATGATAACACTAAAAGAAATTGTTGTTGTACTCAAAAGCTTTCAAGGCTCGGGTGATTTCTTTTAGACGATTATTTCTACCCTCCCAATATAAATTGGCGATTGCAATGGTATGCAAATAATGCCTTCGGGATACAATGAAAGCCCTACAACAGAAGTTGGATTCAAGGTTAGCACCCCTTGACCCAACCAAGAACACATGAGAGAGATTTACGATGATGCTTTAGATGGAGAGAAAACGAGTTGAATTCATTTTCTAGAATGGGAGAATTCCTTCACTACTTATAGGGTTATTCATGCCTATTGGAGATGCCTCTTCACTTCCAAAAGACACATAAGGTGTCCGTTGGGAATGGTTGTGTCCTTTATGAACCATCACACCTATTAGAGGTGTCCCTTCATCTCCAACTAACATCCATTGTGTTTATCCAACACAGAACACTTCCCCATCATAGTGACAAACCAAAAACGAAAACAGTTTTATTTTCTAAGTTATTGAAAATATCCAACAATCTCCCCTATTTTCAAAACCAAAAACATAAAATAAAATAAAACTTATAAAAACCTGAGTGGCTGCATCACTCAAGTGATCACGCCTACGTGACCCGAGTGGGATCAAGCCAACGTAGTTCAAGCACAATTGGGACTAAGCATCATCGTGAAATCAATACATAAATGATAGGTACCTTCCGGGTTTGAACCTCACTTAGTGTAAAAACTCAAAGCCTTATCGAGATTCTATGGTTTAACTAGTCTTGAACCAAGTATCCCTTATGATAAAACCAGTCTCCACACATATTGATTCCATAAATCATGTGTTCTGAGCCCAAGCACTATAAAGGCCTTGTGCTTATATCCTTATTCATGAGTCTTCTTTAGAGAACGGTCTTCTTCTCTTAGAAACTACCACATTTCCATACTCATATAGGTAAGTCTCGAAGGTGTTTCACAGACACCTTTTACTAATCACAGACTCATTAAGGATTTACATCCATCCTATTTTCTTGCAGAAAAACCAGCACTAACTTGAAATGGGAAGTTTTATGTTAGTGCTCCATAATCTACAGCCATAACTTGTTGGTACCACATTGAACCTTGTTTATCTTTTTCAAAACATAGGTTGGGTTTCTGTTATGGGAGATCAACCTTCCTTCACAGACCTTAGTCCCATTTCTATATACTTCATTGAAATTAATTCCTTTGGGAGACCCTTCATAAGTAGGTCTACCAAGCTTTTCTCCGTTTCAATGGTTAACTGCAATTACTCATTTCTTGAGTAATTGACTTACCGTTCCTTGTCTAAGACTTGTATGTCTTGACTTTTCATTATAAGTCTTGTTAAAGACGTTATAGATCATATCCTGATTCACAATTAATCAAGACCTCCTAAGATGGCTTCTTCCAAAAATGGGATCTTTACAAGTTAGGTTCTAAGCCATTCCTCCACATTAATTGCATCTACTCATGCAATCAATTCTGAAAACATTATTAAAAATGTTCCTCTTTGATTTTACAAAATAATTGTAACTTCTCTAGTGATCCTAATTAACATTTGCGGTTAATTCACAAGAAGTCATTATAGACTTGCATACACTAGAGGCATAGAAAATTTGTAGGCAACTTACTTGTTGTTTCAACAAGCACATTATCCCGATGAGTAACTCCTCTACTCATGCCCAATCTTCTACAAATTTATACCCAAAAAACATAGACAATGTCTATTTAACATTCTACATTAAGTAATGCAAATGTTCATAATTTATGCATCGGTAATATCGTAACACCTAATCGTTGGATATTTGGTCGGCCGCCCAATCTTCCAATAGGTTACATATTCACCGGTATTCCACTTTCCTTTCGATGTCATTTAAGACATGCCAACTTCCAAGTTTTGGAACCTATAATTCTTTTTGCAAGAATTATACTCATGCCGTAGAATTGTTGTGTCAACAATTATAGACGAACTCCCCACATTCTGATTCAAATGATCATCATGGTAAAACCAAACAAATACAACGATTCTAGCGTTTGGCGCTCTACCATCTCCTCGTGCCTTCTCCTAAAGTTCTCAAAGGGTTGGCACTCGCTTATCAAGTGACACCATTATCTTTCCAGCGGACGGACGTAAACTTCAATTAATTGCAACCAAATGGTCATTTCAAGACCAACCACGGACTGCTACTAATACATGAAGATTCCAAAATCCATAAAAGAATTCCAGTAAGAATATCATTTCACTACTGAGTTAGCAACCACTCTTGCTAGGGACAGAAGTTTCCAAAGAATGGATATATTCCGTAAGCGATTGAAAATTCCCCTTTAACCCGGACCAGTAGTCCGTCGATGAAAGGACGCGTGCTTCATGTATTCGGAAAATAGTTGACGTCTACTATCTATCCCTTAAAATTGTGGACTTTCACAATCTAGTTCCTAACCTTTCTTTACACGTGCTCACTGTCGAGACACTATTGATTTATATCATGGAACCATAATTAATTTAAACATCTAAATTTTTGATGCTTTGAATACTTTGCCTTCGTATTCAAAATCAGAGTAAGATATTGTTAATTAATGGATTCCATATTTAAATGATTAGGACCTTCATCCCACATTCCACAATCAAGTATGCAAGAGGGCTTATCTTGACCTCTTGATCACGCATAATTTGATACACATTTGGTCTCCATTTCTCGTATCCAAATATAGTACCAACTCGGTGAGAAATCAACTGATCATTAAAGAAGCAAAGATGCCCTTTTACAAGGAACTGCGTTCTTCTTGTAATAACCGTTTCATTCCTGTGTATGTCAGGGAAGATTCTCACTGGCACTCTCCACATTTTCCCTTCCATGTCCTTCTTTACCTTCTACTTTAATTTCCTTTGTCCACAAAAGAAATCAAAATTATTAACAAAAAGACAATCATGAATTAAAAAATATATAAATACTCATCATGCAATAAAGGGAGGAGATAAAAGAGAGCCAGAGAAGGTAATTGAATCATGAAACTCTTAAGTTAAGTCCTGATGTGCACACTACCAACCATATAGTATTTGGATTGCTACCAAATGTTAAAATAGTGTGAACTTCTTTCAATCTTCAAATCAATTAATGGCACCCCCAATTGGTAACCTCTTTCCTTTTTAGATCCATAAATTTCCATCTTTTGACCGTGAACGAAAAGATACTTCATTAAGAATTCTAAGTCGGACCCCAAATAACAACACCTTTTGTAACTATTTATAGCCCTCGTAGAGAGGAGTTTCATTCGAATGAAAGCAAGACCCGTGGGCCTCGTCGAGAATAAGGATGTACGGGGACGAATATTATCTTCAAATTTTTCATAATCCATCCTCCATTTTCGAGAAAAATTAATCGTCTAAAACTGTTGGAAATTTTGGGTATAAAACAGAGGATGATAACACTAAAAGAAATTGTTGTTGTACTCAAAAGCTTTCAAGGCTCGGGTGATTTCTTTTAGACGATTATTTCTACCCTCCCAATATAAATTGGCGATTGCAACAGGTATGCGAAATAATGCCTTCAGGATACAATGAAAGCCCTACAACGTAAGTTGGATTCAAGGTTAGCACCCCTTGACCCAACCAAGAACACATGAGAGAGATTTCTGATGATGCTTTAGATGGAGAGAAAACAGGTTGAATTCATTTTCTAGAATGGGAGAATTCCTTCACTACTTATAGGGTTATTCATGCCTATTGGAGATGCCTCTTCACTTCCAAAAGACACATAAGGTGTCTGTTGGGAATGGTTGTGTCCTTTATGAACCATCACACCTATTAGAGGTGTCCCTTCATCTCCAACTAACATCCATTGTGTTTATCCAACACAGAACACTTCCCCATCATAGTGACAAACCAAAAACGAAAACAGTTTTATTTTCTAAGTTATTGAAAATATCCAACATTTCCGAGTCCGCCCATACAAATAATCCAAATCAATCCTTCTTCCCTTTTTTTCTTTTCTCTTCTCCTCTTCCTGTGATTCTGTACTTGTATAACCACCGGAGTCTTCTTCTGTAATGACATAGATTTACTAATCTCTCTTCTTAGAATAAAAGCTTCTTCTTTTCCCAAATCATCTTGATTCTTCATCTTCCTTTCATTAATCGACAAATCGTCTCTCAAGATTTTTCTCACATCCTGGATCTGGTAATATTTTGTGGGTAGAGAGGGTTATCAATGGTGCGGCGGAAAATGCAAGGGGAATGTTGGGTTTGGAATGAGATAAGGTTGAGGATGGATAGGATTAGGGTTTTAAGCTATTTATATTTTCACTATTTTATCACTATTCGGGTAAATGGTTCAAACTTACTTTACAATGGTTCAAACTTTACAATGGGTAAATGGTTCAAACTTACTTACTTTGCACTGCCAAACGCCCAAACCAATGGTCCAAATTCTCTATTCAGAATAGGGAAAATTAGGGGAGACCCAAAAAAAAAAAAAATCTCATTGTCAGGCCCACAATTAATTTTGGATACCGTGACACCCATAAATATTTTTGTCACACCCATAATTATCCGAAATTATTAAAACATATCTGCATGACGGTTTATGCATCCGCATAATGTGTTATGCATCCTAATTTTCCAGGGGTATAATTGACAACACAACTTGGATATAACATATCTAAAAATCCGCGCCTTGGAATTTTACAAATTTTATATCGTTGGAAATCTTTTAAAGAGAGCTACGCAACGAGTACAAACAACAATATCAAATTTTTGTTTTTCACGAAAAAATCGGAGGTGATCATCGTTTTAGGGAAAATTTTCGAAAAATGACTACATATTCATTATGCAACCTTCAAAAAAATATGCATAATACATTATGCAGATGCATAACGAATTATGCAACCATTTTTTCGACTGCATAACAAGTTATGTATCTACATAACAATGTTATGCATCTATAACAAGTTATGTATCTGCATAACAAAGTTATGCATCTATAACAAGTTATGTATCCATTGTTTTGGTTGATTTTAGTTCGTACAGAAAAAATTGGTGCATAATGCGTTATGCAGACATATTTAAATGATGTATATCAAGTTATGCATCCATTTACTCGATGCATAAAAGATTATGCAACAATTTTGTCGATGCATAATGCATTATGCAGTCATATTTTCGGATGCATAACAGGTTATGCATCCACTATCATGACTGCATAACTTGTTATGTAGATATTATTATAGGTGCATAACAAGTTATGCAACCTTGTTTTTTGTTGGTTTCAATAATAAGAAAAAAATATCAAACCAACTTTGACTTAAATGAGTGTTTCAGAAAATGAGAGTGAGCAAATGGTAATCCCTGAAAATTCTTTTCAATGTATTTTGAAATCTCATACACATTTGAACCTCCTCGGTCATTATTCATTTCCTTAATTGCTTCCATAATCACCTAAAAAAAGAAGAAGATGAAATTCAGATAAAACACACACAAATTAACAAACAGAAACATAAAAAAGATCTAAACAAGAAAAGATTAAAGGGCTAACCGTTGCATAAGGAGGATGAGTTGGTAAACAGGCTTAATCGACTAAGGGGGCATGTCATGTAGTTGCAATTTACTTGTTTTCATCCTTCGCTAATGAGCATTACATATTGTAGTTATGTAGAAACTCCTTGTCTTCTGTGTTTTCTATGGAAGTATGTTACCAGTAATCTATATTCTACTAAGTCTGAGCAGTGAATAAAGGTATCAATGAGTAATTAGAATGTATTACTACTATTCAAGATAAGAACAAGTCTTATTTTCTACAACTGAGCAAGCAATCAAATATCAAAAGACAAATACTAATAACACCACGCTGCCTAGCAGTAATTAACCATAACCTCTTTCTTGCTATATCAACAGAAGAACCACCTGTTACCACAATTAGCTTCTTTTCATCAACAGATTCTCCTACTGATAATTGATCATCACTCATAGATGAAGAAGACGAAATTTCGAGTTCTACAACCAAATCGTTTAAATCTGGCACTCCATTGATGACTATTGCAGGTTCTCCAGGTATCTCATAAACACTGGTTAATGAAGCTCCGAGATTGAGATCCAAATCTTTACCCGGCGTTTCAGTGATCGAGATTGAAAATTGATTAAGGAATTTTTGTGTCGCTATTCAACGGAAGGTATTAAGGAGTTGAAGTTAGGGTTTCGATGATCGAGATCGAGATAGAGATGACACTGTTGATAAGGGGTCGGTGGATTGAATATGAAGATGATTATGGGTTTCCTGTTGAACTCAAAAGAAGAAGATAGATCTGCTCTGAAGATCAAATGGTTGAATATGTGAACAAGTAGAGGTGAACAAGATGAATGGGTTGCTGAGTGTTGAATCGAATTGATCCAAAATTAGAAGATAGATGATGGGTTGGTGGCGCTGTCGAAGAAAATGAATTGAAGATGAAGAAGAAAAAAGAACGAAACAGAATTTTATAAAATATGGGTTTGAGAATAATATTTTCTTAGAAAATGGGTGCGCGCCTTTAGATTTCTGGGCGTGGGTTTCACGGTGGGAAAAATCTGAAAAATGGGTCTCCCTGTAGTTTTCACTTCAGAATACGTGTACTTAGGCCCGTAAACCGTATTTACTGGACTGGTATGTATTTGTTCTAATAATTTTTACCTGATATCTGTCATCCGTTAAGTTCCAGCGAAATTTAAAATATTAATTCCATATCAGTTCCGCTAATATTAACGGGTATATAATTACGAAAATGATTTGCGACTCCCAAAATCTCTACTCCCAATACTCCCAACATTAGGTGGCGTACACGTAGGATATTATTTCAATTGGTAAATTTCACCCCAAGAAATTGAAGATTAGTTAATTCTTTTAGCCGTCGACCATACTTAACGGTAACCGTCGACCACATTTAACGGTAACAAAGTGATATAAAATCCTTGTAAATATCAGAAGTCTCCTTGTGCTTAACGTCTAAGATACAAGAAATTACTGCTTATATGTTCTCAGTACCAAGCAATGTGCCAATGTTCAAAGTACCCTACTGTATGGATATCCATCCATCTGATTATGTGGTGGCCCTTCTTTATGTTCAAAGGAGTGACATCCTTGTTATTTTTGTTAACAAGCATTCGTGTTTGTTATACATATCATAAGATTGTAGGAGTATTGAACCAACATGCCAAAACACAAAAATTTCTAGTAAAGGATCAATTAAACAACCACCTCTTGTGCCTCTGCCTCTTTGGGATCCCACGTAAACTTTTTGTGGTTAGTGTTTTATGTACTGTGGTGTATGGGACGTCACTACATTCGCTTGAATCATTGGCTCCTTAATATATAATAATATCCTACAACCAGCGTTAAACAATCAGTCGAACAACAATATGCAACCTAACACTCAAGTACTGCAGTATCCATTGACTTTTTAAAACATAAAATTTAACAGTATGTATCTCATTGTCTATGCATCATCACCAATATCATAATATATCCTCGTCGTCTTCAACTTCTTCATTTCTTAATTCAGAATTCCTCGTCGTCCTATATTGTCAGTAATGTTGTTAGTAACGTATTTGAGGTTTTTACCAGCTACGTCCATCTACAAAGATATCTAGCGTGATTTGTGAGAAAGAAAACGAAGAGGGTAATTCCCAAAGAAGAAGAAACCTCCTGGTCTCTATCAAATATTACGAAATATTTTCTGAGATATGATAGAATCCACATCTTGTATCTTAGTTGTTGAGTTTATCGATGGCTAAAAGAATTAATGGAAATTTGACTAACTTACGGTTTTTCTTTGGGTGAAATTTACCAATTGGAATAATATCCTATGTGTACGCCACCTAATGTTGGGAGTAATGGGAGTAGAGATTTTGGGAGTCACAAATCATTTTCGATATAATTATCCTTTCTGTTATTCTATATTTTCATGACCAGTAAAAAACGAACAGAAAGATCAACATCTTATTTTTATGTTCGCAACAAGTCTAATATACTTACTAGTTGCTACTGTATTTGTAGTGTTAGCAAATCCACAAAAAATAAGACCTAAAAACTAATAATAAATATAAAGATCACGCTTGATATATTACAAAAAATTATTAAGAGAGAAAGCAAACGAGAAACAATAAGCAAAATTAGTAACAACTTAATAAGTTGTTTGTCAGTGAAATTTAGGATTATTTTACCATAATATAGGTGAAATAATGAAATTACCCTTGTCTGATCAGAGTAGATATTTTACCACTATCCGATAAGATATTTGTATATGATATTATTCTAGCATTATTAGACGTAAAACTGACAGTTCTCAGAATTAAGGGTAGCATTTCAAGTCGTTAATCTGCCACAACTTAAAACTACGGATAGCATTCCAAGCCGTAAAACCGTGTACAACTAGGTTTTGCAGCCGTAAATCAGCGAAAATCTGATTTTCATGGTCATTGAGTAATTATGGCTAGATCGTGTCGGCGTAAAACCTAGTCGTAAGTACCTCTAAATAACCAATATCTTTGGTTGTCTAAAAATATAATTAGAGAAACTTAGATTGTTTATTTATAATGAGTGATTCAAAATACATGAGTTCACTTACAATCACCACCCTTCAAAAAAAAATTCTTATTAAATAACATTGTTATCATATTATCACAACCTTCACATTATATTTACTCATAGTCATCCTCATCAGAAGTCGCATAGTCATTGTCATCGGAAGTCATTGGTACACACCGACCATCCCTCGACAATTGTAATGCTGTCCACAATTCAAATATTTCTTCGAACCTTTTACACCAACCCAATGGTATTTCGCCATCACCACCACCTCCCTTCCTTAATGGAGTTAATGGGCATCCTTCTTTCAATTGGAGGCTGATATAACAGCTCATGTTCACAAACCTCATGACGACTATCGTTGGTGATTCTTCTTCGGTAAAAATACGTCTTGTTGGTGCGTATGTAACACTATGTCCATAGGAGATTCTATGAATAACGCAATAGAATGAGTTGGCGAGTAGATAACCACATATTGGCATTCTCATACAATATTCACTTGTCAATCTAGTGTTTCCCCTTAATATCCGTTCAAATCCTTCGAAATTCTCATATAGCACCGTCTCTGTTTCTTCTCTTTCACATCTCATCATTGGCTTGTAGAAATCGGGGAAAATACGTAGTTCAAGAAAACATTTTCCCCTTACATAAGTAATTTTGTCTACATCCCAATCTTTTGCATCCTCAAAAGGTCCAAGTAGATATGTGAACACATGGTAACCAAAATTTTCGTCTCCCACAATGTCACTTATGATGGTTGATCAAACTCTCCGGAATAGGATGATTATGATAACACGAGACAAATTTAGCCATAAACCACACTTGTTTACCCTTGTTGAATTTAAATTGAAGCTTAAAAGGGCATCCACACTTATTCGTATTATGATGCCCCTCTTCCTCGTGTTTTTTGGCTTATACTCACTACCATTTTTCCAATGGATCTCATACTTTCTAATACACTCGTAAAACATTTGAAAGGCGGTATCTGTAACTTGTTTATTCTGGACGATTATGCACATCTTTTTCATCCCTTGAGATTTCATTGCATCGGCCTTATATTTCCACTCATAGTTGTTTGCATAGCGCACTTGTGACCTCGAAAACTTGCACATGTGCGGTTTGGTCATCCATAACTACATGTTGGTCTTCCACAACCACTTGTTGGTCTTCCACCGGAATGTACGGTACAATCTATAATAAAATGAAATATTGTTAATGTAGATGCATTTTAATACCAACTACATCCAAAGGATAGAAAGCTTCTACTCAAGTCAAATGAAAGTAAGCAATCAACAATGAACACAAGATATACGTGGTTCGGTATGATTACCTACATCCACGGGGGTGAAAGGGTAAATCTTATTACTTCAAAGTGTTACAAAGGTGTTGCTCTTAGTCGGATTTCCTTACAAAGATGAACTTACTTCTCCCTCTCTTCTCGTTGGTGTAAACTTGAGTTTCTCTCTCTCTCCCAAAATTATAACCTACCTCTCTTGGATACAAGTCACTCTATTTATATGAGAAGTTCCATACAACCAATTTAGGGTGTGGGTCATGTTACATCTATTATGAAATTATGTGATCGGGCCTTCTTACGTCGCCCCTTCTTCTATGCACATGGCCGATGCATCTTGATTCCTTCGTCTGTCCCTTGTCCGAGTCGACCTCTTCTGGTGTTCTTTTGACACGATGTCGCCTGTCTTGTCTGTCGCCTCAGCGGTGGGCCGATGTGACGCGTACTTTCTTATCCTTATGACCGTTGCACCTCATTTGACCCACCCTGTCTTGTCTTGTCAGCTATGTCAGAAACCTAGGGTTAAGTCTTGTCCGATAGATGTAGAACGATCACGCCCGATCCACATGGCTCCTCAAATCTCGTGCTTGCTGATCTTCCTTCTATGCTTCGCGTCTCTTCGTTTTTGGGTGCACCAAGGCTTAAGATGTTTCCACCTGGATATGTGGATAATTTACACCTACATTTATGCCCCTTCTTTCGCTCATGTGGGAGACACGAGTGGAAGAACGTCGTCCCAACTGCCCACGTCTTCGTCCATGCCGCAAATCTCGCCATGCAATGCCACACTAACTGCACTTTATTACATGTAACCGTTGGTGTCGGTTACAACTCTTCCCCTTTAAATAACCCGCTTCTTTTTCTCATTCTTCTTCTTTATCTTTTCTCTCTCTGTTCCCTGCCGCTGCATCTTTTCTCCCAGATTCCTTCATCACTCTTTTCTTCTGAGAACCTTAATTTTCTTGATTTTCTTCCTTCATCTTCTCCTCACCGATTACTACAGTAGCCGTTGTTACAGTCTCGTCGCCTTATCTCTCTTCGTCGAGAACTAAGTTCTACATTGTTTCCGTTAATGGATTCTTCTCCCTCCATGACTGAGAGAAGGTCTGTTGATGATGTTTTTTTCCGAGATTGATGCTTTTTCCCTTTCTTCACTGTTTTCTTACGAGAGTCCCTCCGAGTACGATGTTCGTGCCATGAAATCTATCTTTCCTGATGATTCTCCTTATGTTTCGTGCAGGTCCGAGAGAAGGGTGAAAGATCTTTCCGATGAGGAGTTCGTTCAGCAGCTGAAGGAAAAGTACGACCTTGGAAATTACGAAGTTACCCTGATCTCGGGCCAAAACAACCTTTTGAAGAAGTCTGATACGACGAAGCACGAGCAGTCGGCTAATTGCGTGGTCATTACTCAGGGCCAACTGGAGCTAGGCCTACGTCTTCCCCTGTACAACCCTGATAGCCCCTTTTATTACGAAGTTATTTCCCAGCTCAAGCCCTCTCGTGCTTTGGCTCAATGGACTGGCAATACTTTCCGAATTATGAACGAATGGAGGGATCACTGAGATGGTCATGGTTCTACTGCCGAGTGGTCGACCTACAAGCCCGAGGACGCTCCAGAATATACCATTGCAAATTTCCTTGTCAATTATTGAGATGGTACTTCCACCTTAGGCGATCTTGCTGGTTTTGCTGCTAGTCCTCATCGGGTCAGAACTATGCCCTAGGGTGTTGATAGGATGATGCTGGATACCGATCCCATCGGCCAGGGTTCCAACAAGCGAGCCCGCCATTCTAATTATCCGATCTATCCCCGAGTTTCGCTTCTCGTCTGAGGCCCCATTCTACATGGTATCTTCCCGTCTCCTACTTTTTCTGCCGAGCCCTATTCTTTTTGGGTAGTTAATGATGACAGGGCTGATAAGGTATGCGTTTTCTCCTTTGTTGTTGTTTGCTATCTTGTTAGCCTTGGGAATCAACTGGTTACTTGTTGTTGTTTGAAAATCTCAGGGCGATTCTACCAAGGGAGCCGGATCGTCTAAGAAAAGAGGTGCTGGCACAAGGGTTGAGGAAGACCAGGGGAAGGTAACAAACATGATGATTTTCTTATAAGTACATGTACTTGCCCTTGTTTTTTGCCTTCACATGTTCTGACGAGACACCTTGTGCAGAAACACCCTACGCGCGATGATGGTGATGTTGACGAGGTTGACCCCCATCCTCTTAGGCGTAATCCCCTCAGAGGTAAGCAAGTTGCTAAGCCACCGCCGAAGAGGGCCCAGTCATTGAACTTTCTGATGAAGATGAACTATTTGGTGAGAATATCTCGGGTGACAAAGGCGATGAGCAAGGTATGGGCGACCAGCAGGATCCCTTGGAGACGCCGGTCGTAGAGAAGGTTGTTACTGATATACAGGAAGAGCTGCTTCGCGTGCCCCAGATTACTGATGGTTCATCTTCTGGCGCTGCAATCTCATTCACCGTCTCTGGACCTATCATGAATTCTTTGGGTGCGCTTACTTCACCCGATTTTGGAGTGTATACTGAGGAAGAGATGTTGAATGCGGTGCCCCTCTATGGCGATATCTCCCAGACTCTTGACACAGTGGTGAGCGGCTCGTTTTAGCATAGTGGTTCCCCCTATGATTTCTGTTCTTATTGTCGCTTACAACTTACTCGCGTTTACTTGTGTTAGATCCTGAATCGGGTATGCTTAGATGCCTCCAATCAACACAAAGAAAAGAAATTGTTAGAGTCTCTCCAACTCCAGCTGCAGAACGAAAGGAGCCGCGCGCGGGAGCTAGAAATTAAACTCGCCGACGCCCAAGGTATGCCACAATTCTGCGACTCTTAACTTATGTTGATTGAGGTTATCATGCCATCATCCTGAGTCGGGTATCCTTTTGCTAGTCGAGGTAACAAGTGTAGGCTTAGACGCGTCTTCAGAGTTTAGGATCATGAAGAGGAAATGGGATATTGAGAAGGATTTGGTAGAGAATCTCCGTCGGCGAATGGAAAACAAAGATGACAAAATAGATCTCCAGGCTGGAGAAATCAAAGAGCTCAAGGATGAACTAGAAAGGTATCGTCAGTTTGAGTATGACCCGGCTGAGATAGACAATTTACGAGCTCATCTGGGATCTTCCCAGCGCCTTGCTGCTGAACAAACTACTCTGGCCACGAACCTAGAGCAACGGGTAAACACTTTGCAATTACAGAATCGAGACCTTCATGAAGATCGTCGACGAATATTAAGAGACAAATATGTGGTGGAGCGAGCTAATAATGATCTGCTAGGCCGAGTGAGTGAGTTTGATAAAGTAAGGGATGAGATAGAGTATAATAGATCGCAGCTTGTTGTGCTCCAGGTGTCGTGCAATCGGTTAATGGAGGATTGGAGTGAGCATAAGAAATATTGCCCCAGTATCAAATTCAACGAACAACACTATAGCGAGTTAACCATGAAGTTATCCAAGGCCGAGGATGAGTTGTCCAAGTCGGTAGAGTTGCTTCAGTCGGTGTTGCCAGCCCTTTCAGGTCTCTTAGACGATGTGTTGGGGCCGCTCCTTAGATTTAGATTACGTCTTATTCTTGCAAAATTGTTAAATCGTGTTCGACGAATAATGTTCTGTCTTTGTGATTTTGTAGCCGAGAAAAAACGTTCTCAGGAGCTGGATTAGGAGGTCTGTCGATTGAAGCAGGTCGAGGTTGATTTGAGATCCCAGCTAGCCGACGCCGAGGGGAACATTTCTCATCTTACCCAACAACTCGAGGATGAACACGTCGCCCATGCAAACGAGATAGACGAGAAGGTCCAGATAGGTATTGAGACGTGGGTGGAGAACAAGCGGCGCGAGGTCGCACAGAAGAAGGCCGGCACTGTTCCTCCGAAGGCTTGAACTCCTCTTTTGTAGTGCTGCGTCACTAAGTTTCCCTTTTCCATCGGGTTGTAAATCGCTTTGAATACTTGTCCCCTTTTTTATTTCTGCTACACTGCTTGCTTGTTTATATGGGGGTGCTGCGTCGCCAACGTTGTTTGTTTTATTTCCTTTAAATTCTTCGTTTCACATGGTTACACGACATTTTCCGTACTTTCTTATTATACGCTTGACACAATCGAATTATCCTTTATTTCGCATGTTATTCCTGCAATTACTGTTCAAGTAAGTTAGTATTTTAATCATTTCTGTCGAACACACCCAACAAGGAGGGTCATCGCGCCCAATGCCATGTCCTGATTGGGGTATCTCATCACTATCTATTTGGATTCAGTGGAAGGGTACTAGTCAACCTAGTTCTAGGCCCGACATTCCCGAGTGGTTATCGACCAACCAATCTCGGGCAAGTGGACACGGCCACCTGCGATGGGGGCGACCTTTCAAATGTAAGTAGGCCACCTAGCTGAGGAGACCTCGCGTCTCAACAACCTTTGGAACTGGTTTCCAACCACCAGAACCCTTAGGATACCTCGGCACTTGCACACTTCCACTGCCCCGAGTACGAATATCCAGGCGACTGTAAGGCACCTCGGAACTTCCACACTGGCGTTGCCCAGAGTACGAATGCCCATTCGAGTGTAATTCACCTCGGCACTTCCATACTGGCTTTGCCACGAGTACGAATGACCATTCGAGTGTAAGTCACCTCGGAAATTACACACTGGCATTGCCCCAAATACGAATGACCATTAGTCGCTCATGTCCTATCTCATACCCCTCACGGTTTCATAGATATAGGAGACATGTATGCTTACCGTTTCTCCGTATCGCCCGTCAAGGATGGTAAAGTTTCAAAAACTTGATGTTCCATGGTTTGAGCTCTTTTGTTCCGTCGAGTCGCAGTAATCGATACGATCCCTCGCCCGCCTTAGATTCAATTATATACGGCCCGCCCCATTTTGGCGCTAGCTTTCCGCCCTTTTTGTCTTGCTCCCATTCAGCCAGAAATTTCAATACTTGTTCCCCAGGTTAAATTCTCTTGGTCGAACTCTCTTGTTGTATTCTCGTTGTAACCTCCTTTGATAGTTTTCCATTTTTTGTAACGCCATTTCTCTTGTTTCTTCCAGATCGTCGAGTTTAGCCAAAATCAGATCGGACGAGATGTTTCGCTTCCAAGCTTCCGTTCTTGTGGTAGGGATCATGCCTTCTGTTGGTAAGATCGCCTCTGTTCCGTAGGTAAGCATAAATGGAGAGAATCTTGTAGCTTCCCTTCGTGTGGTTATGTATGCCCATAGGACGTTACATAGCTCCTCACACCAGTTGCCATATTCCCCATCTAGTTTCTTCTTCATCTTATCGGCGATAGTATTTTTAGTGATCTCGGCATGCCCATTACTCTGGGGTAAATCGGGGTAGCTTTGCTCTTTCTGATGTTGTAAGTGTTTAACAGGAGATCAATGTTCTCACCTTGTAGTTGCTTTCCATTATCCGAGACGATAGCTGCAGGGAGCCCAAAGCGGCAAATGATATGTTCCCAAATAAATTTGAAAACATCTTTGTCTCAGATATGTCTTAGCGGTGCCGCCTCTACCCATTTGGTGAAGTAGTCCGTGGCCACGATTAGATACTTCCTTTGCCCTGTTCCTACATGTAATGGCCCGAAAATGTCTACACCCCACTTAGCAAAGGGCCACGGGCTTATAACTGAGTTTAAAGGTACTCCGGGAGCATGGATTTTCTTCCCGAAACACTGACATTCTTCACAAGCTTTCGCAATTTTCTTCGCATCTTCGTTCATGTATATCCAAAAGTAGCCCATTGTTTTCTCCTTGGCCAACAAGCTTCTGCCCGAGCTATGGTTTCCGGCCGCTCCATAGTGTAGTTCGTGAAGGATTACGTGGCCCTCTTCTTTACTCAAGCATCGTAGGAGCGGTCCGAGGTAAGATTTTCTATATAAAATCCCTTCCCGCAGCTCGTAGGAGCCCGACTTGCTTTTGATTTTGTTTATCTCGGGCCCTTAGGTAGCTCACCCGTCTCTAAGTATTGATGTATTGGCTTTCTCTAGTCGCCTTCTTTGTATCTCTCGGCTGTGTTAATGGCCACCTCAACCCGTACTTCTGGTGTTTCTGGGATAGACGGGATAAAAAGCCTCATGACACGTATGCTTTCGATGCTCGGGTCTACTAGCTGTGAGGCGATGTATGACAGAGCATCCGAGTGCCTGTTATCTTTTCGGCAGATGTGGCGGAATCTAATGTTGGGTATTTGCTTGATGTAAAATTGAGCGAGCTCCCAATATTTTTGCAGCACAGGATCATGTGTAGCGTATTGGCCCGTAATTTGCCGAATTACTAATTGTGAGTCGCTAGTCAAGCGGACCTCTTGCAGCCCCATCTCTACAATTATTCGTAAGGCATGGATCGCCGCTTCATACTCAGTGACATTGTTTGTTGCATTGAATTCTAGTCTGAACGAATGCACGATCTTCCTCCCTTTTGGTGTGGTAAATACTAGCCCGAGGCCCGATCCATCTTTGTTTGATTCCCCATCGATGAAGACCTCCCATCGTGTAGGGCTATTGGCGGCTAATAGGTCCGCTGGTTCCTCTTGTTCCTCCATCATTCCAGGTACACCTTCTACCTCATCCTCATCACTAAGGGGGAAATCCGCCAAGAAGTCGACCACTACTTGCCCTTTTATCGTGGTCCTCGTCTCGTACACCACGTCATATTGTTTGATTATGGATCCCCACTTGGAGATTCTTCCTGATCGTCCAGCACTATCCAACACTGCTTCAATAGGCGATTTGGTGAGCACCCGTATTTGGTGAGCTTGAAAATATGTTCGGAGCTTAGAAGCAGCAAAAGCTAGCATGAGTACCATCTGCTCCATTCTTGTATAGTTTCTCTCGGCTGGGCTTAATGTTTTACTAGTGAAATACAATGGCTTCTCCACATTCCCCTCTGATTTTACTAGCACTTTACTAATGGCATAGGGTGTCGCCCCTAAGTATAGGGTGAGAATTTCTGACGGCTCGGGCCTCTGAAGAACTGGGAGGCTATCTAGGTGTAACTTGATATTTTGAAAGGCCCCTTCGCTGGCGTCCGTCCATTGGAATTTTTCTCCTTTCTTCAAGATGTCGTAAAAGGCCTTGCATTTGTCCGATGACCGTGATACAAATCGCCCCAATGCTGCTATGAAACCATTTAGTTTCTGCACGTATTTTACCGTCGTGGGAGATGGCATTTCAAGGACTGCCCGGACCTTCTCGGGATCCGCTTCTATTCCTCTAGGGGTGATGATATACCCCAAGAATTTACCTGATGTGACCCAAAATTCGCACTTGGCGGGGTTAATCTTAATCTTGTGTTTCCTCATTGTCTAAAAAATCTCCTGAAGGTCTCGGACATGGTCCTTAGCGCGACGACTCTTGACTAACATGTCATCCACGTAGACTTCTATGGTGTCGTGAATCTTATCTTCAAACATGTCGCCTACCAATCTCTGGTATGTTTCCCCCGCATTTTTAAGTCTTAATGGCATTTTGGTATAACAATACAATCCCCTTTGGTGTGAAGAAAGAAGTATGCTCCTGGTCCTCGTGCGCTAATGGTATTTGGTTGTAGCCCATGTATCCATCCATTAAGGTCATCGCCTCGTATCCGATATCGATTCTACTAGCTGATCTATGCTGGGGAGGGGGAAACTGTCCTTCGGGCAGGCCTTGTTCAAGTCGCTGAAATCAATACATATTCTGACCCCTCCATTCTTTTTTGGCACCACGACCATGTTAGATATCCACTGTGGGTAGTGATATTTCCTTATTATTCCGATTCCCCGTAGCTTCTTCACTTCGGCCTTGACTTCGCTTTGTAATTATGGTGCGATGCGCCACATTTTTTGTCTATCTGGTTTGAACTTTGGATCAATCTTTAAGTGGTGACAGCAGACCTTCGGGTCAATTCCCTCCAAATCGCGCACCTCCCAGGCAAATGCGTCTAAGTTTTCCCTTAATACTGCCGTGAGTTGACTTGCTTGTTCGTCCGATAACAATTTCCCGATTCTTATTACCTTTGGCGCCTCTACCGTCCCCAAGTTTACTTCCCGAGTCGGTTCGACCGTCGAAAAACTTGATTTGTTCTCCCGGAAGATAGCCTCTTCCTTTGATTGCTATAAAGGGTCCTTCTCTTGGGTATCATACGCCATGACCACTTGTGAAATCACCTCTTCCAATTCCTTTGCATCTTTTACTTCCTCGGCTTTACTCTTCTCTCGCCTTTTCCGATCTCTCCGATCCTCATTAATTTTTGCATCTACTTGCATACATTGCCATGCTGCTTGGGAATCGCCCATAACTTAAGCTATTCCCTTGCAGATCGGGAACCTTAATATCTGGTGGTATGCCAATGCTGCCCCTTTAATTCTAGCGATCCATGGCCTTCTGATAATTGCTTCATAAGGTGAGGTGACGTCGACCACACAAAAGGTAGTTAGTGTATCGAGGAAGCCTCCACCGTCCGATACCCTTAGGGTTATCTTGCCCCTGGGGATAATTACTGTTCCATTGAAGCCGTAGATGCGATACATTGAGGGGACAAGCATGTCGTCTGATAGTTTCATTCTTCTGAACGTGTCGTAGAATAACACCTCGACTGAGCTTCCGCTATCCACAAGAATCCTTCTTACTCCCCAATTTTCGATCAATAAGGTGATGACCAATGGGTCACTATGTGCTTGTCCATTCGCTGGGACATCCTTGGCCGAGAACGAAATGGGTTGCACCATCCAAGGTTCCATAGGTGGGGCCTTATCTACGCTAAATATTTCCTTTCCATCCCGATCCCTTTTATGGATCCTAGAAGTAATTACTGGGACGAGAGTGTAGTCTTGAATAGCCGAGTGTGAAATGGTGCTCACGAACTGAGTTGTTCTATCGATGAGGACTTGATGAACTGGTGCATCAGGTGTTGCTATCGGCTGTGGTGGGTGCCGGACAAATTGCCTCAAATACCCATCTCGGATGAGATGTTGAACGATATCTTTTACTTCTCGGAATTTGTTGGTGGAAAGGCCCCTATACTGATGGTAGTGACAGTATTCGGGGTGCTCCCTGGTCTCTTGGAACTGAACTCCCCTCGACGCTGGGTAATTTATATCGTTTCTCTTCTCGACTTCCTTGAATACCTCCTCCAATGGAGCATTTAGGGGGGTATACCATCGGGCTTCCTGCCTCGGCTTCTTCCCTTTAGCGATCCACTCTCTCTTTTCACTACTTCTCGGGGGTGCATCCGATCTCTTTTCTGGTTGCCTAATAGGGTCGTCTGTGACCGCTTTAGCTTCAATACCCGCTTCACCGCTAGCTTCTTGTATTCCTCTATCTCTTGACTCAGCCTGAATTTCTTCCAAAGCGATGTAATGCTCCTGCATTTTTCTCATCTCCTTTAAGGTTTTTGGTTTCTCGGAGAACATGACTATCCAGATGGGGTCCGATCTCTCTAACGCGTTTTCAAACCCAAAGATGGCCTGATCCACCGGCACTTTCCCAATGTCAGTACATAGCTTCCTCCACCTATCGGTAAGGGTTCTTAAGGGCTCCCTGAATCTTCGGGCGAGGGTAAACAACTTGTTCAATCTAGGACGAGGTCGACTGTTGTTCATGTAGGTCTCAAGGAAGGCTTCGACTAACATCTCATACCCATTAATCGACCCAGGTGGAAGCGAATAGAACCAGTCTCGTGCTTCGCCATCCAGGCTAGCTGGAAAGAATTTACACATGACTACCAGGTTGTTCTTCCATTGGATTAGGGACATGGTGTACATCTTCAGATGCTCGATCGCATCTCCTGTTCCGTCGAACCTAGAAGGAAATGTAGGTAATGTACACTTTGGTGGGAACGGCATATGTTCGAGTTCTTGAGAGAAGGGAGTCTTCTCGGCTTCGCTCATGATTTCTTCCAATTTGTTCTCTTCGCCTCCGCCCGAGAGCTCTTTGATTTTTGCCTCCAATTCCTTAAATTTAGCCTCTGTCGCTCGATCCTGTCGCCCGTCTCTACCTCGCCTATCCTCATCAGTGTACGAGTCCTCGGGTGGCCCATATCTTTGGATGGGGGGTACCGGAGGCGATGGTGGTTGTCCTGATCGGACAGACTGATTAGGGTTGCTCGGCCCCATCATAGGTGGCGCGTGACCTGATCGGTCATGGTAAATCAATGTTCCTCGGCTGGACGAGCCTCTTGATCTGGTTCGCTGATTTCTCAACTGATAGTTCTCATATTCCAAAGCGAGGTTCCGTTGCTGGAGCTCTCTTAGTGCCGCTTCTTGTCTCCTTTGACTCTCCAAAATGGCTAATAATGTCGGGTCCGTGCTTTCATGACTAGAATGCCCATTTGGGTTGTGTGGCCGAGGATGTAATGGTACAGAAGGGAGTGGTGGGGGTATTATCGGACCGGTTACATGGCCAACCGTGTGAACAAGTGTTGGGCCGATATTGCTAGTTGTTCCTGGTTCCAGCTGAATCTACCTAAGACGCTCTTGCTCTTTCGCTAGGGCTTCCTGGTACTCTACTTGCTGCCTCGCTCTTTGTCTCTGGGATTGTGCTGCAAGCGCTACCTCATCGTCATCGGTGTCTCAAGATGTGAGCCCATCAACTTGTTCAACTCTTCTCTGAGTCAAAATAACTTGGTCCAAGGGTAGAGTGTTATCGTATCGCCCCAGATCGACCTCCTCATCGACAATTGGCATTCCTCGCGCATCTTCATGAGATTCATCGGGCGGTGGTTGTCGACTGTCTTATTTCCTCGGCCCAGTTACCCCTGCCTGCATGATGCTGCTAATTACTGTACGATTCCTCAACATCCTTCTCGTTCCTGAAGTGCTAGCCATCGGGTAATTCACGTAGTCAACCGAGTATCGCCCCAACCTACGTCAGCAAATACAAAGAACACCTTACTTTGACCTGACTTTTGGAACATAAGTTCAAACAAAAGACCGACTGACACCACAGTTACTACTACGCCTGCTCTTGTTGACAAAATTTCTTCCTATTACTCAGGTGGGTCCACCTATCTATCCTGTTTTGATCCTACGCTGAATCTGCGTCAGTTTTTTCTCATTCGTCCTTATCTCTCCGTACGACGTCGCTTTCAGTACCCGAACTATGTATTTAAGTTAGTTTGTCCTTTGTTCTACATGCTCCAAATCATTGAACTTATGCACATGATGCTTAAATGGTACGACACGCAACCCCCAGATTCAAACTAAGGTTGTACTAGCTCCACTTTCTCAAGACCTAATCATGACCTTTCCGACAACTTATGTTACACCGCCGGCAAAATATCTAATCGGTTAGCAGCTTAACACACTAGGAGATATCTAAAACGTGTACCCTTGGTAAATCTAAATGCTCAACTCCATTTTGTAGCTAGAGAACGACTTGTTTAACGTCACAGATCACTCAACTATTGGAAACAAACAGTCGTCCTTTCAACAGATTCTTCATCTAGCTTCTAACCCGAACTGTTAGTCGCTGGTGAGCTTATGAAGTCTCTTGGCTGATCGAACTATTGACGGGCGAAGAAAATACGAGAACTGCAACTTCCGAAGACACTACTACTGCCCTAACTTTACATGCACAACAAATGACTCAAAGCAAACATTATTTCGGCCAACAGAGTTCATTGTAGCTTCAACCACAACACGTTAATGTGTATTTAGGAGCTTTTGATCGTCTCTGAATGTCTCCACGGCAAGGTATCCAGAGATCTTAGTCGGATCCCCTTAGTCGGCGCCAGAATGTAGATGCATTTTACTACCAACTATATCCAAAGGATAGAAAGCTTCTACTCAAGTCAAATGAAAGTAAGAACTCAACAATGAACACAAGATATACGTGGTTCGGTATGATTACCTACATCCACGGGGGTGAAAGGGTGAATCTTATTACTTCAAAGTGTTACAAAGGTGTTGCTCTTAGTCGGATTTCCTTACAAAGATGAACTTACTTCTCACTCTCTTCTCCTTGGTGTAAACTCGAGTTTCTCTCTCTCTTCCAAAATTACAACCTACCTCTCTTGGATACAAGTCACTCTATTTATATGAGAAGTTCCATACAACCAAGTTAGGGTGTGGGTCATGTTACATCTATTATGAAGTTCTGTGATCGGGCCTTCTTACGTCTCCCCTTATTCTATGTGCATGGCCGATGCATCTTGATTCCTTCATCTATCCCTTGTCCGAGCCGACCTCTTCTGGTGTTCTTTTGACACGATGTCGCCTGTCTTGTCTGTCGCCTCAGTGGTGGGCCGATGTGACACTACTTTCTTATCCTTATGACCGTTGCACCTCGTTTGACCCACCCTGTCTTGTCTTGTTAGCTCTGTCAGAAACCTGGGGTTAAGTCTTGTCCGACAGCTGTAGAACGATCACGCCCGATCCACGTGGATCCTCAAATCTCGCGCCTGCTGATCTTCCTTCTATGCTTCGCGTCTTTACGTTTTTAGGTGCACCAAGGCTTAAGATGTTTCCACCTGGATCTGTGGATAATTTACACATATAGTTAAAAATAATAATTTAAAAGGACATAAACAACTGAGTCAACAAGGAAAATCTAGCCGTCATGCCAAATACGGATCGATGGGTCGATAATGTTAATCCAGCCGTCATACACCACACAGATGGGTCGACGAGAAAAATCCAATCTGTAAACAAGTTTATGTCTAGGAGATCAGGGATGTAATTTGGCATGTAATCTGAGAATATTTGAATGATTCAGCTTACAGCCTGGAAACCAAGCCGTAAATAGTTAACGTCCAAGTAACAAGGTCGTTGAAAATGTTACGGATGGGTATCCCAACCGGCGCTGACAATATTAAATAGTAATTAATATAAACAGTTAGGAAACCCAGCCATCGCCGATAATATTAAATAACATTTAATACTTCCATGCGTGTAGGAAAAACCTGGCCGTAAGTTTATTGTTCCGGACAGGTAATTTTATCGTTCAATCCGTAATTCTTTCTCAACGGTTGGGAGTTTATCAACTTCTGGACGATATTATGTTTAATGGCCATGAGTTCATGGATATCCAGACGTTATCAGACCTGGCAGCCAAACACCTAGGGTTTTTGGAAGGAAAAAAATCGAAACTTCTTGCAATTATAAGCTTGAAAACTGAAATCAGATCTAGATTAGAGGTATATCTTGTAATCTTGAGCATTTTTTTCTTCGATTTCTTCTTCTTCTTGGGTTGGTCCTTCGAAATCATAGTAAGGTTCATAATGGTTATGTTGAGTTTGAGTAAAAAATTCATGATTTTCTAAAAAATGAGCAAAGAAATGATCGTTGTTGTTGGGTATAAATATGTTATCGTATTTTGAAGATGAGGATTCACCTACATCAAAAGTCTTGTTTGAATCACTCGTTTTCACCATCTTTTTCTCTTTTTCTTCTTATCTTACCTTAGAGTTTTTCTGTTATTCTAATTTTCATTATTCATCACTTAACTTAAATAAATGAATTAGTATTAATTAAATCACTAATCATGATTAGTGATGTTAATCAACTTTATTATCTCAAATCAAATAGGTGGCATAAGTATGGCTAGAGATATAACTTTATTATCTCAAATCAAATGGGTGTTAATCAACTTTGTTAACCAATAACCAAATCCCTTTAGTGCCGAGAAAGGGTATGGCTATAGATATTATCTCATAAAAGTATGGATAAGTTTCTACGCCGGTTCGCCTACCTGTGCAACATGTACATAGACGGTAGTAAATCTTTGGCACATTTCATGCTGCGTTCATTTTTGGCACATTCCGTGCTGAATATATAGAGTAGTCACCACCTCAATGGGATTAAGCGATCAAGACCATTGAGGTGAGTATACCCACGTCTGCGCCCGGGATGCAGGGCTACAAGGGGAGTCCCCCCATTTCTTGTACGCTCCAGACGCCCCAGACACCTTTGTCTCAACCGTGTAACCCAGCGCCCTTATCGAGTTTCTACACTCCATGATAAAGAACTTAGTACCTTATCCTTTTGACTAAGGAGTCTCTAACAAATAGGCTTTTATTTCGCCCAATATCCATGGATCATGTTTGAGGTTGGTATGGCTTTTACCCGTGCCATGCAGGGATACAGGAGGAGTCCCCCCCTTCACAATATGCTAGGATGGTTTCACATATTCGGAATTTCAAAGGACAATAATCAATATATACCTTCTCGATAGTTATGCACAGGAACCAAACAATCTTTTCTGAAGACGAACTTGGGACGATGCTAAAGAGGTAATCGGGCTTGTCGTTCGCCACACCTGGAGCCAACCAGCACAGAAGAACCAAACACCACTCATACGCCAACATGTATTGTTCATCAAGAAACAACCATCTCTAGTAGAACTATCCTTCCAAGCCATTCTAGGCAAAGTGAGCACCAACACTAGAAACAAGTTGTTCCCAACGTACACGCCGTGCATTAAAAACCAAGCACGTAGCCAAGCATTTTCAATCCCAAAAAAAACCAAGCATTTTCAAGCCCCAATAATAAGATCTAAGAAATAGCGTGTTCTATTCTTTATCATTCTTAACTATCCCTTAACCCGTGCCATAACATCACGGGCCATGATGTTGGTTCATTTTTAATATATTTTATAATTTGTGTCCCGAATACTTATCAACTCCTTATGATTATTTAACATGTGTTTGTCATAAAAATAGTCAGAATTTTCCTCTCTTTTTTTCTTTGTTTTTTCCTTTAATATTTTAGTGATGGAGATTTTCTCAAACGAAATAAATATAATCTTAACTTCCAGACACTTTTTTATTTAGGTTCATTGCTTATAACGAGATAATGCTCTACATGAACATGGAAGTTTAAATATTTTTTGGAAATATGTCATCAGCAACGCTCATCTCAGTGAAATAAACTAATCAATATCGTCCATAAAAGTCTCCACATGCTCCTATTTCGCTCCAGCTGACTTATCTATCATGGTCATGTTGTCGATCCTCCAAATATGCAGAGAATAGTATTTTTTTTCATCGAACGAATGATACAAACTATCCAATGTGACATGATTTTCCTGTAATTTTTCAACACCCATTAGATGACAATGTTTAAAATGTGTATCCATTACCTTTTTGAAGGGATTATATATATGCGAACCTCTGCCATTAAATCTTCAACAAAGTATTGTGCCCAGCAATTCGTCTTAACGAAGGCTTTGGTAAATTCAAAAGTCTTGGACATTTTGTCACTTCCGTATGTTCCTACCTTCACTTGGAATACAATCTGGCGACACATTATCTCATAAAGAACCTTGAACACATATTGTACTCCCTGATCCTATTTCAAATTAATAGGTTGTCAATAGATCCTTTACCAAAAGTTGACATATTCTACGTTGAATATTTATTTTAAAAAAAATGGTATTGTGGATCGTTGCTTTCTAAGATTGTAGTTTTCAAAATTGGCCTCTTCAACTCCCACGGCTTTCTAAGTTTATATATCTTGTTTGTTTTTAACATTTTAGTTAGCCATATTATGTTTGTTACTAACTTTAAACTTGATGTCATCTTCTACTGTGAAATTTGTGTCATTTCAGAATCGAAATAGTTATATCTCTTTCATTCATATCAAGTAACCTATTGTATATCCCAATAATTCTTCTACAACAATTCCTTTGTTTTGCCATTTCCAGACAATCAGTAGCCATTATTGCCAAACGCAATCTGTCTAATTTTTATTGATGTTATGTATTTGCAATGTTCATTTTTATTAAATAAATAGATTGTGAAAAAACTAAAAAAAAAACATAAGTATTACATCGGGTCTAAGTTACTATATCCAAAATACTCCGGATACTGCTTCTGGTGCCTTGTTTCCTCAAATTCCTCGTTGCATTCTAGACAGTACATGCAACACCAATCATTTGCGAAGTGAGCTATTTGCGCAAGTGTGGTCAATGTATCCCTTGCCTGTAATAATAATAACAACACATCAAATTTTTTCAAGGAATCCAGTTGTAAATGGCATGAATCTAATAGATTTGAATTATACCTCAATCTTAGATATCACCTCCTTCTCACATAACATAGCAATTGAGGAAGGACAAATCTTGACCACTCTTTATATAGGCAGAGTTAGAAAAACTATGTTTTGTAATTGTCTTACGTGAAAATTATTATTAATCCATATTTTAGTCAACTCCTATAGAAGCCGATATAATTAGTCCTATAGAAAGTCAATCCTAAATTTTTGACCTTATCCCTTGACCAAATTATTGAAGTATTCTCAGTCATGTTCTTCTTTGTGTGATCTACCCATATGTGTCTACTCTACCTTCTGATCCAGTGAATGAAACCTATACATATTGATCCGTAATTTGATATTGTTGATTTACTATCAAGAGGTCGCATGATTTGAGAATGTAAAATATAAAAAATTATTCCATAAACATCGGAGGCGAAATTTAGATTTATGATTTAGAGTTTTTTATGATGATTTTGATGAACATACATAATTTTCAAACAAATATTTTAGAATGCAAATACATTTTCCCGGTCTATAAGGTTTTATATCGAGAATTGGGTGAAATTTGTTGTCTTTGTAGGTAGTTGTCCCGAAACAACTCGACATTGATGGTCTTTCAGGAAAAATAATGTAATAGTACTTGAGTGAGCCATAATGTTCTCTTACGCGGGTACACCAATTTCCTTTATATAATACGGGCGATCGAACAGTCATGATCATATTGTCTTATACATTCCGGTATCATCCTCGAAATATTTGATTTTTGTCCTTATCAATCGTGCTAAAAACAACCAATTACATCTTTCACAATACAATGTTTCATGTTTTGTGAAGATTATTTTTTTACTTAGTCAATAAAACTCGCTAAAAAGCAAAAACTATTATTATACACTACTATTACCAACACTCACCACCATAAAAACCATCCACCGCCACTATTTCTTCCACCAATAGTAATGTTACCACCTCCACTATTCACAAACACCCGCCACCGCTTATACTCACCATTAGAATTAATATAGTTTTTAGTAAAATTATTTATTAATAAAATTATGTATTTATGTTAGATTATTAAAGGGACATTTATAATAGAAATTTAATTAATCATTATGAACAATCAATGAGACACTAATTAATAAAACATTTAAAAATGGTTAAGTTGAACAAACCCTAGTGGTAAATTTATCTTTGCCAAGGTCAATAACTGACCACTCTTTACATGAACAAATCGATAATAAATAATTCCATATGTTCTGATCTTGATTCGTGTCGTTCGTTTAGTTATTACATAACATGGAAATTGATTGCACCAATTTTTTAAAATGGACATGTGTTTTATCGAGTTTATTTTAACATTAAAATGATCAATCACGTTTTATATTTTATAATATAACGTTACACATTTTGGGGCGTTACGAAATTAGCATAATATGTTTTTTTCACCAATACCCGTCACCACCATAAAACCATATGAATCCACTTTTTTTATCCACCACCACCTAGTGGCGGAGCCAAGGGTTGACTAACCTGGCTCTAACCCCTTAAATTTTTAATAACTACATAATTTTTTTAGTTTATTTTATAAATAGTACTTTGTCCATGTATATTTATGGCTTAGTCCACCAAAGTTTACATGTTTTTATTTTTATTTTTAAATAGGCCTCCTCAATGTCAATTTTTTACTCCACCACTGGCACCATCACTGCCGCCCATCCCATGTAGCTTGTTGGACGCAATTCTAATTTTCAATCACAAATGCCATGTATTAGGTTTAGATTGAATAAAATTTCGTCAATTGATTAGTTTCATTATTTTTTTTCCGTGTATATATTCTTTTTTGTATTTCAATCAATTTTATTTTAACATTAAAAAATCATGATTTATACGATATAGTACCAAAGCTAATAGGGGCACCATTTGGGTGATCCAACTACGATCATGAAAATATTGTCTTATATGATATCATCCCTGAAATAAGTGTTAAAAACAACCAACCACATATTCCACACTACGATGTTATCGATGTGGTAATGACAACATAAAATTAATATTATCCATCACTACTCACCAGCATTCACCGTCACTACTTTTTCCACCACAAACCATGGGCGGAGCCAGGATTTTGAGGAGAGAGGGAGAAAACATTCTTTGCAAGTTGGATACACGTGAAAAATGGACTTTGTATCCCATTTTACGATAATAGAACAAAAATAAATATAATTGTGCTTGGCTCTGCCCTTAACCACCACTAATCTTTCGGCCTCCACCTCTTCTACTACTCATTGTCGCAGAAAATGTCTATTGATATTATTTATCAAAATTACTTATTAAGGAACTGTTTGGTTAGCAACGACGCTAGTAGTGGATTAGGTAGTTTTATTTTCTATCGTTTAGGTATCGTTATTCAAAGAGGAGTTGGAGCTCAGCTTGTCGCTAGGCTGCCAACCAAAAGCTCTGTGTAATTGTTTATGTAAAGTTGTATAATTATACATATTTATAAAACTTCCAGGCTTCCTATACTTATTAATAGAAATAAATATTATAATTAATTAAGAAAACATTTATAATTAAAAAATGATTAGTCATTTATTATGAGCAATTAGTGAAACACTAATTAATAAAACACTTTATAATGAATAGATTATTTATTATGTGCAATTAGTGAAATACTAATTAATAAAGGAATTATGGTATTTGAGTTGAACAAACCACCATTGTTGATTTATATTTTCTATCAATTCCAACCAAGGTGGAACACTGGTTATAGGCAACTCTTATGACATAATAGGTCATGAGTTTGAACCTCCCTGTTATAATTTTGGAATTTCCATATCCTGACATGAGTATTCATTTTTCATTCATAATATTGGAATTAACGCCACACATGCGAGATGTAGGGGGTGGTCAGGAGAACCACATCCCTTGATTTATCTTTTTCCAGATAACTCCTGACCACCACTAACAAAGGCAAACTTATCCAAACCCTGTTTTATACTAATGATTTCTCCACAAAATATTTTAAAACACCCGGTTAAAACACGAGCCTTTGTTTTTTCCATCGACAAAATCATTAACTATTTTTGGTAAAAATGGAATTTACCGTCAGTGGAACACTGCTCAGGCTACAACACATCACACACGGTTGTTATCTGGAGATGCATAACAAAGAGATATTATTGTTGGTATCACACAATCAATTCAATCGACTAACAACAAATGAGGAAAATCCAACGGAATTGGTTTATGTATGGGTTTACCCACTCAAGTGAAAAATATTATCAGTCTGGTCGGGAAATCTCAAGTATTTTTATGTGGGGTGGAATATCTAGAGGATGTAGTGTGATTTTCACTGGGAATGCCATGAATCACAAGGCCTTACAGATGAGATTTTTCGTTGGTTGATTAAGAATGAACGTTATTTTAGGGACCCTCCTTTTTTGGGGGGGACCGTGGTGTTTTAGGCACCCGACCTTAATATTGTTAAGGGCTGTCCTAAAAACTGTTACATTACTAATTTGCCATTTACCCTAATTGCAATTAACCCTAACCTAATAACAAATTAACTTAATCTAATACATAAAAGATTTCTAACCTAACTGCACCCAAAAACAAAAGAGAAAAACAGTTTCTTATCCTCTTCTACCTCCCTCCTGTTCTCCTCTTCTTCCCCATTTCAACATCGTTTTCATCGATTAATCGTCGATTCATAAAATTTTCATCGTCGATTAATCAATCGACTATAAGAATGGTGCTTCGAAAGCAAACTAAACGAATCGCAGGAAAAGGTCCCCCATTAGGACATCTAGCAAATCTGAAAAGTTCATTGGAGATTGACAAAGTAGTGGAAACGGAAGGCGAATTGGAGATTCAACCCGAAGTGGGCATGGGAAAGATCCGTAGGTAATTTTAACCAAACCCATTAGTTTTAATTTGATTTTGGTTCGTTTAATTGAATAGAAATCATCAAAATAGGGTTTGAATGTAAGTAACAGTGCTTGGTTTGGTTAGTAGTCGGAACCCAAAAACCCTGGTTTGGTAACCGAACTTCCTGAAAGGAAGAACACGAAGAACTGTTTGGTTGATTACGATTGAACAATATGTAACCGAACTATTCAGTTCGGTTATTTCGCTAATTTTTCAAAAAGCTTTAAGTTTTGAAATTTTGTTTAATCGAACGAGAGTAACAGTTTTTGATTTCATTTTTGATTCTTTTGATTCAGTCTTATAAATGTTTCGGATTTATATATAGTCAGAAGGTCGATAACAATATCATTCTTTTGATTCATTCTTATCATCTTGACATGGTGGCACCTGTTTCTCTAAAACATCTAAATGACGATTAGTTTGAAGTTAAGATTTTGGTGGCATGTGTCTCTTATAAAACTCTACATTCTTACCGAAAATCAGAGTATTTCGAAATACGAAACTTTGGATTTTGATCTTATGAAGGTTCAAAAAAAAAAACAAACTTGTGTTATAAAGAAACACACTTCTGTCAATCCATAGGAGAATCCAAAACCAATTGTGTACCGTTGATAAATCTCCCCAATCCGTATGAGGAGGAATCCAACGTCCAAAGTTTTTTTTTATACAAAAACCTAAACTTTTTTCTCTTCTCCTTTTCTTCTTTCTCTTCTTTCCTTTCTCTTTCTGCGTTCTCTCCTCTCTAACTCAGCTCTTAACCAAAACCCTATCTCATAACAAATCCTTGTTCATAACACTAAAAATCCTCGAATCCCTGTTAATCCGTGAATCAAAAACCAATCCGAAATCGAAAAAAAAAACCCAAACCTAACCACCACCATTGAATACCTTCTCAATTTCACTCTCTCAGTGAAAAAACTAATTGATGTCGTAGATCAACAGATCTCTATGTACAAAAACTAATTCCTACAGATCGAGAAGGAGTTGAGAGCTTCAGAGAATTGAAGCTGCTGCTGATGGTCATGGTATGGTTAGGTTGCTCGAGTTACAGAGGAGATTGAGACGATATTTTTCATTACCGATTTTTTCTTCTATTTTTTTTTTTTTGATCGAATCTGATTTTATGAATCTAGGGTTTTAATCTTGTGAATTAATCTTATTTAAGATCTTATTTTGTGAAGGAGGGTTTTTTTTTTTTTTAGATTTCATTAATTTTTTTTGGCACAACGCAGTCAATTAATCTTATTTAAGATCTGATTTTGTGAAATTGTTTGTGAAATCAAAGTCTCAGATGATGAAATTGGTGATGGTGATGAACTTCAGGTCTGGAACGATTATTCTACGGTTCAATTGAAGTGAGTGATGAAGTTATCCTGAGGTAATACATTTCTCTATAAATCGGGTAAAGTTATTATTGCTTTCTTTAATTCCCATGAGAATGATAAGATGTTTCCCAACTTTGTGACAATCGATATTAAAATTGTTTTGGAAAAAATGATGGAAAAAATTGGTAGCAGTGGTGGTATAATTTTGGTTTTGAGCTATTTGGATGGAACTAGCAGCTAAAAATTGTGCATGTTTTGCAAGGTACATAAGCATCAAGAATCAAGGGCAATGAGGGTCATGTGCTAGTAGCCAGCTGCGGGTATATAAACCCCTTGTAAGTTTTTTTTATTTTCATTTACCTTTCCATTATCTATGTTGGATATATTCATGTATGGCTGTACCATTAAATTCTTAAAACCTGTGGAAACAGACCAAAATTACTTTGTGCGAGGTAAAGAAAAGCGATGAAGTACGATAGTAAGCATTTGAGTTTTTCAATTTTGTTGTTGTTTCTTGCACTCTATGGTTTCAAATCCGATGAGTTACTTAGTTGACTGTGCTTAAACACTTGTACTTGGTTTTTGCAGGAGTTATGCTTGGAAAATGATCCGAACTCTGGTTCAGTTGATGTGAACTATAGACCGTATGTCAGAAGTGGTAAAAAAATTCATTATGCTCTTCATATGAAAGCATTATTAGGTGTTTGAGTAAGTTTCATGTCTATAATTTAATTTCGTTATTTTGTTTCATCTTACGATTTTGATAAAATTTATTTATTATGAGGTTGTTATTGTAGTTTCTTAAGCCTTGTTTACTCCTGTTTGTCTTTTCCCCGTGTTTGCACCATTGTAGAAACAACACCCTATCAGTTATTAGTGTCTAATTGAAGTAAAAATTACACAATTCATGACCTAATATCCGCGTCTGCAAACAATTGTGGAAGAGTAAAGCTGCACTAGATCATATGTATTCTTCTGTCAACTAAATTTTACAGATGTCTTTTGAAACTAAATTCTCCTTGATTTATCTTCCTCGACTCTTTGTGTATTCTGTTCTAATGTTAAGTATGTCCCCTGGGCTATTGGATGCATGCAGGAAAGTTAATACACTGATTTTTTCAACCAATACTTCATAATTATAAATGTTCTGATTTTTGTTAAATTATAAGGTTTCATTGTTGGTCGAACAAAATTACTCAAAATTACAAAATTATTCATTGAGGTTTCTTTTGAGTATACAAAATTACTCAATTATTGACATATTGTGATTGCCTATTCATTGTAGATGTTAGGCTTTTACTTCGACGGGTTTCCCATCCAATGAATTGGGCATCCACAGGGTATCCATTCTGGAAAAATCTAAAATGTACATGTCTGCTCTGAAATTGTGAAGTTTCATCATGTGATGTTGCTTGTATGACTCGTATCAGGTTAATAATGTTGGTAAAAATATAAGAAAACCATCGGTGGAGTGTGAATGGGCGAAAGACCACATTAGGTGCAACTCTGTCACTCCTTGGTACATCAAAACCTCACTCGTGGAACATGTAAGTTCTCTCTCCCTAAACTACATTTTCTGGTTTTTTCGTTTGAGAAAAACCAAAAGGCAATACTGGTATAAAAAGGAAAGCTGGTACTCTCTTCACAACGGATCAGTTCAGAGAAACTTTTCACATTGTCGATCAGTCCCTATAGAATAATAATATCATGAAATTGTATGCTTAACTGAAACACAACACCCTAATTGTGAAGTCAATTGGCTGGCCGTGCTCCCTGCTGAAGTGCATGAGCAGGATACAGGTCAAAGACATAGATAAAAACACCCTAATTCTTTCTTTTTTGGCTGTTTGTATGTAAGTTTGTTTACGCCATGACTTAACCAAGGGTTCCTTCGTTGATATTTAGGTTAACACAAGTGTTCAATTTGTTGGGCTTGCTGAGATGACTGGTCTTGTTGATTTCAATAAGAGTGTCGAGTACTGGCAGCAAGACAAGTGGAATGGTTGTTTCCCTGTGAATTGGCACATAGTCAAAGATGTGCCTAACAGTATGTTGAAACACATCACCGTTGAGAACAATGACAACAAACCTGTGAAAAACAGCATGGACACTCAAGAGGTGGGAATATTTCCCAACCCCTAATTATGTAGATAGCTCTATTAATGTTATCAATGGTACCTTAGCCGGACTTTTCTTTTGCAGGTCAAATTTGAACAGGGACTTCAATTTATCAAGATCTTCAAAGATTATGTATATACCCACATCTAGCTGCTTGCATGATCCATGATTTCAACTTTGCTATTTCATGCCCAAAATACTAACCTACTTTGTTAAGCAGAGCGGCCCTTTTGCTGTCTGATATCATTAAAACAAACAAGTATATAACCTACTTCACAAGTCCTGTAGCTGAGGATATGTTTCATTGGCAAGCCACCATAATGGGACCATCAGACATCCCTTTTGCTGGTGGTGTGTTTCTCATCACCATTCACTTCCCACCAGATTACCCTTTCAAACCACCAAAGGTAATGTTGTTGTGACAATTATGTTGTCAATGGGTTAACCAATTTGTTGATTCATTCTACTCTGCCTTATTATGTTCAGTATTGCACAATGGTATTAACCTGAAGAATTGTTTAATCCATGTATCAGGTTGCTTTCTCCGGCCAGGCACATTTCAAGGTATTCTGTGACAGGCACGTGGTCTTCTAAGGTTGGGTCCATCTGTAGTTGAATGCAACTTCCCACTTGCACGCTGGATTTTTGAGAACTTGAGCTTGTTTTTATTTGGTTGCAGCTCACAAGTGTTAGCTTTCAGTTATTTTTGGTTAAATTTCATAATGAGCAGAACAATGATATTTTGTGAAGAGTTTGCAGATCCTGAAGTTGTATGAATTGCAGGTTTTGAATAAATTGAACAAGTGTTTCAGTTGTAATTGTATTGCAGGCCTGTGTTTCAGTTGTATTTGTATTGCAGGCTTGTGTTTCAGTTTTAATTGTATTGGAGGCCTGTGTTTCAGTTTTAATTGTATTGCAGGCCTGCAAATTGGAAGATCCTGAAATTGTATGAATTGCAGGTTTTCAATAGATTGAAAAACAAGAATGGCCTGTAAATTGGAAGCCCAGGTCCATCAAATGACCTGGGCTATCCATCTTTTTTTTATATGTGATTTAGAAAATTGTCACGGTTAACTGTGACAAGAAATTGTAACAAAATAGTACACGTGTCGCCATATGAGTGTTGTTATAAATGAAAGTAACAATTAAAATGTTACACTAGTCTGTGAAAAAAATAGACACGTGGCCATCAAATAATTGTTGCTAAATTTAGGTAACTATTATATGTGTTACTATTACCGTAACAAAAAAGGGACAGTATCCAAAACCAAATAGTTGCATACCTAACGGCGTATATGTGTTACAAAATTTTTTAGTAACAAATATGCCATGTGACAAAATTCAAGATTTGGTGTAGTGTAAATCCATGTGGCTTTAGGATAAACAATCGCCACATCAAAATCATGTATTGTATCTTAAGAATGTCTATTGCCATGGTGTTACAGTTTCAATGTGATTGTAGGTCACGAATTAGCCATGATAAAATGACTTTTGCGTGTCTGATTAGTAGCAAAGGCCATGGTTCAAATAAATCCATGTAGCTTTAAAGTAAACACTAGCCACATTAAACATAAGTTGTGTGACTATAAGGAACTTATGGCCGTGGTTCGAATAAATCCATGTAGCTTTAAAGTAAACACTAGCCACATTAAACATAAGTTGTGTGGCTATAAGGAACTTATGGTCATGGTTCGAATAAATGCATGTATATTTAAAGTAAACACTAGCCACATTAAACATAAGTTGTGTGGATATAAGGAACTTATGGCCATGGAAATGCTCAACTGCTTAAAAAAACATGGTACCATATGGACACGGTTATAGGGATATGGCCATGGTAAATCATGTCTATTAGCCACACAAATTTTATGTAGCCATAAAGGTATCCTTTTGTCATGGCACTTAATATCACATTTCTGGAGTGAAAAAAATCCATGGCCGAAAGCCTATGGACACGGTGATCCAATGTGTCAAATGCGACTTTTTGTACTAGTGAAGCCATCTTCTAACCAAACTCTTCCCATTTTACCAAAATAAAAATAATTTGACTTTCCAACCGAACTCAACTAATTTACTCACTAATTGGAGTTCTCAGTTAACCGTACTTTGTCAAAACAATTCGGTTAGTTCGCACAATATTTTAAAACAATTTCTCAACCGAACTCAAAACATTACAAAGAAGACAAAAAAAACCTATGTAACCGAACTACTCTTATTTTTCCACTATGTTGAACTATCATTTAACCGAACTTTATGTAGTCTGTTCGGTTGGTTTGCAATATTTTGTTTATCGAAATACTAACCGAACTCCTTGCTAATTGCATATATGTTGAGTTCGGTTTGTTCGCAAGAAAAATTCCAAACCGAACTCCTCCCTAATTTCATATAATTTTGAGTTCGGTTGTTTAGCAAAATAGCTTTACCAACCGAACTAAACCGTGTAACAAAATTATGATTTAGTCAATCATTTATCGGTGAAGCTAATATCTTTTGTTTTCTTGATTAGGGGAAGAGGAACAAAATCAAACTAAACTTCACTGGAAGAACTTAGAACTCCCACTCCTCGAGGCCAAAAACACTTAGGTTTCAATAAGCGTGGAACCAAATATGTTAAGCATGGAGGTGGTTCATCACCGGGTGTTGTCATCCAAGATGATGTGAATATAGATAATGTTGACAATGTTATACAACAAGTTAATCAAGAGATTGTGGAAGACATGGGAACTCAAGAACATAATCAAGGTGGAGAAGAGGAACCACCCGAAGAAGGAGGAAATGGAGATGAACAAGGAGATGACAATGATGACAGCGAAGAATATGGAGATAATGAAGATGACGAATCAGAAGAGGAAGACGAGGAAGAGGATGAAGAGGAACAAGTATAAATAGAAAAAAAACCTAGAAATACCCCTAAAAAGCCTTGTGCTAGATATGCATGCATTCCTGATGATAACGAATGTTTGCTGCCAAAGAACCCAAATTATAGTACTCCAAGAGATGGAGGGGAGGTATTGTTTGGATACAAAAACTCATGGGATGACAAGATTTATGCTACAAAGGTATTCAAAATGATAGATGAATATTTCTTTGTCATTTTTTTTATATTTTGACATATATTTTTCGGTATATATTAGTATATAAGATATGATGTTGTATTTGTAGGATCATAATAATGTTGTTCGTGTTTTGAAACATCAAAAGAACAAGAAATGAGATATAGTGAATGAGTGTGATGAGGTAAAGTTGGCCGTATTTGATTGTGTGCTATGGTACGCGATACAACATGCGCACCAAAAATTTGATGCTGTCACTGTTTCTGCATTTTCCGAGAGGGTTTATCATGAGACGGATACCTTTCATCTACCATTTGGCGAGATGGCAATAACTCCGGATGATTGTTTTCGAATCACAGGCCTACCAATTACCGGAACAAGTGTTCGAGATGGGTACGATCACTCCATGAGTTATGAGCATCTTGAAAAGTTGGTGGAGAGTCACTACAAGAAAATTTGGCTTTAGCGACTATTTTCTTACCAACTACAATAGGTGGAATTCTTCAGCAACAACTGTTTGTAACTAAAAATAACTCTAGTGGGAGGAAATGTCTAACCACCAGTTTTCCTGCAACGTTAGTGGGTGGAAGGATATAACATGAAGAACCTAACAACCATAATATCGTATTTGTTGTTATTAGCCTCCGGCCATCATGTTTAGGCAACCAAAACGTACCCTAAAAGGTACATATCTTTTGCCACTCATCTCACCCACGGAATAACCTGTTGGTATACACCTCAACCAACCATCAAATTATTGGCGTTGTTAATAGTTTTCAGCCACGAGAGTCTGACAACTACAAAGTGCACTAGAAGGTAGATACTTCAAGACACCATGTATAGCCACCAAGTCAATCTTTTGGTAGACACTTGTACCAAAACATTAGTTTGTTGGTGTGGTTAGTAGCTTTCAGGCACCAGGATATGATAACTACCAGAGTTTGAAAAGTTCCCTCTTTTGAAATAATTAAAATTTGTCTTGGCGGGTTTATCGCTAGAGCATATAGATGATATAAATGCATCACCTTATAATGTTGATGCATATCCGGTTGATCAAAATGTATACTAAAGATCAATATCTAGCATTGTAAACCAAAATATGCATTGTCATGCCTCCGATTAGTTTAAATATCTACACATGAACTCTAAATCTAGGAATAAACCACCGAACAGGTTTTTGCTTTATATACGGTCGAGCAGAATGTATCTAAAGGTTAATATCTACGGATGTGAACCAAAATATACCTCATTCCATCCATGATTAATCGAAATATCTATAGAAGAACTCCAAAGTATGCCTAGTTCCATGATTACTCATTCTCGGGGTTCATTCTCGTTCTTATACATATTTTAGGATTCGTGTTTCGGAGAAGGTTAACATCCGATTAAACTGGTTTCATTATTCATTTTTTAGATTCACTCTCATTCTTCATATTATGTCTAGTTGAAAAATGATAACGATATTCTATTCTTATCTTGTTTTTCTTCTAAACTTATGATTAAATTTGGTGTGTCACATGTAAAAATAATGTCAATCCATAAAAATATTCTTCTCAAATTATAAGCCCCCTATATAGGTAGGGCTTCACATCAACCGGGCCAGTAAAGAACTGGGAAATTATGAGCCGAATCGAGACGAAGCGTTCACCCAATGGTCACTGGCGACTTATGAAATGAGAACTGGGCTCGGTGCACGGTTTGAGGTTCAAAAGAGGGAAACCAGAACTGATATAAATCCGCCAAATTATACCCATTGATTTTTTAGGTAGTTTAATCTTAACCCTCTATCTGCGTAACCCTAAGTATAAAAAAGAAACTTCTCCTGCTTTCTTCTTCATTTTTTCGACCTCTACATCTTCTACTCCTCTAAAGACGTACACTACCATTCACCATCGTTTACCCACCGGCCACCATTACCCCCATCATTATATTTGAAGATTCAATTTTGTTTCATTGAATTTGAAACCCTAGATTTCAATTCAATATTGGTCTGAGGTCGACGATTCTCGCTGCTTAGGTAACGATTCTAAATTTTGTTTCATTGAATTTGAAACCCTAGATTTCAATTCAATGTTTGGAGTCGTGTCCGCGTCTGACTCACGTCGGACGCGTGTTTGACGCTAACACGACGCGTGTCCGACACACCAAATGCGCGTCCCGTGTGCGTCCTTTTTGGACGCACCGATGACTTGGGTTTAAAGTATTTTTCTTCCATTTTCATTTGAACTTCTTCCTTTATTTCTAAATGAAGAAAGACAAACATTTAGATCAATCATTTAAGTCTTTATTAGGGTTTTGTAATTGGAAATACATCACATATAACCTTGGCTAGGCATGTGTTGTTTTAAGAATGCAATTTGATTGTGCCATGTGTTTAATAGTGATTGATTGCTTGACCTTCGGCGTATATAAACAAACGATCTTTCATTTTCTTTTGAAATTTATACACATGTAACATCATTTTCTAATTTTTAGAATCGAAACACTTGACTTTGCTGTATAAATACATAATTGTATATATACATAATATATAAATAAAATATGTATATACGTGTCCGCGTCCTAGTTTTTTGAGAATTTTGTAGTGTCTGCGTATACGCGACCGTGCAAGCCAGCTCTGAATTGAAACTTTTATTTATCGTTTTTCCATCATGGACCAACCAACTCAACGACCCTCAATCTGCGATGTAGATCTGATGAGCGATTCTGGGCCCCACACTTTCTATGGTCATGATTTGATAACCTGAAAATAACTGCTAGAGATGATAAACTGGGCCCTACCAAGGAAAGATCCTTCTTCCATAGTTCCACCGCATATCTTTCTTTCCATCTCCCTCTCACCTCTGCTCTTAGTCTTCATCTCTCTCCTCAAAAACCAGCACCACAGGAATTCCTTCCCTTGTTTTTATTCTGATCAATAACCCCAGATGCCTCTAATTCAAACATGCTGGCAAACCCAGCTCCTGATTCTTCATCTGAAATCCCTCAAGAAGATCTCAAACCTGTTGGAAATTGATTTACGTCAGTACTTCTTAATTTCAATTTATTTTCGATTGAATCCATGTTTTTGTGTTTTCATTTTTAGGGGTTTCGTTGAGATCTCTAACAACTTCTAAATAAATAATGATTACTGTTAATTTTTTCGTTTTAGGGTTTGAGAATCTTGAGATTTTCTTTGATTTCTTCGATCTATTCAGAATTAGCTTTTGATGTTTTTGTTAGGGTTTTCAGTTTTTACTTCCCATTCTTCAATCTGAGAAGATTTAGATTCTAGGATTTCAACCCTTGAGATAGATTTATCCAACTCTTGTATTACATAAGTACATGATTTTTGCTTCTTCATGCTAATAATCGTTAGCTAAGTTTCCATTTCAAAAAGCTTTTTGATATATAATCATTCATATCACTTCTTTAATCATTTTCCTGATAGATTTTTCTGAAAATTTTCACAAGAGAAAAACCCTAAATTGATTTGAAGAATGCCTGTTAGAGTTGTTGAAAATTTAGCCCCATTGCAAATTACAGGTAATTACAAATTTTAATTCACGATGTTTTGATTTTGGTTCTAATTGCAGGTATGGTTAGGGGTTACTTTTCAATAAAAGCCGCTAATAATTATTGGTCTGACTGAATTCGTCGATCTCATGTGATTTCTTTACCACTTTCCAATTTTATCAAATTTGTCTCCTTTATTGGTTCTGAAATCTAATTTTCCTTTTTGTTTTTGTAGGTAGGAGTAACAAACATCCTCGTCCTCTAGCTTGTAAATTTTGAGTGTTGTTTGTTACTTGGATTAACACTCCGGCAGATTTTGACTTCCAAAGTGTGCTAGTGTTGTCCAACATTTAAAACCATTTTTAAAAAAACTTAATTGCTACTGCTTTTGTTACTTTGCAGCCTCTCCCAAGGTTTCAAGTCTCTGTCTAAGGCAAAGACAAATGAATCTCATCATCTATGCATTTGGGGAAAAGTTATCCAGCCTCATAGTAACAGTCTTGTTGTCCGTGCTAAATTCACTTCCAACTTACCACCTAAATCCATGGTAAGAGATAAAAAAAATTCAATCTGCTTTTGTATATGAAGTATTTGGTTGTGTCAGCTCGCAAGCTTCTGCTTCATGGTTTTATCAGTTGAGAAAATTTGCTTCCGAAGGTAATTTTTGTGTAGATTTGTCATCTTTTTAGTTAAATGCTTAGGTTCTATTTTCGTTATTTGTAGGATGTAAGTGAGTAATTTGAAGGACCTGTCTAATTGTTGTTGTAGCCAGTTTAACTATTGTTCTGATTTTGGTTGGGTGTTCCATTGTTGTGTCATAGGAAGTAGCTGATAGGAAGTTCTTAGATCATGATTAATCCTCAGGTGATGCTTTGGATGAGTACACAAGCGAAGTAAGTGAAATTTTAGTTATCTTATTTGTTTAAGATTGCTACTTTTGACACTGTGTTTCTTTTCATGTTGCTTAATAGTTTTGTTGGTTGATGAATGTCAGGTTTGAATAATGCGCAGGTTGCGTCATCCAGATATTTTTTATTTCCTGGGTGCGGTAACTCTCCCTTCAAACCTGGATATTATCATTGAGTATCTTCTAATGTAAGTAAGGATATGAACTGGCCATATGCCTTGCAGTCCTTTATTTAGTTACATGATTTTTTGCTGTTTTCTTGACTTGTGTGAAGAAGGTTATACAGTCTTGTGGAGTTTAGTTTATTACTTAATTTTGGCGTTAGTTTAATATCAAATTCAATTAACCATTTTTTTTTAACAATATTGGTGACATATTCTTATTGCAATCTTTATCTATGGCAGGCTGTGTGGGTGTGGACTGAGTTTTCCTTTGTAAATGCAAGTGACAGAGGTCATGGAATCCAAGTCTCCTGAAGATATTTACAAGTGCTAATTGGTGATATAATCTTCAACCTGATTTTTATGATCGAATTACAATTATTAAGTAGCGGTTCAATGCTATTCTTACTTAATTTTTATTTTGGTACGTGATGATTAAAAGTTGTTGCATATTGCAGCTAGCTGCCTGGACTTAATAATCTCTTCGTTCTAGATATAGAGTATATGCAATCTATCTGAAGTTCAATGAGTACCCCTTGTCACTTCGGATTGCAATCTTCCTGGATCATTCGCAGGTGCAAGATCCTTGCCAGTTCTTCTTTTTTCGTTGCTTATAGTCTCTTATATAATTCTCATTTCATTATTGTTATTTTTTCTTCATGCTCCTAATTTTTCATACTTTCTATTTACTGTTGCAGTATGTGAAGGATATGTTTAAATCCTGGAATGATATTTAATGGAAAAAACAGCTTTGTTATATCCTTGCATGACATGTAAGTTGATAATGCTTTCACTAGTCCAGAAGGGACCATAAATAACGAATGAAATCCGTTATAAAAAATGGTTAATCACGGTTTTTTTCTGTTATTCGAACCGTTATTTATTTGGTGTGACTTTTTATAAATGACGAACTGAAAACGTCATTAAGTATGACAAATAAAATTTGTGATTTTAAATCACGAATATAATTTGTTATTTAGTACCACGGTTATTGTATGTTAAATATAATAACGGTAGATGTCTGCTATAAAAGAGGCATTTTAATAAAAACAAAAATACTAAATTAAACAAAAATGCTCAATCATAATCTAGCTACTGATACAAATTTTGGTATTCAGATTTTATGTATCTGAATTTCAAATTTGGTTCATCTGAAACTTATGTTGGTTCAGCTGAATCGGGAAGTGAAACAAAATTATTATTTCAAACTAAATCTGAAAACAAAAAAACTGTTAAAATTATATTTTTTATTAATCAACCAAAGTAATAACCAAAAATATAGAATCTCTGAATACAATTTTAAAAATAATATACAAAGGATATACGACCTCAAAAAGAAAGAAGAACAGAAAATTGAACAAGTGGGTAAGAAATTGTCCTAATGTAATTCCATCCCTATCACCTTGAAGCTCTCTATCTATATTCCAGCTGGCTTCATTTTCCTTATTTTCGTCCCTTAAAAACTCAAAATCCCATCTCATAGCCCAGCAGATGCAAAATGAACAAGTGGTGAAGTGCTCCCCCATAGCCCAACATATGCAAATATAAGAAACTGATCAAGTGACTGCAATGGTTGAACAAAAATAGATGGTTAAGCACTTATTTAGTATAGCCCTTCTGATAGGATCTCAAAGGAAAAATTTAGAAAATAAAGTTACCCTGTTGACCTCTTCCCTTTTCAAGTATACATCACCAATAGATATGGAAATATGCAAGACAATAAAGCATTATTGGATAAAATTGCATACAACTTGCTGCCAGAGAAAAAAAATGAAATGTTGGAGCACTTATGTTTAATCATGGTCCACGAACACTAGCTGACAAGTGAGGAAAATAAAATAAACAAAAACGGAGGAGAATCATATATGCTCTTAACTTAATGGTACCAGGCAGTTAGTTGGCTTAAAACTACAACGCAACTAATAAAACATATACCTTGAGCTCTTTTTCAGTTGTTAGGCCACGAGCCAGCACTAACTTCCTTATTCTTTCCATGGGATCACACTCCTAAATTAATTACCAAGCATATTAGAAATATATGAACTGGATATTCCATAAACAAGACCATGACTATTAAAATTTGAAAAAAATTACCAAGCTGTTTCACACTACTAATCTCATCTTAGGTTTTGTATGTGCTACCTATGTCTGACATACACTTCCCGTGTTATTGCAAGTGTGTTTCAAGAATCTGCACCACATCAAATAGCATATCATCAAAATTATTAAACCCCATCCATCATTTCTACAACACTAATATCAAAACGTTCAAAAGAAGTTTTGGCAGTTAGAGAAGCAGCCAAATCACTAATACTAAATCAGTTATATGTATTATGGCACTGAGCAAAGTAAAATTGATGAAATACTTAAAGAGAGAAAGCTAATAAAAAGAGAAAAATAGAAAATCAATAAATAGAAAATAAAGACTTAGTTTCAATGATCTTCCAAGCTTCAAAAAATTATAACTGCTAGCCACAACTTCCTCATGTAAATTTGAACAGATAAATTTTCTAAGGTAATTAGTAAACCTTAGAGAAGTGTACGTAGATCTTAACATCAACTCCGCCACTTCTGATTTAGCGCCTTCACATACTGAAATCTTATACAACATAATCACCACCTCCATACACACTCTCATCAACAAGAGAGCCTTTGTTATCCCTATTCAGAATCTAAAGAACGCAACAAAACCTAGGGTTTCACTATTATGAAAATCCCTAAATTAAAGAAACCCCAATCTAAAACCAAGGGTTTCATTATAAAAATTGATTTCCTTGAAAGAACAAATCGATCAAAACTAAAACAAAATCAAAACAGTAAACTCAAAATAGAAAGTACAAAATCGATACCTGTAAAGGTTGTACCATTAAGTTCCTCGAATCTTCTATCGTCGGTGATTACTCATGAAAACCCCTAAGTTTTATTTCGACAAAATTGATCAAGATTAGAACAGAATATTGAACCTTCTTGGGATGTTGTGTGTTGGAGATGTTATCCTCAACCTAAACGACCAAAAAATAAAAATAAAAATAAAAACAAAACATATCAGCTATCCGCTAGGGATAAAGATCTAATCAGAAATATAAAGTTATCGATAAGAATTTATATTCAGATTCAGGGATGTTGTTTGTTACATCGAGATATTCCACCAACTTGAGAAGTTATGTTGTTGAGGATCAAACGCCCTTAAATGCGAAAAAGAGAGAGGACAGAGATAATTACATCGTTGATAATACTGAAAAAATTATAATGGGCGAAGGATACAAGGAACAAGAGAGAGATGCGAGACAAAAAAGTGGAAAGAGGTGCGAATGAGGTGATTAATTAGATGTTTCTAGGGTTACGATATCTAGCGGCTTAAAATTGATCATCTTCCATCCAAATCTAACGGTGAGATAGTGAAGTGGTATAAAGGAAGAGAGGTTAATGAGCATGGCACCATATGAAGCTAGCCATTTTTGGGCAGGCAGACCATGGGTGTATAAAAACTTAAAATTTTTGTCGGATTTTACGTGTGATTTATAGGTTGAACAATAAATCACGCACATAATAATTTATCACGTTTGAGAATGACGGTTTGTTTGCGTTAAATGGTGGGCCCAATTATTTTCATACTATATGACGGAATTTGTTTGTAAAATTATATTCACACAATTAATCTGTCATTTAAAAACGTGATTAATAGCCCATTCTGGACTAGTGTTTAGAATTGGTTACTACGTAGTGTCTTGTAGTGTCTTCGACTTTCTGGTGTAATATAAAAATCCAATGTAATATAAAAATCCAAATACAGAACTGCCATTACTATGAGATGGATTTCCGTTTGAAGGGGAGGCAAAGTTAGTTGGTTACTTGTCAAATCAAGATTCTCATTTTAAATCAAAGCTAATGCCTGGCTAGGATCTGGTCCTCAGTTTCTTTCTCGATAGAGTTGAGTCTCCATCCAATTAAGTGGTCCAAAAGTCACATGATTAATAACTTAATTTTTTCATGTTGTCATGAATTAAAAAATCTAAAGTGAAGCTTTCCTTCCACACTGATTTAACTCATTCTTTATACAAATTACTTTACTCTTAATCATTTATGCTATCGATCTATACTTACTCGTACTTTTATAACATAGGGTGTTCATTTAAGGGAGTCATGTCAAGAGATCTTAAACAATATGAAATTAAGTGAAGGCTATCTCAATATTGCTCGTGACATTGAGGTCATGGAAGTCAAGTCTCTTGAAGTTATTTACAAGGTATTGGTCTTTATAAAGTGAAGTGTTCCTTTTTTTTTTTTTTGGTTCTTGTCGAAGTCAACGGTTCATGTGAATATGAAATTTACCTTGTACTGCAGTTGTTCATTTTATTGCTTCTCAGTGCCTGATATTGAATAAGCTTCTGATGTCTCTTCATTCCATCACGATATTTTTACTGTTAGAAAATCCCACAGTACTTTCATTGTGTATCTTAACTTTCAATAACTCCTTTGTCAATTCTTAATTGTTCCATCCAAACCTTGAAAGTATCGGTACTTATAGGTATGGATGCTCATAAATTTGTGTTGTGTTTGTAATAGCTGCCGAGTGGACTATTCTTCTTTGGAAAGGGGTGACGATGAGATAAAAACAGATTTATTGCTTATTCGTGGTGGAGTCCTTTAAACTTCTCAACAACACTAATTGATTTTACCACCGAACAGGAAAATTGCTTACAAAAATTCAAGCTACCAGAACCTGTTTTTGCTGTTGGTGGAGTTTTGCAGATTGAATTTTAAGGCCGTGTTCAGCAGCATGACGTAGATGAGTTATACTATGTGTGGTTATTTCCTTAACTCTGCTTCATATCGTTAACACTGGATGAGGTAATGCACAATTTGGTGCTTGGGTGAATGAATTTCTGTTGGCCGTGTCGATTTCAGTTTAATTGAGCTTGATCATATTTCATTTCATTTTGGAACTTTTGCATCTATTTTCATTGAAGTTATGATGCATGAACCTCTGCCAACTTGCAGATGCAATCTAATTATGGAGCTTCTGGTTATTTCGTAGAATCAGAAAAAACTAACAAGAGAAAGCATCCGTAAGAACTGTATCCCCTTGCTTTTTTGTATTTTTTCCCTGACCTGAGTTAATATCTGAAGTGTTAGCTAGATTGGCACTGACATAACCTACAATTTATACCCTAATTCCCATATTTATTTTATTGATACAACAGGGAGTTCATAAAACTATCCCGTAGTGTATTGTTATCTATGTGCTTCAGGTTCAACTGTTTTTAATTCTTTCGTTCTTGTAAGTCAAGACAATATCTAACAAATGGACTCCTTGATATCTTGTTTGAATTTTAATTCGAGTTGTAATAAATGGGTCCTATACATTTTGTTTGTAGTCTCCCTTCAGTTTATTAATCTTACATATATATCTTGAGGATGTTTTTAATGTGAGTGAGAATACTTGCAGGGTTTAAGAAATGGCTCTTGTTGTGTCCCTTATCTTATCGAGGAGTGGACGTTACTGTCTCAAACTTGGGGAATGCGTGGATGTTCAACTTGCCCGTAGTGTATTGTTGTCTATGTGCTTCAGGTTCAACTAATTTTAATTCCTTTGTTCTTGTAAGTCAAGACACTGTCTAGTTAACAAATGGACTCCTTAATAATCTGACATATCTCTAGGAAGTTGTTAATGTGAGTGAGAAATACTTGCAGGGTTCAAGCAGTGGCTCTTGTTGTGTCACTTGCATTATCGAGGAGAAAGGCGTCATTGTCTCTAACTTGGGAGACTGCATGGATGCTCTGTGTAGAGGTGGTGTTGTTGATGCTATCACGAGGTAGCTTAAATATTGACAAGCATGTGAGCGGAAAAAAATAAAGCGTGGTAGTTTACGGTTTACTCAAACTTTACATCTGGAAGTTTTTTTTTACGTTTTTCGTCATAGTTATCTTTTCATGGTAATAATCATGAGTTAGTTTTGATGATATTTCAGAACATTAAACTTTCAATACATTGAACACCATAAGAACTCTCTTTCATTTTCTCACATTGATTTGATTATTTTGATTTTGTAGACATTGGAAGACAAAATTCTTTCTAGTCCATAAGAACTCTCTTTCATTTTCACACCTTACTTGATTTGATTATTTGATTTTGCAGAAATTGGAAGAAAACTTTGTCAACGTATCAGATTCAGTTAGATTTGTTTTACGTTGAAGACGATTTGCACTGTTGGAGTTATTATAGTGTTGTAACATTGAGGGTGGTTTCTATGACAAGTTTGGAACTGGTAATTTTGTTTGCATTGTCGGTTCCCATGTTTTCCATAAGCTTTTCTGAATGTGGTTTTCGTTGAGCATACTTAGAATCAGATTAAATATGTAAAAAACTAGTTTCTACCACAAGCACTATTTCTCTTTTCCCTAGATCTTCCTTATCTAATTGCATATGTTGATCAAAATAAAACCGTTTTAGCTGTATAATTAATTTGCAAGTGGATGTCATGTCATAGCGTAGTCTGATCATTGTTGTTATTGCTATTTCAGAGACTCTCGAGGCCTTCCCAATGAAAACACATACATGCCAAAGGAACAGAGGAACTGTCAATAGTGAGAGCTTAGTAAGTACTGACCCAGATATGATTCTAAGCTTCTACCCATCCCTCGGTGACATCCTAGTTCTCATGTGTCCTCTATCTTAGTATTTTAGCCAGTTTTTCTTTTTAATATACAGTGATTGTGTTGTACTGATGTGAGTGAACAAATATGTTCCAAGTTTTCAGCCGTCTTATTTGGTTAACCAGAAGAGGTGGATGAATTTTGCCATCTTTATTTTTGCATTATGGTACTCTTCCTGTAGACTCGGATTATTGGCTGGATCTTATGCTGGTTGAATTTTTTACCAGCATCACAATTAACACCGGCTCAAACGCTGTACCAAAAAAAGTATAGTGGATAGAACTCTTGACCATCAAAACATCGGGTGGTTAGAATCCTTACCCAACATCACCTTGGTTGAACTCTTTACCAACGTCACAACTAACACCGGCTAAAACACTCTATGAACTAAAACATAGTGGAAGCAACTCTCCACCAGCAAAACATCGAGTGGTTAATATCCTTAGCCAGCAACATAAAACACCTTCACCAACTGATATTTAGTGAGCGAAATCCTTTAGCAGCTGTCAACGTTAATAACGGACCCTCTCTACCAACTGATATTTAGTGAGCTAAATCCTTTAGCAGCTGTCAACGTTAATAATGGACCCTCTCTACCAACAAGTATTAGTCTTCAGCAACAACTATTTTCGCGGGTAAAATATTTCATCAACAAATGCTTACGTGCTCTACCGACCGTAATCAGCCGTTATTAGAAAATTATACCGACTAAAACTTCAATCGCTTCATTCTAGTAGAAAGATATCTATTCCCGCAGCATGGTTGGTAAAGGTCTTTAGCAAATAAGGCTATAGCCACATGGCGTATCTGCTGCCATGATGGTTGTTAAAGAACTCCAACCTCCAAAATCGTCCCTCTACCAACTGAATCTGACTAGTCGCTAAATCCCAATTTTCTTGTAGTGTGTCTAGGATGGAGCTCTAAGAAGGCACATTGTGTGTTTAGACGAGCTGCAAAAGAGCCTGATGAAGGTGATGAGTATAATGAGTTGAACCCAGACGGGTCTTACAAGAAGAAGTTGAAAAAGATCAAGTTGAAAGTCTTGTTAAAGGAGTTCAGAGGGACGAAAGATTTGGTTTCTAAGGGAAAGTTGGTCATGACAGAGGAGAAGATTAAACACCATGTGACTGCTTATTTGTTATATCAATTAGGAACCATTTTCTTCCCCGACACTTCAGGTCATGTGGTAAATGCCCATTACCTCCAGCTATTGGACCCCCTTGATGAGGTGAACAACTATTCTTGGGGAATTGCGGTTCTATCGTTCGTCCAAGCGGAGCTAAGAAAAGCTTCGAGGCTTAAGTGTTTATATTTTGGAGGCTTATACACCCTTGTTCAGGTACCTCGTTAAATTATCCTTTGTGTTTTCCAAGATATATTTGCTAAGTGAAGGAATGTATATTTGTAATACATATTTACTAATCATATTTGTGGTTTCTTCTCATAGGTTTGGGTGTATGACCACTTCCCAAAATTGAAATTGTCTTATGCTTACACTTTTTCGCCTTATGGGCAGTCTACAACTGGTAAATATGAATTTTTGGACTCCCAATTGAAGGGTAAGAAAAAGAAGTTGTTGAGGTTGAGAGAGAAATTGGATAATGCAACGCTTGAAGATGTGGTTTTCCATCCATACAAGCTTCAATCAGATAAAGAAGATGAAGATGTTGATCCTGTTGATTTCTCACCTATTTTGGCTTATAATGGGCCGTTGTTTTATCCTGGCGGTTGTACAATGTATAATCCTCGAAGAGTAATGAGACAATTATCTTGTGTCCAAAGTGTCCCAAAAGAGGAAAAATTCAAATTCAAGGTGATGAAGCGGGGAACTAAGAACACCGAAAATAATTTTGATCCAAAATACGATCCTGCTCCATCAGTGGACCAATGGAACAACTCTGAGGATTATCATATTCCAGTTGAAGAGTTAGAAGATTGTTATGGTGAGCCAAATGCTGCTGAAGAGGGGTATCTGGAATGGTATGAAATTTTTTCTCATCCCCGTGTAATAAACACACAGTAAATTGAATTTAATTTTTGCTGAGAAAGAAAAATCGAAGGCAGTGGAGAAAGAGGCCCAGAAAATTATGAAGCATACCCCTACCTGTGGTGATGAGGCATTAATCTTATGGAATTTGGGGGTAAGATATTTACTCTTATTTTTCCTTTTCTTAATGTTATAAACTAATGAAGCATACAAATATAGGAAATTTATACTTGTTTATGATTTTCATTGAAAAAAGGTTAAGTCAAGTGCTAAATTGTTGAAGAAAATGATGTCAAAAATCCGTAGTGGAGAGCCGATGAACACCACTGAACAAATGTAACTCTACAACCAATGAAAAAATGTTTTTTCACCCAGCACCGCTGATCAAAGACAGAGCATGCCGATGAAGAGGGTTCGACGAGAAGGGGAAGGTTCAAGTATGATGGTTGAACAAAAAAGCAGTGGAGATGACACTCCTAGTGACGAAGGACCAGCTAAAGCTCCTAAACGCAAGGGTAGAAAAGTTTCACGCAGTGGTCGTCGTGCATGAGTGATTGCAAGAATTAGTAATTTGGATTTTTATGTTTTGAAGACATTTTTATTCCGTATTTGGTAGTTTGTTCTCTTATGTTTGGAAGACCATTTTAAGACGGATTTGGTAGTTTGTTCTCTTATGTTTGGAATACCTCTTTATTGTGGATTTGGTAGTTTGTTTTCTTAGTTATGTGGATTAATTAGTAAACGAATTTCATGTTTTTGTTTTTCATTTGTGTCTAAGTTCGGTTACATAGTATGAAGATCATAAGAGACCGATCGGCTTGATCGCAATTTCAAAATACAACCGAACTCAACACTAGCAAAAAAAAGAAAAGTTACATAGTAACATTCGGTTACATAGTTTAAAACAGAGGAACCGAACATTTTTGTGTGTTTAAGTTTGGTGTGATCTCAATTTCAAAATACAACCGAACTCAACACTAGCAAAAAAAAAAGAAAAGTTATAGAGTAACATTCGGTTACATAGTTTAAAACAGAGGAACCGAACATTTTTCTGTGTTTAATTTCGGTGTGATCGCAATTTCAAAATACAACCGAACTCAACACTAGCAAAAAAAAAGAAAAGTTACAGAGTAACATTCAGTTACATATTAAAAATCAGTAGGTAACCGAACTATTTTGTTCGGTTACCTGAGAAAAAATAATAAACAACCGAACTCATGGGTTCGAAAAAAATAGTGTGGTTCGGTTACCTGTTGGTTTTTACCACCTTTGTCTACAATCTTTGTCTACAATCTTTGTCCCTTGAAAAACCTCTTAATGAGCAAGCATGCGAAGGTCCTCCATTTCACGATGTTACCACCTTTGTCTACAATCTTTTTGTACTTCATGATGCGGCTTTTTTGAAACTTCTCTTTAATTCTATCAATCTCGCGGTTGAAGTAAACCTACATAGCGTTAAACACAACACACCCAAAGATATTTTTCTTCAACCGGTGGTGAGCCGATTCTACCAAACTTGTCGCTTGATTTCCAAAGTGTTTATGGTGGTTGGTAAAAGCATAAACAAATCGCTCTTTGCGCGGTTCCAACCATTTCTCGACCGCATACGTTACAATATCATCAGGATATTCGGTGCTAGACCAATGCTCAATAAATTCGGCAAGATTTAGATTATACTCTTCTTCAGTGAGAGACCAAGTCAAAGCCTCCCATTCCCCGGAGAAAGCAACCCATTTAGCATGATTTATGGTGTATTGTTCATCGAATGCCTCTTTTGCATCAGCTTGTTCATCTTCCGGTAGCTTACTAATCTCTTCGAATGCTTTCCTCTTAGGTGGACAAAGTTGAGGCTTGCACCTATTCATCATATTGCACCATATATGAAATGTACAAAGCATATTATGTGCTAATGGGAACACTCTCTCTATTGCATTCATTAATGATACTTGATTGTCCGTCACTATAACCCCGGGGATATCATCATCTCGGTAGATCGACTTCAATTTCTGTAGCGCCCACCTATAACTTGGTTCTTGCTCGTCCATTAGAGAAAAAAAAAACAATGGTAAAAGGTGACTTCGTCGACGTACGACCAACAATGTTCAAAAATGGAATCTCGTATTTGTTTGTCTTGTAAGTGCAATCCATTATAAGAACTTCATGGAAGGATTGAGCCAGTTGAACAATCTTCGGATGAGCAAGGAAGAGATGAGTTATTTATTCACCCGGACCTACCTTCTTTTGAACCGCGTAGACTTTCTCTTCAGCCAACATAAACAATTATTGCATGACTTTTTTATCCTTCCATTCATTCCTTTTAATTGTCTCAATTTCATTGTAAATTGTGGTCCGGGATGATACGTTATCCTTGTTATCATCCTTTAGTAAGCGAAGCATACCAAGTGGTGAAATACGCAATCTCCTATATTTAGCTACTTTTTCCTTTTCTTGAGGAGTGAGCCTTGCGGATATTGCATGTCCTTCAAGATCCTCCGGACGAGGGTGGTTGTGATTACCTACCACCTTATCCATCGATAGAACCCATCCTTTCCTTAGTTTTGAGTAACTAAAAACTATCTTGAACGGACATTTAATTTTCTTTGAGCACGATATGTTCTTCCTCGTCGTCTTTCCTTTATACACATACCCCTTCCTCTTGTGGCTAGCATCCGGATCTCCATTTCTCTCGCAAAACATTTCAAGACGAGTTTTGGTTTCTTTTCTATTCAAAACTAATACACACATGGCTCTCTTGGAATGCTCTCTAGCCCAATTCTTCGCATCAATAGGTTGATCAAATACCAAATCATTGACATAGTGATGGGACGTATCTTCGTACAACATACCAACTGGAGAAGGTTGATCATCCATTGGTATAGGTTGGCATTCAATCTACAAGAAATGGAACAACATCAATTGCAATCATAAAAAAGTTCGGTAAGCACATAATTAAATCGCGTAAACCGAACTCCGGGTTCGGTTAACAAAGCAAGATGACTTGTCACCGAACATTTAAAGTATACGTAGTTCGGTTACAATTTATTTTACCTAGGTCACCGAATAAACCTCTGGAACTATTCTTTTTTTTTTTGGTTTCCTAAGTTCGGTTAGGTATGCTTTTGGGATCAAGTTTGCGAAATAACCGAACCTACTAAACTTAGTGTACTCTTATTTGTTGTGCAGTTCGGTTAGAAAGTGGTTTTACATGAAGTTTGCGAACAAACCGAACTTTGTATGCTAAGTTTAATCTTAGTTTTACGTCAAGTTCGGTTGGTTAATAGTTGCAAAGCAACCGAACGTTGTACATTAAGTTAAATCTTAAATCTACGTTAAGTTCGGTTAGTTAATTGATTGCGAACCAACCGAACGTTTAAACTTATTTACCAAAAGTTCGGTTAGTTTATTGGTTGCCAAACAAACGAACATCACTCTGGAATCCATCACACTTCCATCAATGCAGAGTTTGGTTACCTGCGTGTTTGTCTAAAGTAACCGAACTACACTTCCAGATGAGTTCGGTTAGATGTTCTTCACCTTTTGTAACCGAACTACTTAAAAAATGTACATTTGGTTTGAAAATTTGAACCAACTAGACCAACATTAGCTCAGTTGGGAGCATACCTGGAAACCCAAATGCTCTTCCTCCGGTTGTGGTTGATAAAATCCATCATTTTCATTTTGAGATTGAGTTTGTGGAAGAATACATTCACCATCTAAGAAATCACTCATATCCGGATCATTGTGAAGATTAACAAATACTCTAGGAGATGATGGAGATGAAGAATCAGATGAGCTTTCATCACTAGAATTCCCAAACTATGTGAATGTGGAATAATGTTTATTTTCCATGGTTTTCTCCTTCTTCTTCTTCTCTAACTTTATTCTCTACAAAATTCAATTTCTTTTTTAATAACTCATGTTTTAATCTAATCTCACTAATCAGTTTTTTCTTAATCATTTCAATAATGATTTCACTAATCAAAACCAAAAAATAATTAGCAAAGGGTATTTTAGGTAGTACAAAAATTATTAGATAAGGGCACCCCTACCCAAAATGACACCCCTACCCAAAATGACACCATGGTCCCCGAAAAAAAAAGAAGGGTCCCCAAAATAACGTTCTTAAGAATTTACTAGTTTCGGCTGTTCTAATATTTTAATACCGGCCCATTGGGCTCAATATGGCGGAAGTAAGTGACAGAAAATGAAAGAAAACAGAAAATGAAGAACATGCCATTTGTTTCAGCGGAAATGCTATGCACTGATCTATAGCTCCCTTATTATACAAGCCTACTTTCTGAAAATATACGTAGATTCAATGTTTTTATATAGGGTATGGCAAGCAAAAGTTGTAATACATTACTAGGGAGCGCAAGAAGCAAAGTAGAAATTGAGGTGGTGTGTGTCTAGGAGGCGTATTAGCTTTGGATCATTCCTTGTGTTTTAATATAGGGTATGCCATCACAGGTAATTAAGTCAGCCGGATCATTTTGCAGTTCTGGTAAGAGAAATGCAGTATGAAGCAATTTAGATATAAAAGTTTCAATAGACTTAGACTATGGTGATGATCTTATAGGCAAAGAAAAGAAGTAACAATAAGCATGATAAGACCAAATATTGGCCAAGAAGCAAAAGTAGCAACTGCACTTGCTGACTTACTGGACTAATGTTTTCTCTTCCGATGAAAAGAGACGGAACATGTAACACCTGCATTTTCTTTCAAGTGCCACGTAGAGCACGGACAAGATCTTTGAATTAGAATTTTTTTTTTTTTTTGTTAAAAAGGAAACATAAATAAAATTCCGTATATGCTTCAAAATAAAAAAGGGAATTTCGTGCATGGGACACATTCCAAATTCCGTAAGAACGGGCCCTAGCTCAGCTGGTCATCCCTTTTCCCCGAAGTTTCATGCGTTTCAGGAAGTCTCAGGTTCAAGTCCCAATGGCGTAATATTGCAGGAATTAACATGGAAGGTAGTGTTAGTTTTCCCCCCTTGTGACACAATCTCGCCCCCCTCCCGCTTCGGCTCCCCTTGGCAAGGTTATCCATGAGGCTCGCTGGTAGGCTAGCACAACAAACTGTTCAATTAATGTAGTAGTATGTCGTTGGAGCCTAGCTTGTTAGGCTTCCAACTAGTTTCATGTAATAATATTTATAACAAATTAATTTCCAATAATTCTTTAAAAAAAAAAAAAAAAAAAAAAACTCTCTCTATATATTATATATAGGGCTTTGATGAACGTCGTTGAAACTCAATTGTGCACCACATAGAAATTGAGGTTTGTCCGAAGGAGAAACAATGTCGAGCAATATTCCAGAGGAAGTTTACGGTGAAATCTTTTTAAAGCTACCACTGAAATATCTATTAGCTTGTAAGTGTGTTTGCAAGACATGGTTCTCTATAATTTCTAACCTTGATTTTGTTAAGATGCAACTTAAACTTGCTATCCAAAGAAACAAACCTAGTCTTATGCTTAAAGGGTTCGACAATCATGATGGGAATGGTAGCCTACTCTATTCCATAGGTCCTGATTTATTAGAGTTATTACTGCCGACTGATGCATTTCTTGAATATGCCGTGGAAATTGATTACCCTTTCAAATCCTTTGGTTATGCAGTCGAACTTATAGGTTGTTGTCATGGTCTTGTTTGCCTATGGGTCTCCGGTAAACGTCTCTTTTGTCTTTGGAATCCAGCCACGGGAGAGTACAAGGTATTACCAAGATCAAATATACGTTGTATCAGTATGGTTGCATTTGGTTACGACTACAAGAACAATGATTACAAGCTACTAGCTGGTTGTTGTGGTTTATTCAAAGCCTGTTCTCTAGGATCAAGTTCATGGAAACCCATTGAAAACGTGCCATATGAGTTTCATATTAGTAAGCCATCCGGGGTGTTTGTTAGTGGAGAACTTCATTGGCTAGCACAAAGGCAAGGCTCTTCTGATGTTGTTCTAGTCTCTCTAGATATCAGCAATGAGAAATTCAAAGAAGTGAAACTACCAAAAGAACCTTCGAAGAATGGCCTTGTGTTTCGTAATTTGGGGGTGTTGGAAGGGTTCCTTTGTTTATTCGTCGTGGATGTTGGCGTTTGTGTTGAAGTATGGGTGATGCAGAATTATGGAGCTAGCGATTCTTGGACTAAACGTTATATTGTGAGCGATAAAACAGAGTATTTGAGGCTTACGTGGTCTTTTTAAGAGTAGTGAGATTCTATTTGGGGGTGGTTATGCTGGTTTATATTTGTATGACTATGAACATGACATGCTTGCGAAACCAAATTGTTCTAGATTGTCATACTTGTACCAAGAAGGGTGTTACTTTGAAAGCTTAGTTTCACTCGTCTCTGGAACTTATGTAGGGAGAGAAGAACCAATGGAAGAATCGGATACGCGGACATATAGCATGCAATGGGAATGAAGGTTGTCATTTTTTATACTAGAAAAATTCTGGTTGAACTCAAACTTTGCAGTTTAGGCAAATTCTGGTAACATCTTTTTTCGTTTAACAATTTGATATATGAATCAAAGAGATTTGGAATCGCATTTCAGTTATAAAGAGATTAGATCTGTTAACATATAGTTTGTTGAAAATTTGAAGAAGAAATCCGGAGTCAGCATTTCAGTTACAAAGCTGCTACGCAAAATTTCAGTCCTGCAAACAAGAATTTACAAGGTATGCACACAAGAATTGAAGAAACTAAAACGTGCTAACTATTATTCACTCTTTCGGGGATGGATTACTTGGTCACATGAACACCTGTTATACGCATCAGAATGATTATAGCTTACACTGACTGCAATTGATATGTTTCTTCCTTAGAAAAATATGTGCATAACAAGGCAAAAGCGATTCCAGATTGGGAGCGATGTGTGTAGCAGGTGTGAAGTTGTTGCCATGCAGTAGACAGCTAGTTCAAGAGGTACTCAACTTTCAATGATTCGTGCCCACCACTTGCAACTTCTTGTGGTATTGTTTCCTTCCCATCATGTCTTCAATATACTAGTGACAAGCACTGCACCCAGCTTGGCCTATCCCTGAACATTTAATTTTGGTCCCTGATTCTCAAAAGATTATTATATACTTCTCATCGTCAGTTCTGAGAATATTAAGGCCAAAACTGAAAGCAGCACGAGCGGATTAGCCAAAACGTATCTTGCAGTTTTGTGTTTTATATATAGACCCCCCTGACCTCCTGTGCTAGCCATAAATTGTTACTGCCGTTTGGTCATTCTCTCAGTCTTGGCAGGGGTTTGCATCCAATCAGGATCCTCCTGCCAATTCATAATAGAGGCACAATTAAATTTTGGCATTCAATAAACCGATATCATGAAGATTGCAGTTGTACTAAGAGCGAATCTGATTAATACTAATCTCCCTCCATATGTCAAATACCTTCCCGTCCACCTTTATAGTCTTGCCTCAGTATTTTCTATGACAGGATCCCATATTCATGGGCCAGCTGGCATTCCCAAGTAAGGTGTGTGTGATAGTACACCCCAAACTCGAAGCTACAAGCTGTTGACATTGAGTTCCGCCCATTCAAACAGCGGTACTCTTGGAAGCATTAATACTTAGACCTGAGCTCAGATGAAAGCAAATAAGAGAGGACACGTTAAGTTAAAAAGGTGATTGTACAAGAAGAGCTGTACATTTGATCAGAACATGAAACAAGCACGAGTTAAACCTTATTTATGCGGATGAGTGTGTTGTTTCCAAGTTGCCCGAGTTCTTAAAGATCAACCAACAGAGTATTAAGAACAATTGATATGTATTGAGGTTCACTTATTCCTATTTCCTGTTTAATACAAGAAATTATGTTATAAACTATTTAATTCAACCACAGTATTAAGAACAAGAGAAATCATAGTAATATTATTACATGCTTAGGTAGTTTCTTGATCTCGAAAGCATTTTTGACCTTAGGTAGTTTCTTGTCGGTCAATTCAGATCAAAGAACACGTTTACCTAAGGAAAAGTACATATGATTTTTGTTGTGAAACTTGAACTCGCAGTACTTTATTTTACAATTACACGCTTAATTGAGAAAACTGAGTAATCTTGGTTCAAGAAGTTGATTGTGTTACCTAATCATGGTTGGATCTTGGTTTGCACATATCCAACAAAAGCCATCTTATTGAGCAGTTTACGCAGAGTTGCCTGATTTACCTCTCCTTCCAACTTACTTTGAAGTTTAGATATGGTAACATAATCCAGTGGAAGGACATGATACAGAGCCTGCAAGTACAACAAAATATGATTAGACATCGTATAAAAGTTACCAGGATGAGGTACCTTTGATTCACATAGAAATCCCAACAAACCTTCATATAAAAGTACCCTTCATTATTACGCCATGAGTGTACCTTGCAATAGTAAGCTGCAGCCAGTAGATTTTCCAAAATATAAATTGCTTATTAGAACAGTATTTCCATTCAAAACTCAAAACATTTATAAACTATTAATCAAATAAATGGGAGTATTAACTTCAATTCATGCATCCGATATCCTCGGGAACGTACTTAACATTAGAACACAATACACAAAAGACTTGAGGAAGATAATCAAGGGGAATTTGGTCTCAGAAAACATAAGTAAAATTTAGTTGACAACAGAATCCAGATAATCTAGCGCATCTTTACTCTTCCGAATTGTTTGCAATCGCGGATATTAGGCCATGAATTGTGAAATATTAACTGATAGGGTGTTGTTTCTACAATGTTGGAAACATGGGCAAAAGACAAACAGGACAAAATCAATAACAAATGCAAACAAGGCCTAAGAAACTTACGGTGATATCCTCATAATACAGTAGCTCCGTCAAAACGCGCCTCAACTGGACAAACTGATGTTGAAACACAGGACAAAATCAATAAAACAAGGCCTAAGAAACTTACGACATCCTCAGTAGCTCCGTCAAAACGCTAAAACAAATAACAAAATAAAATTATAGACATGCAGTGTTTAGGTTTCATCAACTGAACCAATGTTGGAAACATGGGCAAAAGACAAACAGGACAAAATCAATAACAAATGCAAACAAGGCCTAAGAAACTTACGGTGACATCCTCATAATACAGTAGCTCCGTCAAAACGCTAAAACAAATAACAAAATAAAATTATAGACATGCAGCTTACCTCTTCTGGCATTTAGGTCTAGAATTCACATCAACTGAACCAGAGTTCGGACCAACTGACAATCAGAACTCCTGCCAAAACCAAGTAAACAGTGTTTAAGCACAGTCGGCAAAGTCATTTATTGGATTCGAAACCATAGAGTGCAAGAAATAACAAACAAAATCCAAAAAATTAAATGCTTACTATTATACCTCGTTTGATTAGTGTAACGTCTGTATTGACATTGACTTGAATGTCGCTCCTTGTTTCTTATTCCTAGTCTGACCTATGTTCAATTTTACCTGTCAGATACATCAGAATTTGAATAGCTAAATGAAACTGCACAAAAAAATCCAGCATAACCTCTTCATGCACTGTTAGAATTTGAACGGCTAAATGAAACTGCACAACAAAATCCATTCATGTATGAGTATAAACTTCATTTATCAGTCCGCACCCATAATTCAAAGCTACTTTAAGAGTACATGCTCGAGATAAATCCAACTCTAGCTTATCAACGACTAAATCTGGTGGCTTATCAAACGAAAGAAGAAGTGGGATTTAACATAAACGCATATTCTTGTATCAAGGTCCTTCAATAGCCTCAGTTCAGATAAGCATACAAAAGTGTTTTCAGGTATATCTTCTGTAACGCACCATAAACACCTGAAAAACCACAAAACAAGGATCGAACTTTAGTTAATCTTGTTTGCAATTAAGGTATTTATATTTCTATAAATATCTTTGAGTCTGTTCTAGGTGAGATAGTTATACCTTTTTCAATCCAGTCAACGAGTCTTCTGGATTCAACTTCAATAGGCATGATTTTCTTGATCTTCATCTATGTCACAAAATAAAGTAACTAAATTCATCACATACCTGTAAAAGACTACTTCAAATAGAAACAATATAATGACAAATTATTCGCGAAGAAATTTTGAGAGTTTTAAGTAAATCTGACAAGAAGCTTAGTTTGCCTAAAGCAGGAACTGATTTATGATTAAAATAGTTCTCAGCGAAAAGACCTCTGACTAGAATATACTGCAAGAAACTCATATCCACTTTTGTTCCTCACTGGAATTGATTTCTGCCTCCAATATGATTCTATTTTCTCACAGATATGGGGTGGTAAACCAAAATATGGCAAAGGTCAAACATCTGAAGTGGATGGTCTTGTAAACCGAAAGAGTAAAAGTAACAAGAAGAGAAAAGCTGGGAATGCTGCTAATGTTACAGAGGAACAATAAGAGAATGTTCAGGTGGAAGATTTTGCTGAGAATCTGAAACCAACGGCTGATAAAAAAAAAGAAGAAGAGGGTTTTGGTTTGTATATATGATATCTGATTCAGTTTATGGAACAATTGCTTGTTTTTTTACCGATCTATTTCCTCAATGACTTGTCCTTTCGGTGTGTATAATTAGCTTCTCCTCGAACCTACTTGCACATTACAAAAACATACAAATGTCACAAAAGACATACACGGAATAATCATGTTAAAACAAATTCAGAACTTCTACGAAGCGACATAACTAACAGTTAGCCACATTAAATTCAGCGAGCAACTAGCAGATATATCTCTTCAGATGTGTATAATTAGCTTTTCGTTGAACCTACATACGCATTACAAAGATATCACACAACAATTATTTGCACCAATTCCTTACTTTTACGGGAGACGAAACTGTTAGTTAGCCACATAAATTTAGCTGAGAAACTAACTAACCAAACATGTTTTAGCAGGATCGAGACAACAACAGACCGACAAATCTTAAGCAAGTAGTCAATTAAAATCTTAATATGAACTTTGAAGATGATTGGTGGTCTGATTAGATAATTTCCTACGAATTAAATAACTATTACATTTCTTAATTATGAAGAAGATTCACCTGGCAGTGATATTGAAATTTGTCCTCTTCCATGCTGATAGAAGATGATTATATGTTTCTTGCAAATGTTAAGAAATTTCTTCGGATTTTGCATCCAATTTTCTTAGAACAAAACCAGCGATACAACCGTTTTATGAGATAGGGTGAAGCAATTGCGTGATTATCAGCTGTTTTACGAGTCCGCCCGTACCAAATGTTCCAAAAATCAGAGTACCAATTTCTATCTCTTCCTTTCTTCTTCATTTCACTATTTGAAGAGAATTGAACTTGTAATTGATCAAAACCAAAATTTCTCTGTTAGATGGATAGTAATCGCTTTCCATTTAAGAAATCAATTGAAAGAGATTCTAATCATCGAGTAAACCAAGGAAGTTCTATCCAAATGAAAACCCAATTTCCGAATCCGCTCATACAGATATCCAAATCAATCCTTCTTCTTCTTTTTTCTCCTTCTTATCCTCTTCCTGTGATTCTGTACTTGTATAACTTTCTCTAGTAAGAACATAGATTTACTAATTTTTCTTCTTAGAATAACAGCTTCTTCTTCTCCCAAATCATCTTGATTCTTCATCTTCCTTTACTTAATCTACAAATCTTCTCCCAAGGTTTTTCCATTCCTTGATCTCACAGCCTGGATCTGGTAGTATACTGAGGGTTTTCAGTGGTGCGGCGGAAAATGCAAAAGGAGCGTTAGGTTTGGATTATTTGGAATGAGATAAGTCTTTAGTATTAGGGTTTTATGCTATTTATTGTAGTTTGATGTATCATTCACGATTCGGTTAAATGGTACAGACTTACTTTGCATTGCCAAAAGCTCAAACCAATGGTCCAAAGTCCCAAACTTCCAAAGACTTTTATTTAGTTACTTTGCATTGCCAAAAGCTCAAACTAATGGTCCAAATTCCCCAACTTCCAAAGACTTTTATTTAGTTACTTTGCATTGCCAAAAGCTCAAACTAATGGTCCAAAGTCCCCAACTTCCAAAGACTTTTATTCACAATATGTGTACTTAGGCTAAGTCCTATGGGCTAGATTCAGCTGGTAGATTAGCATAAAAATGTTGTAGTTCAAAAAAAAAAAAGTGTTGTCTATTTGGTAACACTAGTCCTCTTTCCTATCATTTGCTCGCAGTTGAACCAGCAGCGAGATAGTAGCGCTGAATGGTTCAGCGCCACAAAAATCACCTTTTCGCTTAATGGTTCAACGCCACAAAAATCACCTTTTCGTTGAACCAAACAGTGTCAGGCGTTGATGGGAACTGCTAATATAGCTGCTATATTAGCACTGCTTAAAAGGTTGTCCCAGCTGAGGTGTTGCTTGATTAGCACACCATAAGACTTAGCCTTAGGACTGTCAACGGTACTTATTGGCGCTTGATATTGGCCATTCCACATCGGTTCCAATAATTTTTACCAGATATTCGTTATCTACAAATCCATTCCATTAATATTAATGAATATCAGATAATACCCTATAATTATCCGATACTTGTGATTCTGCGATATCTCTAACTCTTACTCAGGATGCAGGAGTATGTAAAGAGGCTAGAGGTAATCTTATTCGAGAAGAAATTCAAGAGAAATGCTTGAACTAAAATGTGCAGAAGTTGTCTTCCAACGGGAAATATAGCTAAGTGGATACAATATCAAATTCCAATATCATTTGAAACCAGTCCTGCCGTTGCTATGTTATGATTCGGCTTCCCAGCTTGATTTTTCTGGAGTGGTACTTGATTCTGTTGTTAAAAAGATATGTGGTGGTTATAAATTAAATAGGTAAAAACATAGAAGTATTCAAATTTTGGATATTAACCAACTCAAATCTACAACTAAGGAAAGGCGAAGAAGTGTCCGGAAAGGATTATCAAGACAAAGAAAATTTTAAGGCAAAGAAGGAGACATATAAACAAAGAAAACTTTATTTATGAGCCATCAAGTGGAAGTTTAGTGAAATGAAGAAAATAAACAAGTTTATGAGCCATCAAGTGGAAGTTTAGTGAAATGAAGAAAATAAACAAGATAAAGAACATTGTCCCAAATTTCTATTTTTAAAGTCTTAAATTATTTTTCTAGTTTTATGTCTTGTAAAAATGACTGTAAATGATCAATTTGAAGTTTCTATATCAAAAAAAACGTATTGGTTTTAGTTCAGTCTTACATTTTAATTAGACTCTGTTGAAAATTAAACTTACCATCCCCATCATAATTCTTACCCACTAGTTCTAACAATATTTCAAAAAAGATTCCGGTCACAAAAATCTATATTTACGAAAATGCTATTTTTATAAAAACAAAGATAAATATTTGAAAATCCACATCTTCCAAATTGTGCATCGATTTTTTATGAACTTTATATATTTGGAAAGCTCTTTAAATTATCTATGCAATGAGCATAAATAACAATATCAAAATTTTGTTTTTCAAAACTTTTTTATGCTTTTCCAAAATTTTATATGTTTCCCTTTAAAAGTTAGACATGGTTGAAGAATGAATTGGAAAAATCTTTGAAGAAAATTGATTGATTCAAAAGTACACAAACAATGATCATTAACATATGGTGTCAATGCACCACCAAATTATTTGCAAAGTGGGAAAAAATAGTGTTGTCGACGTGTAACGCTTGTGCTCACTACTTGTATAAAGTAAGATAAATAACTAAACTTACATCTTTACCTAATAAAGTCAAAAATAATTAAACTTACATATAGACTTAAGTTGACAATTAAGAAGTTAAAAAAAAAACATTGGATTATATTTTGGAAACACTTTTAAGATCTCAAAACAACTTTCATATTGAAAGTCTTTTGCTCTGATGCGTCGCCACTCCGCCCGACACCTTTGTTCAATGTCCATCATGGTTTCACCACTCCTCTCATGATTTGAGCTATTTGGAATAATAAAAAAACATACATACTGACATCCTTAATGATCACATTCAAGTGACGAATCAACAAGTTCACATTACGATTATAGAGGTTCATTGTTTCTTCTTCATATTTACGAAATATGTTTTTCCTAAACGAGTGTGCTCCAAGCACACCGTTACCAACGAGAAAATGTCGAGGAAAAAAAACGTAATTCATGCAAATACATACATCTTCCGCGAAAGTAAATTTTTGACCCCGCCTTCTAATTAGAATTTGCACATTTTGGTTAACAGATCTACGATTTTGGACATTGACAGTGAGCCGATTTTGCACATCCGAATGGCTAACGACTTTTTCATTTTCTGCAGCACGTTGGTATCTAATGAACTCAACCATGTTCATCGTTTAGAATATTTTGCGGAAAAAAAATTGTTTTGGATAAACGAAGGGGTGAAAAACGAGGTATGAGATTGAAAAATTCCTGAGAGATTTAGAAATTCTTATATGAGTTAAAATGAGGTTGAAAATTTATATGGGAGGGAATTTTTAGCCGTTAGATAATCAACCACCTAGTGCTGATCTTAGCGTCGGTCGGTCTAAAGACTACCGATGGCGCTTTTATGACCAGCGAACACTAGAAAGACCATCGGGCGATGAAATATCTATCGCCGGATAGAAATTGCGCCTAAGTGCTATTCTTGGCACTTAGGCAGGTGAGTTCGACATTTTGGCGTACCCATAGTGGGTGCTAAAATGTCAAATGATGGTGTTTGACATGGGCATAGGAACCTACCTAAACATTGTTTTCTGTGAGCGTCATGTTAAAATTTATGGATACGAGGATCGACCTGATTTTTGCATACGAGGTCATTGGCTAGAGTGTTGGATATAAAATTTATGGATATTTTATTTCGTATTTGGTGTCACACCTTTGAAACTCAATTGGCGTGATGAAGTGGGTAAGATACAGGGCCGTACCAACTGCTTAGGAAACATAGGCAATCGCCTAGGGCCCCCGAATGATAGGGACCCCATTTTTTATTTTATTTTTAGCTGTGTATTCCACTGTTAGAAAGAAAAAAGAAAAAAAAACTACTGTCAATCCCATAATCATGATTAGCGATTGAACATTGGACTAGTTTTAGTGGATTGGAGAAAATAATAGAGAAAGAAAAAACTATACATGATGTTGTTTTATTTGTTATTTAATTCAGATTTTAGTTCTTCTTTGAATTATGTGACGTACAACATTGCGTCCCATAATTCAAATGCTATTTTCCAGAAGAAACTTAAAGGCCTATTGAAGTGTTGAGTTTCTTGATATATATGAAGGTTCCTACGCAAATGCAAAAATTGCATATAAGATTTTATTGACAATTCCAGTTACAGTTGCTTCTGCAGAAATAAGTTTTTCGAAGTTAAAGTTGATCAAGTCTTAGCTTCGGTGGAAAATGGCACAAGACAGATTAAATGACCTAGAGATATTATCTATCGAGATCGACATGGTAAATAACATCGATTACGATATGATAATTGATGATTCATCTAGGAGGCCAGGAAGATTAATTTTTCGTAGATTAACTATTCTTGTGTAGTCGTTTTTCATTTGAAAATTTTATTACATACTTATCTTATTGTTTATTTTTTTGAAACATACTTATGTTGTCGATCTTCTTACTTTAAAAGATCGGGAAAAAAAGTTTTAGGGCCCCTATTTTCGGTTTTCTCCTAGGGCCCCTAAAAAAACTTGGTACGACCCTGGTAAGATATAGCATGTTGTACTCTCAATCATTCTCCATTCTCCTACAAATTACTATGGAACAGCCAATTAAAAATCGAGAAATTGCTTTTCCCATCTATAAAAGCTTCAACTATTTTAGGTAAAAATGGAATTTACCATCAGTGAAAAATCGAAATATGTTAGCTTTTCAGGCTACAACACAGTCATAACACATCCGTTCTCCGGAGATGCATAACAAAGAGCTATTGGAGGTAGAGACATTTGTTCAATCGACTAACAACAAATGAAAGTCCCACAAAGTTGGGATATGTATGGGTTTAGCCACTCGAATGAAAAGTATATATATCCATCTGGTCGGGAAATCTCAAGTATTTTTATGTGGAGTGGAATCTATAGAGGATGTAGTGTGATTTCACTGGGAATGCCATGAATCACAAGGTCTTAACGATGAGATTTTTCGTTGGTTGATTAAGAATTTACTAGTTTCAGATGTTCCAATATTTTTAATATGGCGGAAATAAGTGACAGAATATGAAAGAAAACAAGAACGAACTAAGAAACATATGAAGAACATGCCATTTGTTTCAGTGGAAATGCTATGCACTGATCTACAGATCCCTTGTTATACAAGCCGATTTTCTACACATATACGTACATCCAATGTTTTTATGTATAGGGTATGGTAAACAAAAGTTGTAATACATTCCAAGGGAGCGCAACAAACAAAGTAGAAATTGAAGTGGTGTGCGTCTAGGAGGCGTAGTAGATTTGGATCATTCCTTGTGTTGAATTTGAGTATGTTTCCCCGGCATCACACGTACTTAAAGTCAGACAAAAGTTTAGAAATAGGATAAATGCAGTACGAAGCAATTTAGAAATAAAAGTTTCAATAGACTATGGTAATGATCAAATAGGCAAACAAAAGAAGTAACAATAAGCATGATAAGACCAAATATCGGCTTATCCTAGCAAAAGTAGCAACTGCACTGACTTACCAGACTAATGTTTTTTATTTGGTTGAAAAGAATGCTCCAGATTCACACAGTTTGAGAAACAAGAGACGAAACATATAACACACCTGCAATTTCTTTCAAGTGGTACCACGTATAACACGGACTCGATCTTGAATTAACTTACTCTCCCAAGGTGCTATATCCTTAAAACCATGCTCTGGAAGTTTCTCAAATGGTTATTTCCACTGATCGTTCTTAGCAAGATCATATGTAGCTGCACGTATTGCTTTCTTGTTTGGTCCACAAGGCCTCACTGAAGTAAGCGTCTCATAGGCTGTACTCAGCACTTAAGGTCTTCTCATATGCCGAATACCGATTTCTTTACATCTCTTAACAATCAATTGCAAATAAAATCCCCCAAAACTTAATATCTATGTCTTGTTGCAAATTCAAAATGTAAGCAACATTCATCTCCTCTCTTGAATGATCGATCTGTGTCCTCGGGCTTCTGTGGTTGAGATCCCACAACCACACATTTCATCCCTCTCAAATTATCCAGTAGAAGTATAATTAAGTTTATAGTTCATCCCTACACCACACATTTCCACTTAATCTTGTTACACAAATCAAACAACTAATATGTCCAAAACCCTCAAACATTCTCAAACATAAAAAAAAAATGAAATGACAAATGGAGTTTTGTTAATTACGTACCAAGATCATGGTAATACCCGTAAGGGTTTCTCATCATCATCTTCATAGCTGTATTACTCATCAATTTTCCCACCACCACTAGTACAGTAGTACTAGCACTGCTACTGCTGCTGATACCTTTTGCTTTTTACACATAAATCCCAACTTAAGAACAAACTAGACTAGAACGAGCAAAATACGAATTGTATCCATGTGCACTTGACTTTCCAGTTGCCACAACCTTCGTTTCCTCGAAGTACCACTCCGAGCTATGATACGAACTGGGTCACTGCACAAGTTGCATTTGCAATGGTTTTAAGTGCCAATGCAGGCTGCCTTTTCAAACATGATAATCGACAGGAAACACCATAAAATCCATCTTTCAACCAGCAATCAATGGAACCCATCTCTGTTCCGGTTTCGAAACCGCTCGTACACATTACCCAAATCCACCAAACAAGAATAACTTTTCTTATTCTTAGTACGCCATCCTTCAAATATATATTGTTGTTTGAAGTCTGCTATGTTCTTATTCAAGATTTGGAGTTTAACTGTGTAACAAATATTAGGAATTCCTCTAATGAAAACCCCATTTCCGAATCCGATTTAGCCTTTTCTTCTGGAGATACAAATGGACGTGATTGACTCGTTGAACCTATACTGAACTTAACAATTTCATCAACAGCTGGATCACTTGTAACCTGTATGGAATTCGAATCATCTTTTTCTGGGTTCTCATCTGTCTCAGTTGTATCAAGTTCTGCTTCATCATTATCCACCCCATTAAAATCTGCATCATTACCCACACCATCAAATTCTTTTGCTGTTGCATCAGGAATCATGTCTGAGAAGGCTTTGAAGTAGTTTTCATTCATCATCTCTTTCATTTTTGGCACAAATTGTTCATCACTAGAGTCCATCTTCTTCATTTGTTCCCAATTGGACTTTATAGTCATCCTAAAACTGCAATGATTTATTTATTAGCTAGTTTAATTTACAATTACAATTGAATATCTGTGTATGGATCAGTTTAATTTCATCTTAAAGTGTAGCTTTCCAAAAAAAATCAATTTACATCGAAAAATTTACTTCAAATTTGGAGTTTGAAGTCTAATTTTTAGTTTGCATTACTTGCACATGTACCTTAAATGAAAACCCCATTTCCGAATCGGCTCATACAAATATCCAAATCAATCCTTATTCTTTTTTCTTCTCCTTCTCCTCTTCCTGCGATTCTGTACTTGTATGACCACCATAGATTTACTAAATTTTCTTCTAACAATAAAATCTTCTTCTTCATCTTCCTTTCTTTAATCTACAAATCGTCTCTCAAGGTTTTTCCATTCATTGAGCCCACAGCCTGGATCTGGTAGTATTTAGGGCGTTTTTCAGTGGTGCGGCGGAAAATGCATTGCAGACCTCAGAAGAGGGATTGTTGAGCTTGGAATGAGATAAGGTTGAGAGGATTAGGGTTTTAACTTATTTATATCCTAGGGTTTTCACCTTTTTTACTGTCGTTTGATGTTTTACCATGTAGATTAGGGCAACTCCAGATTTTCACTATTTTACCATGTGGATAACTTAGGACAACTCCGAAAAAATGTATCCCACGCAAAAACATTGGAGTCACTTGAAATACTTTTTTTTTTTATAGTAGGAAATCCTAAATGATGAAAATAATAAAAAAACAATAAAAGTTCAAGAGAGTTTTTACATGAAACTAGTTAGAAGCCTAGCAATAAGTAGGGCTCCAACACCTTTTTCAATAGCTAAACCTACTCTAACGAAAAGAAAATTACCAACTTTTACATTGCATCATGCCTAGCTATGTAGTTGTTCAACCTTTTCAAAAACTCGATGGTTCCAATACCAAGTTGACCCAAGGTAATAAAAGCTATGGTACCAAAACTATAACCATTAGCACTACATATATCAAGATATTTAACCCGCTTACGCTCAATAGCTTTAGCCAAGGAAAGGCCCGGTGTAAAGGCTTGCACACCACCTCTAGTAAAATGAGAAACCACAGTCACATCAAAACAAGTATCACGACCCTCTTCCCAATTGTAAACCAATATATCTACCGGCCTAGCATCACTACCATCACGAAAAAGGAACCTCAAAGCTGCATCAACTTTAGAAGGTACACTAGCACGATAACAAATATCCACAAAGTATCTCAACAAGATCATGGCGAAACTTAATACCAACCTCACTAGCACTATGAACCGCGTGACCACCATAAACATCCATGCCCCTATTGCAGCATATACAAGAACCGTTGGCACCAAACAAGTGGATGCCAAGTTTGTAGCTAAGCACAACACCCAACTGACATGACCCAATTTTCTGTCCTAAACCATCAGCAGGAATAACAATAAGAAAATCATGTGCATGTATAGTTTTATTGCACTGCCAAAATGCTAAATCTCTTCTTGAGGTACCAAAAAGAGAAGGCATGTCCTTAGTCACAACTGCAAAACATTGAACTGTCAAAGTATGCATAGGGTTGGGGGCAGTAACAAGATTGTAAAGCTGAGACGAAGAAACACCACTAACTTGAAGGAAATTGTCAAAAGTATTTTGATATTCTAAGCCTTTAACCGGAATGCTGTACATTGTAGGATGCTCTCCTGCAGTTGCAAAGTCTGAGAACAAGAGGCCAAGTAACAATATTGCATGGTATCAAACATGGAATATATGCCTATACTACCATCCCTAATAGGTAAGGAAGTAACAAACCATACCCTATACCATCGCCATCCACCAATTTTCCCATAAAATTTGAAAGATATTTTTCAAACACAGCCTGAGCATCTTTCATATTTTATTTGTTTTTCTATTTCGTAAATTATATTTCATTAACTTAAGCACCGGCGGCTAAGGCTCCAATTATATCTAATATGGAGAGGGATGGAATTACTCCCTTGTGATTTTTTATTTTTTTATTTTTTGAAGAAAAAGGTTAAATTCATTCGAGATGAAGAAAAAAGAAAAAAGAATACAAGATGAGAGTGCCTAGGCGAGCCCAAAGGTGGGAGAAATACTCCACCAAAAACAAAGAAAAAAGAAACTGAAAAAGTGTTAAAAACCAACTCACCAACAGAGAACACAAACGACAAGAAATAAAAATAACAAATTGCTTATATTTTTAGCCGCGGATATTTGGCCTTTCCCCAAATTTTCAGTGTTTCCGGTATTCGGAATTTCACCATTCCATTTGAGCCGTGAAAGCTCCCTGTTTGTTTTCCTTCCAAGTTTATCTTCATAATTCAGCTATTGAGAGTATTTTTCATCTTCCACTTCATAGTATTCTTCCCCATCATCCTCATAGTATTTGTCATCTTCCACTTCATAAAACATCCATTTGTTGTCTTTTTTTGGACTTTTAATTGAAGAACCAGAACCGATAAAAAGTGAAAATTCATCAAACGGGAAGTTTACAATGAGATGGATAAAAGACTTGACTCAGAAGAGTTTCAGTCTATCAATCAAACTTTGATACTAAAGGGAAAACGGAAAAAAAATGGTTGGAGTAGAATTACAACTCAAACTTTACTCACACTAATCAACGTAACTTTGTTTTTGTTTTTTGTTCTTTGAATAGGATTTAGCACTGTAATATAGGAGCATATGCAACAACTGGTTCTTTGTTACCGGTTGTTTCAGCCAAACTTTTTACAATAAGCTCTCGCGGATAAGATACTAACATCAAAGTAATATTAGCATAAGACCTTCACCTGCTATAGCCGCATTAAGCATCTTTGCCAATTCAGGATATGTTTGTTTCAATCATGCTATTTTCTTCATTTGTTTCTTTACGTATCTGTTCGAATAAACATTAGCTTCATGACAAGAACCCCGAAATTTTAGATATACCTCTTCCAGTGTGCGTATAACTAGCTTCTCCTTGAACCTACATACACATTGCAAAGACACAGAGATATTACAAAAGACAGATACGCAGTAGTTACACAGATTCAGAACTTCTATGAGCCGATATAGCAACCACCTAGTAAATTTAGCGTGGGCTAAACTATTCACACATGTTGTAGCAAATCAAGACAACAGGCACATGAAGCTTAAGCAAGTAATCAATTAAAAGCAGAATGAATATATGGTATTCCTTCGTAGAATCATATAACTACAGCCTTTGTAAAGAAGAATCACCTTACAGCGAAACTGAAATTTGTCCTTGGTGATCCAAAATAACTCTCTGAGTTTTAAAATTTCGATTCAACGGTTCCTGGCAAACCTGAATTTTGATGCCGAAAATTAGAAGTACCATCCAGTGTGCGTCAAGAGATTTTTGAATGATATAATCTCTCAAGATTACTACATCTTTGATATCTTGGGAAGATTTTTGTCAACTGTTTCCGAGTCCGCTCATACCAATGATCCAATGAGTACATGAACCAATTTATTCTCTTCCTTTCCATTGTAGAATGCAAAATCAAATAACTGAACCCAGCCTTTGTAAAGATGAATCACTTCAGCCCGAGTAAAAGGAAATTTGGCCCGTCTTCCACGTTGAGTGAATATCATGGTCCGAATTCCAATTTCAAACATTGTTCAGATGGGTAAAAGAGAACAACAATGAAATTACTGAATCCTCCGAGATAGTCAAGATGAACAAACAGAACCAAAAATGTGAAGGGATGGCTGACGATACGAGAACAACTCTTGAATCTCTTACTGAAAATCCTTCTAAATTGAGCGTTCATTACAAAAGGAAATCCTTCCACTCCATCTTGGATCTCTCTTCCAATTTCCAAGACCGCTCATACCGATTATCCAAATCAACCCTTCTCATTTTTTCTTCTTCTTCTTGTGATTACGTTGATACAACTTAGATTTACTATATTTTCTTCTTACATCACCTTCTTCTTCTTCCATATCTTTCTTGTTATTGATCTCTGGTATAATGATTTTCACTGGTGCGGCGGAAGGTGCAGATCTAAGAGAATAGTTTTGATTTTGGAATGAGAAATGTTAAGGGCCAGGGTTTTAAGATTCTTTACATCCTTACTTTTACTATTTACTATGTTACTCTTGTTTTTACCGTGTAGTACACATATGGGCTGTTTTCACTTTGTACTTCACATAAGGGCAACTTCTGTAAAATGTTGATTTGGATACAAAAGTCCTCAAACGGTGCATGTATTCTATTAAGAAAAGTTGGATTAAATTTAATATATTTTTTTTTGAGTAGAAAGGTTAATATATTGAAAAAAGAAAAAGAAAACAAACATACAGAAAAGGAACAAGCACAACCGAGCAAACAAGAGCTCAATCTACAGCCAAACTCAGACCAAAAAGAAAAACGCCCTAGCAACAAGCTAAGCCAAAAAAACATAAACAACAGGCTACCCTTTCTTCTTGGAAGACTTCCTATGTCCTCTGCCTAGATTGTCATTGCCCAAATCATTCTTCAAACCTAGTTTTCCAAGCTCCCTTTCTAATTTAGTCTTTTGGTATTTATCATCTATCTCGCTGAAAATGCTCATCTTCTCTTCTTTTGAGCACCCACTATCGGCTCCTATCATCACTGAAAAATTTAGCAATTTTTCCACATGTTGAGTGCTAGTCCTTGGTGTTGCGTTTGGGATAACATCCAGAGATTTGGTCCTCACTAATTCATCATCACTTGAAGGGTCCATATCTTCATTACTATTTCCAATTGCATTAGAATCTTCAATACCATGAGAAACGCTAGACTCTGGAATTTCCTCAAATATCTCCATACCTATAGTTTCAGAATCAGAGTCAAGAACACTATAAGTATTCAAAACTTTTGTAGTCTTCATTGTCTTGTTTCCTTTTTTCCCAGCTTTTTTCTTCTTTGGATTTTCCCAAATTCTATCAGAAGTAATAGGATCATTTCCTACAATCTTTCCGGTGACTGATTTCACAATGCTGATCTCCATCTCGTCTGTTTGTTCTCTTTCAACCACTGGAACCTCATTTGTAGCCAGTGTTTCAACCACCATAGGGATTTGAGCAACTAAAGTTGAAACTTCAGCTTTATCCCTTGTGTTCACAATCAATTCTACATTGTTTTCAGCAACTACAACTTCAGAATTAACTGGAGTTGAAATCTGAGGCGCTGAGTTATCCTTAGGCTTAGGAATTAAGCTACATTTGGCTTCTGAATGCCCAAAAGTCTTGCAATGGGAACAAGCATTAGGACGCCATGGGTACTCTGCCTTCACTACCAGTTTTACATTATCCACTAGAATAGGTAAATCTTCTGGAAATTCACAATCAGCTGCAACTTCAACCAAGATCCTGGCATAAGACATCCTGGTCTTCAACGCTGTTGGAGTATCCGTCATTATTGGAGTCCCAACGATACTTGCAATCCTAGATAACCCGAATTCATTCCAAAGGTAGAGAGGAACCTGCCTGAGATTCATCCACACCGGAACTGAAGTAATAGCCTCAATATTTTGCTCAATAGCAATGGCCCAGGGACGAATTAGAAAGAGTTTCTTAGTTATAAAAACTGAACCCAATTCTAAAACTTTAACCCTATCATCTTCTTGAGCAAATTTGAACAAAAAAGCTTGTTCACCATGGATAGTCATGGAGAATTCTCCTTTCAACTTCCACTGAGCAATTAAACTTTCTTTCACAAAGGGGAATTGGATTTTCTTGCCAACAAAATACCCTACTACATAAGATTCACAATCAGAAAAGTGAGTTTTGAGTTCACCTGAATTAAAAACAGCTGTAGATACTCCATCGATTTCCTTTGCTGCATCAAAAGTAAGCTTGGTAGAGAGGTTTGCCTGCATATTGCTGCTACCTAAACAACCAGAATAGCTTAAAGGTTTCTGAGATTGATTCGAATTTGAGGTAGATTGTGGATCTGAAATTGGATTAGGTTTAGTACTATTAACCCCCGATAACGGTGGAAAATCTCCAAACCCAATGTTAATCTCAGCTAAAGAAGCAGGATTAGGTGATTCTTCAGTCGAAATAGAGCAAGAAGGAGGAAAGGCAGAAGAATCATGGCTTGCAGCCATGGAAGAACTCGGAAGAAAAAATCGCCTCTAAATCTCTAGCCACGTCATCAGACGATGAAAGAGAAAAAAAAGTCGACAGCTTCGATGGATTAAATTTAATATATGTTTCAAAGTGATCCGGAGTCGGCATTTCAGTTACAAAGAGATTAAAGAGGCTACACAATACTTCAGCCCTACAAACAAGATCGGTCAAGGTGGTTCTGGATCAATTTATAAGGTATTGAAGAAAATAAAATGTGGCAACTTTCGGGGATGGATTACTTGGTCATATGAACACCGGTTATATGTATCAAAAGGATAATATATAGATTACACTGACTGGAATTGATATGTTTCTTCCTTACAAAAATATGTGCATCACAAGGCAAAAGAAATTCCAGATTGGGAGCGATGTGTGTAGCAGGTATGAAGTTGTTGCCATGAAGTGGATATAGCTAGTTCAAGAGGTACTCAACTTTCAATAATTCGTGCCCACCATTTGCAACTTCTTGTGGTATTGTTTCCTTCCCCTCCTGTGTTCAGTATACTCGCACTGCGCCCAGCTTGGCCTATCCCTGACAATTTAGTTTTGGTCCCCGATTCTCAAAAGACTATCATATACTTCTCATTATCAGTTCTGCAAATATTGAGGCCAAAACTGAAAGCAGCTTGAGCGGATTAGGAAATGGAGGACAGAGCCAAGTATCTTGCAGTTTTGTCTTTTATAGACCCTGACCTCCTGTGCTAGCCATCGATCAACTGTTACTGCGGTTTGGTCATTCTTTCAGCCTTGGCATCCAATCAAAATTCCTCCTGCCAATTCATCATCATAATAGAGGTATGGTTAGTGTTTTAGTTTTGGATAATTAAAACTATAATATCCTCCTAACAAAAAAAAAAAAAAATCCTATCAGAATTATTATACCATTCAAAAATCAAAACATTTATAAGCTATTAATCAAATAAATGAGAGTATTAACTTTAGTTCATGCATCTATGATCCCGGGGGACATACTTAACATTAGAACACAATACACAAAAGAGTTGAGGAAGATAATCAAGGGGATAGGGTGTTGTTTGCAATCGCGGATGTTAGGCCATGAATAGTGAAATTTTACCTCAAGTGGACACTAATAACTGATAGGGTGTTGTTTCTACAATGGTGGAAACATGGGCAAAAAACAAACAGGACAAAATTAATAACAAATGTAAACAAGGCCTAAGAAACTTTCAGTGACATCCTCATAATACATAAGCTTCGTCAAAATTATATGCTGAAACAAATAACAAAATAAAATTATAGACGTGAAGCTTACTCGAACACCTAATAATGCTTTGATATGAAGAGCATAATGAATTTTTTTACCTCTTCTGGCATAGGTATAGAATTCGCATCAACTGAACCAGAGTTCGGAACATTTTACAAGCAGAACTCCTGCCAAAACCAAGTAATCAGTGTCTAAACACAATTAGCAATGTCATCCATTGGATTTGAAACCATAGAGTGCAAGAAATAACAACAAAATCCAAAACATCAAATGCTTACTATTATGCCATGTTTTATTTGTGTAGTGTCTATATTGACATTGACTGGCATGTTGCTCCTTGTTTCTTATTCCCGGTCCAACTTATGTTCAACATTACCTCTTCACTGTCAAATACGTCAGAATTTGAATAGCTAAATGAAACCACACAACGTCCAATCCATTCATGTATGAGTATAAATTTCATTTATCAGTCTTCACCCAGAATTCAAAGCTACTTTAAGAGTACATACTCAAGATAAATCCAACTCTAGCTTATCAATGACTAAATCTGCTGGCTTATCAAACGAAAGAAGAAGTGAGATTTAACATACACGCATATTCTTCTATCACAGGTCCTTCAATAGCCTCAGTTTAGATAAGCATACAAAAGTGTTTTCAGTATATTTTCTGTAACGCATCATAAACACCTGAAAAACCACAAGAAAAGGATCGAACTTCAGGTAATCTTGATTGCAGTTAAGGTATTTATCTGTGTGCCTGTTGTAAGTGAGATCGTTATACCTTTTTCAATCCAGTCAATGAATCTACTGGATTCAACATCAATAGGCATGTTTTTCTTGATCTTCATCTATGTCACAAAATAAAGTAACAAAATTCATCACATACCTTTAAAAGACTACTTTACTTCTAAATAGAAACAATATAAAAAATTATTCGCGAAGAAATTTAGAGGGTTTGAAGTAAATCTGACAAGAATCTTAAATTACCTAAAGCAAGAACTGATATATCATTGAAATAGTTCTCAGAGAAAAGACCTTTGATGCAGATAAGCCGCAATAAAATCATATCCACTTTTGTTCCTCACTGGAATTGATTTCTGCCTCTAGTATGATTCTATTTTCTCACAGATATGGGGTGGTGAGCCAAAATACGGTGAAGGTCAAACATCTGAAGTGGATGGTCTTATAAACTGAAAGAGTAAAAGTAAGAAGAAGCAAAAAGCTAGTAATGCTGCTAGTGTTTTGGAGGAACAATCTCTTAAGGTGTGTATAATTAGTTTCTCCTTGAACGCTAAATACACATTACAAAGACATACAAATGTCACAAAAGACATACACCCAATAATCATGTTAAAACAAATTCAGAACTTCTAGGAAGCGACATAACTAACAGTTAACCACATTATATTCAGCGAGTAACAAGCAGCTACCCTTCAAATGTGTATAATTAGCTTCTCCTTGAACCTACATACACATTACGAAGATATCACACAACAATTATTGACACTAATTCCTTACTTTTAAGGGGGGCAAAACTAACAGTTAACCACCTAAATTTAGCTGAGCAACTAACTAACCAAACATGTTTTAGCAAGATCGAGACAACAACAGACCAACAAATCTTAAGCAAGTAGTTAATTAAAAGCAAAATGAACTTTGAAGATGATTATTGGTGGTATGATTACATAATTTCCTACGAGTCAAATAACTACTACGTCTACATCCCTTAATTATTAAGAAGATTCACCTGGCAGTGATATTGAAATTTGTCCTCTTCCATACTGATCGAAGATGACTATATGTTTCTTCCAAATGTTGGGAAATTTCTTCGATTTCGCATCAAAGTTTCTTAGATCAAAACCAGCGATGCAGCCATTTTATGAGATAGGGTGAAGCACTTGCCCGATTATCAGCTGTTTTCCGAGTCCGCTCATACCAAATGATCCAAAAATCAGAGTACCAATTTCTTTCTCATCCTATCTTCTTCACTTCATTATTGGTAGAAGAAAATTGAGGTTGCGATAGATCCTAATACCTAAATTTCTTTATTAGATGGACAGTAATCTGCATCTAGCTTTCCATTTAAGAAATCAATTGAAAGAGATTCCAATCATCGAGTGAACGAAGAAGATTCCAAAATAACGCCTGAAAATGAGAAGTTTAATCAGCATCTGTTTTCGAATCCGCTGATACCAATGATTTTGATCCAATCAAGAGTCCGTGAACCAATTTCCTTCTCTTCCTTTTCTTCTTCATTTCATTAATTAGAGAATATAGTTTGTGATTGATCGATTTCAAAAGCTAAATTTCGTAATGAGCATAGGTTTTTCACTGGTGCGGCGGAAAGTGCAGATCCAAGATTTTGATGTGTTTGGAATGAGAAACGTTTAGGGGCTGGTAGGGTTTTAAGATTCTTTTATTTTTTACTTTAGCACCTGTTTTACTTTTTACCATTTTACAGTTTTACCGACTCTTGATGAACTTTTAGTAGAAATCTAGACTTTAGTTGATACCAGTAAAAACAAAGTAAAAATATATTCTCACTGATCAAGGTAACATCTTTTTCCTTCTCATTTTATCAATCAAGTTAACAATTAGTACTTTTCTTTGTTATGATTTTTAAAACTTATTTTAACAAATTGTTTCTTGAAAATTTGAAGAGGAAATTTCACTTTCAAACAGATTAAAGTTGCTGCTCAAGAACAAAGAAATCAAAGAAAGTATTTCCAAATGAAGTAAACGCAATTTCTACATGAAGACACCCAAAAATTGTTCGATTGCTTGGGCATTGTGTTGCAGAGGATACTATCAGTATATGGATACACGGCCGATTGAAGCTTAAGCAATGCATTACTGGTTAACTAACATGCTATGCTCATTTCTCCTTAACATTCTTCACCTGCTCATTTCTCCTTAACATTCTTCACCTGCTACTTGTGCTTCTGCTTTAACTTTAATGTTCGCCTGCTTCTGCTTTAGCATTAGGCTGAATGGCTTGTCCTAACAACCCCTTCTACGACAAGGACCCCTAACCATTAGATACATCTCTTCAGGAGTACCGTATAATTAGCTTCTCCTCGAGCCTACATATAATAAACAATACTCCCTCCGCCACTAAAAGATAGGCTTGTTTGGTTTTCATAAAAATTATATTGTTTGCAGAGGCTCCATCTAATATGGATAGGGCTGGAATTGCCCCTCTAATTGAAGAACCAGAACCAATAAAAAGTGAAAGTTCATCAAACGAAAAGTGTACAATGAGATGGATAATGAGGATGGTGGTGTTACAACATCTAAAGGCAAAAAGAAAAAACATGGTTGGAGTTAGCACTGTAATATAGGAGCATATGCAACAAGGATTTCTTGTACCAGTTGTTTCACATTTGTGCACATTGAATCGTAATGCAAACTAAAAATCAAAGAGAAACAGGATTAGGTGTTCTACAGTACCTTAATATTGTACATTCCTTGTATAAATTTACAAAATGAGTTTTCTAGTTACAAAAGAAACAGATTTCATGGTTATGCACAAACTTACAAAAGAAGCTTGAAAGAGCTACGAGTTTGTTGCTTCACCATCTGCCTTAAGTTTAATAGGTGCAAAGATTGTTTGAGGAATACATATTGAACTTCAAATCTTAGAAATGCAGTAAAACAGTTTATGGTTCAGTTAAGAAGAATCACTTGTTAAGTAGAAAGTCAAAACCAATCAAAATCTGCAAATAAAACTAAAAATGCTATCGTGATTAGTGGCTTGCTGTGTGGTAGGTGATTTGGATTTCAACCACCAGCCTACCACGTTTCCCTCCCTAACTAAACCACCACCAGTTAACCACTATACCACATATTCTGTGTTTTCTCCAACGAACCAATTGAGATGAGTTAACAACTTAAAAACCAACTAGATTTGTTATTACACAATTAAAAGCATATAAGAAACACCTAATTGAAGATCATCAGTTGTGTTCCCTAATTCCATTCCTAATCTTCTGCAGAAAAAAGAGTATACAATCGACAGGAAACACCGTAAAATCATCTTTCGACCGGCAATCAATGGAACCCAAATAAGGGATCATACAGATTACCCGAATCAACGAAACAAGTCAGAATAACTTTTCTTCTTCTTAGTACACCATCCTTCCAATATATCTTCTTGTTTGAAGTCTGATGTGTTCTTTTTCAAGATTTGAAGTTCAACTGAGAAACAAATGTTGAAAAATATTGATAACAATCGTATTCAACTGTGAAAAAATACTTAGCTTGCACTGATGTGTGATTGTTGTCCCAGGAGATGCACTGATGATAGTAACAAAAAACCGTAGTAGAAGCACGTATAAAATACACTGACCTAAAGGTAATATTGCCTACTACTCCTCTGAGATGCTATAGCATTTGGAAAATCACCTCCAGGATACAACTACTGTTAGTACTCCTCTTCGTAGCATACAAAGAAAATACTTCTTAGAACTTGGCAGCAGAAATCAAAAACAATAATCTTAAAAACAAAGTTATTATTCAAAACGTTTTCAGAGTAATAATATAACTTATTGTTTCTGAAAATGGAGTGGTAGCAGAAGAACTAATTGTTTCTGAAGTTTCTGAAAATAACTTATTGATTTTCTGTATATCAGAAAATTTATGTTTCTGAAGACTAAGAGAGTTTCTATAAGTAGCAGAGAAGAAAGAAGAAAGAAGAAGATGTTCTTCTGGTGTATTTTGAAACTGAAGCCTTAACTCGTATTTATAGGTGAGAAAATCAATTCGAACGTTTGAGCGACACAGATCCGTAAATCACGCTTTCAATTTGTCGAGCACTTAACGAAAGTTAAGTAAAAGCAGGCGTTAAAATAACAGTGCCATTTGTTTTGGTCGGACATTTAAAATTCGATATTCGTTACGATGAAAACAGTATGCACAGGTGTCAAGAAGATAGAAGGAATCCCAAGCGTGACTGACTCTTCACGAGGAAGGACCGTGCGCACGGGTGTTAAGAAAAACCGTGTATAATTTGTGAGACCATGAGACCAAATTCAAAATTTCAGTAAAAATATATACTCTAATTGAACCCACACCCTCTCCCTCTCCCACTCCCTCTCCCTAGCCCGACCCGACGGACGGCGGCGGCGTGCGTTATTATGTGCGAAGCACCGCGTGAACGGGAAATACAACTTTTCCATAAAGTTGTACGGGTAAGGCAACCTTGCCATTAGTATAGGTCTTCCCCCAACCACACAAAGATCTAAAGACCCAAAGGCCCATGACCTTAAGGCAAAACCCATGGTATTTAAGTCTAAAATCCTTAGGATTTTAGTCTATGTGGGACTAATGTTTTATTCATTCAAATGAAAAAACTAACTAGGGGAAACTAGGGGGAAATATGTCTTGGGTTCAAAACATGGTCCATGCATTATTGTTTTAAAAACCAAATACATTTTTTCTAACAATCCCCCACATGAATAATAAAACATGTCGATAAAACACGAGAAAACATAAGGCATCAATATAGGCTAAGGTTTCCCAAAGATTGAACCTTAACTTAGTGAGAGGTTACCCGAAATGCTTGTTGTAACGGTGAACGCAATGTCTTGAACCTCCAACATTGAATGCAATTCAGAAATAACATCCACACTTGATACCTCAAACGAAAGCTTCCAAGATCTTGCCGTTGTGCCCATTTTGGCCGTGGGCTTAAATCCCGGACTTAATGAATGTATTTAGAGAATTATCTCATATTCTCATAGGAAGCGGCCCCACTTCCAACATCCACAAAGTTGAGTCCATAAAAAGTGTCCTGCCATACCCCGATTTAATCAAAGCCATGGAACCCATTAAGATCTCGACAGATCATCCTAAATTCTGCAGGCAGCACTATCACGCGGTTACACCATAGGGAGGGACAAAGATAGTGCTTTCCAATATCACCATAAATTAGTTGTCTCATTGAACCTTGATATTGGATATGATCCAATCACAAGGTTGAGTATCGTTCATGGTAATTTATTCTATGAGCTTAAGTCCCATCCCTCTCGATGTAGATCTAACTACCTCTCTAGATAATCCTTTCGTCAAAGGATCTGCAATATTATCCTTGGAATTTTCAAAGTCTGTTGAAATAATACCAGTAGAGAGTAGTTGTTTTACCGTCTTGTGTCTTCTTCGTAGATGTATAGACTTTCCGTTGTATACACTATTCCTTGCGCAACCAATAGCAGCTTGACTGTCACAATGGATTGCGATTGAAGACACAGGCTTGGGCCAGAGCGGAATTCCTCCTAGGAAACATCGTATCCATTCAGCTTCCTCTCCAGCTTTCTCCAAGGCTATAAACTCCGACTCCATAGTGGATCGAGTTATACATGTCTGTTTGGAATACTTCCATGACACAGACGCACCTCCAAGTGTGAATATGTACCCACTAGTGGACTTGCACTCATATGAATCTGATATCCAGTTGGCATCACAATACCCTTCCAGCACATCAGGATACTTCCCAAATCTTAAGCAATAGTTTGAGGTGCCTCTCAGGTAACGTAGAACTCTAGAGAGAGCATGCCAGTGATCCTACCCTGGGTTACAAGTGTACCTGCTTAATCTACTCACAGAGTAAGCAATATCAGGTCTTGTACAGTTCATCAGATACATAAGACTACCAATAATGCGAGAATACTCAAGTTGATCAATTCCCTCACCCTTGTTCTTTTTCAATTTACAAGCGGGATCATAAGGAGTAGAAGCAGGTTTAGCACTTTCATGATTAAATCTCTTAAGTACAGTTTCAACATAATGAGATTGACTAAAACTATATCCATCAGAACTCTTTCTGATTTTCATCCCTAAGATTACATCAGTAGGGCCTAAGTCTTTCATGTCAAAATTTTCTCTAAGCATGCTTTTAATGGTATTAATTATATCAAGGTTACTGCCTAGTATGAGCATATCATCAACATACAGGCACACAATAACATGATAATCATCCACAGATTTAATGTAAACACATTTATCAGATTCATTAACCTTGAAGCCATTAGAGATCATTACATGATTAAATTTTTCATGCCATTGTTTAGGTGCTTGTTTTAAACCGTAAAGAGATTTGTTCAATTTGCATACTTTGTTTTCACAAACTTTCACAATAAAGCCTTCAGGTTGGTCCATATAAATTTCTTCATTCAATTCACCATATAAAAATGCAGTTTTAACATCCATCTGATGTATATGCAAACCATAAATAGAAGTAATAGCAATCAACATCCTAATAGAAGTGATTCTTGTCACTGGTGAATAGGTATCAAAGAAATCTAATCCTTCAATTTGTCTATAGCCTTTAGCTACCAACCTAGCTTTATATTTCTCTATAGTTCCGTCTGTTCTAAGTTTCCTTCTGAACACCCATTTGCAACCTATGGATTTACTACCAGGAGGTAAATCTAGAAGCTCCCAAGTTTCGTTTTGCTGAATGGAATCCCATTCACTTATTGAAGCTTCTTCCCAGAAAGGTGCTTCCGAAGAAGTCATTGCTTCCTTGTAGGTTTGAGGTTCAGACTCTAACGTAAGAGTCACAAACTCTGGGCCAAAACTTGTTTTAGTTCTAACCCTCTTACTCCTTCTTGGTTCAATCTCTTTTTCAAGAGTTGGGTTTTGAATAGTCGAAGGAACATCAGAGAGGTCATCATGGACCCTTTTCCGAGGTCCAGACCTTAAAGTAAATATGTGTTCATAAAACACAGCATCTCTTGATTCCATTATGGTTTTCAGACCAATGTTATTGTGGTCAGAACTGATGACCATGAACCTATGTGCTTTTGTATGCTCAAGATATCCTAAGAAAACACAGTCTACTGTTTTAGGACCAATTTTGGTTTTCTTGGAAGGAGGAATGGCCACCTTTGCCAAACACCCCCACACTTTAAAGTATGCATAGGAAGGTTGTCTTCCTTTCCACAATTCATAAGGAGTTTTATCCGATTTTTTAAAAGGAACTCGGTTCAAGATATGGAATGCAGAGAGAATAGCTTCCCCCCACAAGTTCGAAGGTAACCCTGAACTTGTCAACATAGCATTCACCATATCTATGAGTGTTCTATTTTTCCTTTCGGCTACACCATTCGATTCAGGTGAAAAAGGTGCAGTGGTTTCATGAATGATGCCATTTTGTTTACAAAACTCACCTATGGGTATCACATACTCACCGCCACGGTCAGACCTTAGAGTTTTAATTTTAACCCCTGTTTGGTTTTCTACTTCAAGTTTATAAAATTTTAAGGCTTCTAAGGCCTCATCTTTACTTCTAAGAAGATGAACCTGACAGTACCGTGTGTAATCATCTATAAAAGTGATATACCATTTTTTACCACCTCTAGTTGGTGTTGATTTCAAGTCTCCTAAATCCGAGTGTATCAGTTCTAGGGGAACTGTTCTCCGTTCAACACTTTTATTAAAAGGCTTTCTTGCATATTTAGATTCAACACAAATTTAACATCTTTCATTTTTATCAATGTTTATTTTTGGTATGCAACCTAAATTAGCAAGTCTTTCAAGAGATTTGAAATTAACATGTCCAAGTCTATCATGCCAAACATGTGAGTAGTCACAAACATAAGCAGAAGATGATGTATTAACATTCAAATTCAAAGAAGATACACTCAGCCTAATCATGTCTTCGGTGACATAGCCTTTTCCTACGAAGTCACCACTCTTAGAGAGTACAACAGTATTATACTCGGAAACAATTTTAAAACCTTTTCCTAGTAATATGGTTTTTGAGATAAGATTCTTGCATATGTCTGGGACGTAGTGCACGTCATTCAATGCGAGATTTTTTCCTGAAGTGAGCTTCAGTTCGACCTTGCCTTTCTCTAACACTTTAGCAGTGGAAGAGTTTCCAATAAACAGTTTTTCATCATCTCCTACTGTGATATAGGAGGAGAAAGCATTTCTGAACTTGCAGACATGCCTGGTGGCTCCAGAATCTAGCCACCAGTCTCTCACATTGGTCATATTGGAGACAAGGCCGACTTTAGACACCATGCCAGTATAATATCCAGAATTATCTACTATGTTTGCCTTATTTTTCAGTTGTGGAATATTTTTGGTCTTTTTAGGGGCCCTACAATCCTTGGCCATGTGACCAGTTTTTCCACAATTAAAGCAGTCGCCTTTGATGGTGTTTTTGGAGACACCACCCCTAGGCTTTAAATTGTTACCTCGGTTTCGACGTTTTTTACGTCTGTTACCACTTTTTCTGGATTCTCCAAGATGTTTATTTGACGCAGCTTTATCGTCCAGGACATGAGCTTTGTTGGACATGTCTTTGCTCAGCATCAGGATCTTGTCCTTACTGCACAGGAGATCCTCAACTTGGATCTTCTTTCCTAGCTCCACCATGGTAATCTCTCGATTCTTGTGTCGCAGCCTCCTCTTGTACTCGTTCCAGGATGGTGGAAGCTTTTCTATCACAGCAGATACTTGTAGTGCTTCATCAATATGCATACCTTCAGCGAGAATTTCATTGATGAGCAGCTGTAGTTCTACGAATTGTTCTACTACCGTCTTTTCGTCAGTCATTTTATAATCCAGGAACTTAGCCACCAAGAACTTCTTTCTTCCAGCAGCTTCAGCAAGATATTTATCTTCAAGGGATTTCCATAAGTCAAAAGCATTAAAGTTTTCTTTTGCATTGTAAAAATCGTATAAGGAGTCTTCGAGACAGTTAAGGATATGATTTTTACACATATAATTCTTCCTATTCCACCTATCCAGTTTTTCTTCATAACCACGATCACGAAGTCTTCTGGAGGGTCTGTGTAAGGAAACTTCAACTAACTTTAGGTCCCTTAAGAAAAATAGCATTTTTGACTGCCACCGTTTAAAGTCTTTTCCATTAAACTTTGGTGGTCTTTCTACATTATTTTTTCCCATGTTGTTACAACAAGAATTATAACAACGCAGTATTACCTTTAGAATGTTGGAAAATATTGATAACAATCGTATTCAACTGTGAAAAAATACTTAGCTTGCACTGATGTGTGATTGTTTCCCCAGGAGATGCACTGATGATAGTAACAAAAAACCTTAGTAGAGGCACTTATAAAATACGCTGACCTAAAGGTAATATTGCCTACTACTCCTATGAGATGCTATAGCATTTGGCAAATCACCTCCAGGATACAACTACTATTAGTAATCCTCTTCGTAGCATACAAAGAAAATACTTCTTAGAACTTGGCAGCAGAAATCAAAAACAATAATCTTAAAAACAAAGTTATTATTCAAAACGTTTTCAGAGTAATAATATAACTTATTGTTTCTGAAAATGGAGTGGTAGCAGAAGAACTAATTGTTTCGGAAGACTAAGAGAGTTTCTATAAGTAGCAGAGAAGAAGAAGATGTTCTTCTGGTGTATTTTGAAACTGAAGCCTTAACTCGTATTTATAGGTGAGAAAATCAATTCGAACGTTTGAGCGACACAGATCCGTAAATCACGCTTTCAATTTGTCGAGCACTTAACGAAAGTTAAGTAAAAACAGGCGTTAAAATAACAGTGCCATTTTACTCTAATTGAACCCACACCCACACCCACACCCTCACCCTCACCCTCAACCTCACCCTCACCCTCTCCGTCTCCCTCGCCCGAGCCCGACCCGACCCGACGGACGGTGGCGGCGTGCGTGCTTCTGTGCAAAGCACCGCGTGAACGGGAAATACAACTTTTCCATAAAGTTATACAGGTAAGGAAACCTTGCCATTAGTCTAGGTCTTCCCCCAACCACACAAAGATCTAAAGACCCAAAGGCCCATGACCTTAAGGCAAAACCCATGGTATTTAAGTCTAAAATCCTTAGGATTTTAGTCTATGTGGGACTAATGTTTTATTCATTCAAATGAAAAAACTAACTAGGGGCAACTAGGGGGCAATAGGTCTTGGGTTCAAAACATGGTCCATGCATTATTGTTTTAAAAACCAAATACGTTTTTTCTAACAACAAATATTAAGTATTCCTCGGTTGAACTGAATCAAAAGATTCTCAATAATTCAGGATATCTATAATGTATTACAAACCTATACTTCAAATGAAAACCCAATTTCCAAATCCGCTCATACAGATATCCAATCAATCCATCTTCTTTTTTCTTCTTCTTCTTCTCCTATTCCTGTGATTCTGTACTTGTGATTCTGTACTTGTATAACCACCGAAGTCTTCTTTAGTAACAACCTAGATTTACTAAATTTTCTTCGTACAATAAAATTCTCTTCTTCTTGTATCTTCTTCATCTTCCTTTATTTAATCTACAAATCTTCTCTCAAGGTTTTCGATCTCACAGCCTGGATCTGGTAGTATTTTGGGGGTTTTTCAGTGGTGCGGCGGAAAATGCGTTGCAGAACTCTGAAGGGGATTGTTGGGTTTTGAATGAGATACGGCTGAGAGAATTTAGGTTTTAACTTATTTACATCCTAGTTTTCACTATTTTACTGCCATTTGATGTTTTACCATGTAGATAAGGGCAACTAGTGCAATGTTTACCTAGTTTTATTTATTTATTATATTTATTTTTAGGTGTTACAACATCTAAAGGAAAAAATAAAAAACATGGTCGGAGTAGAATTACAACTCAAACTTTACTCACTAATAATTTTCTTTTATTCATTTAATATTATTTGTATTTCATGACTCATAATTTTCTTTCATTGGTTGGTTAAGCGGTGAGCAACGGATGGACGGTTTCGGATTAGGGGTCACCTGTGTCCAAACCGTCACAGTTGCGGATTTGAAAAACCCAACTGTGTCCGGCCCCATCACCCGCGGATTTCACATCCGCGGATGATACGGGCCGGATGCGGATTAACCGCGGATTTAATAATAATAATAAAAAAAAAAGTTTAGAAACTAGAAACAAGTAAGAAAACTAGTCCCAGATAATCCATGCAGGACACCAGCATACCAAATATGCAGGCATTTCATATATCTTATCCATACTAAGTTTATTACTTACCTCGGTCCATATGAAGGAAAAGAAAGTTGTCCATATGAAGGAAAAGAAAGTTCTATTCCAAAATTGGCTAGCTAGCATCAGTGTCTGAATTTTTTCAAATCGATAGCAAATCAGCTGCAAAATTTTGTTAACCTTCCTTATAAATGAATGAAGGACTACCCAAACTGGCTACCCAGTAATACTCACATCTGGAGAATGATGCCACCAACAGTCCTAAGTTTCTGTCTGCAAGCTAGTATCTCTCGTTTCACCAGCCAATACATATATAAGAACACTTCACATATTATCCTTAATATTTATATATAAAATTAATACTTCCCATATTATTCTTAATATTTTTATTAAATTCCCTTATTATCCTACGGTGCGGGTGAATTTGCGGATTTTAAAGTCCAACCGAAACCAAACCGCTAAAAGTGCGGATTTGAGAATCTCACCCGTGTCCGGCCCATAGATCTTTCGGATTGGATTTCACCAGCAATTTTGCGGACGGATACGGGTGAAATCCACGGTTTCGGTTTTTATGCTCACCCTAATTCTGAATAAAATCAGTTTGGGTTGTTCTAATATTTTCATACCGGCCCATTGGGCTCAATATGGCGGAATACATAATATGATGAAGAACATGCCAAGTGGTGTGCGTCTAGGAGGCATAGTATGTTTCCTCGCCATCACACGTACTTAAGTCAGCCGGATCATTTTGCAGTTCAAATAGAAGAAATGCAGTATGAAGGAATTTAGAAATAAAAGTTTCAATAGACTACGGTGATGATCTTATAGGAAAAGAAAAGAAGCAACAATAAGCATGATAAGACCAAATATTGGCCAAGAAGCAAAAGTAGCAACCGCACTTGCCGACTTACCCGACTAATGTTTTTTATTCGGTTGAAAAGAATGCACCATATTTCACGAAGTTTGAGAAACAAGAGATGAAACATATAACACACCTGCAATTTCTTTCAAGTTTGAGAATACGGACTCAATCTTGAATTAACTTCCTCTCCCAAGGTGTTATATCCTCAAAAGCATGCTTTGGAAGGCTCTCAAATGGTTCTTTCCACTGATCGTCCTTAGCTAGATCATATGTAGCTGCACGTTTTGCTTTCTTGTTTGGTCCACAAGGCCTCACTGATGTAAGTGTCTCATAGCCTGTATTCAGCTGTTGTAGAAATGCTTGCAGTTTGAGATTTTGTAGCATATATTTGGCAATTAAATTACAATCCTACTTGATTTCATTGTTGAGAAGATCTAGATATGCATGAAAGTTTGGGATATGTACAGCTCGACTTAAATGAAACGAATAATGCACTAAACTGCTTTAATGAAACGAATGCAGTATATATAACATATAACAGGGTATGGATAAAGGCTTACATTCATATCGCAAAACCAGAACATATAAGTAATTGCAACAGTAGGTGCCCTTTCTAATCCAGCAGTAGAATGCACATGTTCTCTTCCTTTCCTTCTTCAACAGCCCATTCTAGTGATGAAACAGCTTTAGGTAATCGACTTCTAAAAGAATCCGGATGGAAATCTTTCGCCTAAAAATCACATTCACACAAACCAAAATCCAATCAGAAAACAACAATAAATCTCAAAAAAAAGATACCTTACATACCCACTCCCAGATTAAACTTAAAATGGGGGAAAATTTCACTTACAGGTCTTCTCATATGCCGAATACCAATTTCTTTACATCTCTTAACAATCAATTGCAAATCAAATTCCCCAAAACTCAACATCTTTGTCTTGTTGCCAACAATTCAAAATGTAAGCAACATTCATCTCCTCTCTTAAATGTCCTCAGGCTTCAGTGGTTGAGATCCCACAATCAAATTATCAAGTATAAGTTTATAGTTCATCCCTACACAGTTCCACTTAATCTTGTTACACAATATCAAACAACTAAAATGTCCAAAACCCTCAAACATTCTCAAACATAGACAAAAATGAAATGAACAAATGGAGTTTTGTTAATTACATACCAAGATCATGGTGATACCCCTAAGGGTTTCTCATCATCATCTTCATAGCTGTATTACTCATCCATTTTCCAACCACCACTAGTACTAGCACTGCTACTGCTGCTGATACCTTTTGCTTTTACACAAAAATCCCAACTTAAAAACCAACTAGACTAGAACGAGCAAAATACGAATTGTATCCATGTCCACTTGACTTGCCAGTTGCCACAACCTTCGTTTCCTCCAAGTACCACTCCTAACTATTATACGACTCGGTCACTGGAGAGTGGAGAGCACAAGTTGCATTTGCAATGGTTTTAAGTGCCAATGCAGGCTAATTAATTGATTAGCTCTTTTGGATACATGATTAAAAACAAAGGATTCCTGTTGGGGGGTGGCTGGACTTGGCAGACTGTTTTATTCCTAGTTTCATTTAAGAACTTGAACATTGAAACGGTGTAGTTAATTAAGCCTTTTCAAACTAGTAAAACATGATAATGAAAAATGGAGACTGATATTATTATTGCATCTCAATTGAGAAGAGTGAACAACTTGAAAACCAACTAGATTTGTTGTTACACAATTAAAAGCAGAATGAACCTATCAATCAATGCCACAAATAACCACAGCCCTCAATTATAAAGAAGAATCACCTAATTGAAGATCATCAGCTGTGTTCCCTAATTCCATTGCTAATATTCTGCAGAAAAAAAAAGTATACAATCGACAGGAAACACCGTAAAATCCATCTTTGAACAAGCAATCAATGGAAGCCATCTCTGTTCCTGTTTCTGAAACCGCTCATACACATTACCCAAATCCACCAAACAAGTCAGACAATTGAACAACTTTTCTTATTCTTAGTACGCCATACTTCAAATGTATCATCTTGTTTGAAGTCTCATACGTTCTTATTCAAGATTTGGAGTTTAACTGTGTAACAAATATTAGGAATTCCTCTAATGCACTTAATCAAAACAACCAAATTTACTTCAAATTTGGAGTTTGAAGTTTGATTTTTAGTTTGCATTACTGGCACATGTACCTTCAATGAAAACCCCATTTCCGAATCCTCTCATACAAATATCCAAATCCATCCCTCTTCGTTTTTCTTCTTCTTCTCCTCTTCCTGTGATTCTGTACTTGTATAACCACCCGAGTCTTTTTAAGTAACAACATAGATTTACTAAATTTTCTTCTTACAATAAAATCTTCTTCTTCTTTTATCTTCTTCATCTTCCTTTCTTTAATCTACAAATCGTCTCTCAAGGTTTTTCCATTCCTTGATCCCACAGCCAGGATCTGGTAGTATTTAGGGGTTTTTTCAGTGGTGCGGCGGAAAATGCATTGCAGACCTCTGAAGTGGATTGTTGGGTTTGGAATGAGATAAGGTTGAGAGGATTAGGGTTTTGACTTATTTATATCCTAGGGTTTTCACCTTTTTTACTGTCGTTTGATGTTTTACCATGTAGATTAGGGCAACTCCAGATTTTCACTATTTTACCATGTGGATAACTTATTAGGGCAACTCCGAAAAAATGTATCTCACACAAAAACATTGGAATCACTTGAAATACTTTTTTTTTTTAGAGTAGGAATCTTAAATAAATAATAATAAAACAATAAAAGTTCAAGAGAAAGTTTTTAATGAAACTAGTTAGAAGCCTAGCAACAAGTTGGGCTCGAACACCTTTTTGAATAGCTAAACCTACTCTAACGAAAAGAAAATTGCCAACTTTTACATTTGCATCATGCCTAGCTATGTTGTTGTTCAACCTTTTCAAAAACTCGATGGTTTCAATACCAAGTTGACCCAAGGTAGTAAAAGCTAGGGTACCAAAATTATAACCATTAGCATTATATATATCAAGATATTTAACCCGTTTGCGCTCAATAGCTTTAGCCAAGGAAAGGCCCGGTGTAAAGGCTTGCACACCACCTCCAGCAAAAGGACCCTCTTCCCCAGTCACATCAAAACAAGTATCACGACCCTCTTCCCAATTCTAAATCAAGATATCTGACGGCCTAGTATCAGCACCATCATGAAAAAAGAACCCCAGAGCTGCTTCAATTTTAGAAGGTACACTAGCACGATAACCAATATCGGCAAAATTATTGCTTACAACATCATGGCGAAACTTAATACCAACCTCACTAGCACAATAAAGCGCATGACCATCATAAACATCCATGTCCCTATTGCAACAGATACAAAAACTGTTCGCAGCAAGCGAGGGGATGCCAAGTTTGTAGCTAAGCACAACACTAAACTGACGTGGCCCAATTTTCTGTCCTAAACCAATAGTGGGAATAACAATAAGAAAATCATGTGCATGTATATTTTTGTTACACTGCCCAAGTGCTAAATCTCTTCTTGACATGCCAAAACGAGAGGGCATGTCCTTAGTCACAACTGCAAAATATTGAGCTACCAAAGTATGCATCGGGTGTGGGGCAGTAACAAGATTGTAAAGCTAAGACGAAGAAACACCACTAACCTGAAGGAAATTGTCAAAAGCATTTTGATATGCTAAGCCTTTAACTGGAATGCTCGCACATTGTAGGATGGTCTCCTGCAGCTGCAAAGTCCGAGAACAAGATGCCAAGTAACAATATTGCATGGTATCGAACATGGAATAGATGCCTAGACAACCATCCTATTAGGTAAGGAAGTAACCAAACCATGGATCATCGCCGACCACCAATTTTCTCATAAAATTTGAAAAATATTTATCAAACACAACATGAGCATATTTTACATAAATTATCTTTCATATTTTATTTGTTTTTCTATTTTGTAAATTATATTTCATTAAACCTTAAGCACCGACCGCTAAGGATCCAATTATATATAATATGGAGAGGGATGGAATTACTCTCTTGTAATTTATTTATTTATTTATTTTTGAAGAAAAAGGTTAAATTCCTTCGAGATGGAAAAAAAGAAAAAAAAGAACAAAAGACGAGAGCACCTAGGCGAGCGAAAAGGTGGGAGAAATAATCCACCAAAAACAAAGAAAAAGAAACTAAAAGAATGGTAAAAAGAAATAAAAACAATGAATTACGGGATTTCCGAAATTTTTCAGTTTTTCGGTATTCGGAATTTAACCGTTCCATTTGAGCCTTGAAATCTCCCTGTCTGTTTTCCTACCAAATTTATCTTCATAATTCAGCTATTGAGAGTATTTGTCATCTTCCACTTCATAGTATTCTTCCCCATTATCCTCATAATCTGCTACATCTTGAGTAGTCTCCTAACTCAAAGCTTTGAAAGAGTTATTAACAGGGATTCGACTGTACCTGGCAAAGTTCTTCGCCGAAGAGTCAATCTTGGAAAGAGATTTCCTACTTGGAGCATTCTTCCATTTCCCGTCCATTTCTCCTGTTGAGATTGAATTCTTACCATTTGTCCCTTGCTTGCCATATATGATCAACTTTCCTATTGTCTGGTATAAAGCCGGGGTGACCCTCTACCATAAAAGGATTATGTTTCTTCTTCATTTCTGCACTTGCTGATGTTGAAGTTGAAGCGGCAATAAAACTACCATTTGTTGTCTTTTTTTGAACTTTTAATTGAAGAACCATAACCGATAAAAAGTGAAAGTTCATCAAACAGGAAGTTTACAATGAGATGGATAAAAGACTTGACTCAGAAGAGTTACAGTCTATCAATCAAACTTTGATACTAAAGGATGGTGGTGTTACAGCATATAAAGGGAAAAAAGAAAAACCCTCATTACCAAAAAAAAAAAAAACTGAATTTTTAGATATATCTCTTCCAGTGGGTGATAACTAGCTTCTCCTTGAACCTACATACACAGTACAAAGACATAGAGATTCAGAACTTCTATGAGCCGATATAGCAACCCTGAATTTAGCATGGGCCAAACTATTCACACATGTTCTAGCAAGATCAAGACAACAGACACATGAAGCATTTCTCTTTTTCAGGTTTTGGAAACTACCAGAAATGGGTTAGGAGGATTTCTTTGTTCTAATTTGAAAAATTAAACCAAACTCTTGCACCAATGGTTCTAATGAAAGTTGGTTTCCAGAAAACGTTCAATTTCTTTCTATCTTTAGTTGTTAGATGGTATTATATGTGAAAGGTCTTCTAACTGACAAATGTTATACAAATGTTATGCTGAAGGGATGTCCGTTCAATCCAGCCAAATATAAAAAGGAGAACACAAGTTCATTATCGAGTAAATCCCCTCCTATACCGTGATACAAACTAGTGATGCTAATCTTAAGCTAACGGAAAAAGCTTTGATTCAGATTCCTAGAATGACTAAATTAAAAATAATAATAAGCAGACAAACATGAGAAAATATAATTAAGGCAGAAACACGCTTAATTGAGAAAACTGAGTAATCTTGGTTCAAGAAGTTGATTATGTTACCTAATAATGGTTTGTTCTTGGCTTCCACATATCCACCAAAAGCCATCTTATTGACCAGTTTACAAAGAGTTTCCTGATTTACCTCTACTTCCAACTTACTTTGAAGTTTATAGATGGTAACATAATCGAGTGGAAGGACATGATACTGAGCCTGCATTTACAGCAAAATAAGATGAGACATCATATACAAGTTACCAGGATGAGGAACCTTTGATTCACATAGAAAGCCCAACAAACCTTCATATACAAGTAATCTTCATTGTTGCGCTGTAAGTGTACCTCGCTATAGTAGGCTACAATCTGTAGATTTTCCAAAATCTTCATTGTCTGAAAAAGTGCATGTAAATATAATTTTAAATTTAATATGTATATTTCAAAGAGATCTGGGGTCGGCATTTCAGTTACAAAGAGATTAAAGGATTATTATAAGGTGGTTCTGGATCAATTTATAAGGATTATTACTTGGTCAAATGAACACCTGTTATACGTATCATAAGGATAATAGCTTACACCGACTGCAATAGATATGTTTCTTCCTTATAAAAATATGTGCATCACAAGGCAAAAGAGATTACAGATTGGGAGCGATGTGTGTAGCAGGTGTGATGTTGCATCACCTTCCCCTCCTGTCTTCAATATAACCTCAGTTCATATACACGCAATAATCATGTTAAAACAAATTCACATTAAATTCATCCAGCAACTAGCAGCTCTCTTCATGAGTTATCCACATAAATTTAGCTGAGCAACTAACTAATCAAACGTATTTTCTTAGCAAGATCAAGGCAACAACAGACACATAAATCTAAAGCAAGTAAGCAATTAAAAGCAAGATGAACTTTGAAGATGATTGGTGGTCAGATTAGATAATTCCCTACGAATCAAATAACTATTACATGTAATTATGAAGAAGAATCACCTGGCAGAGATATTGAAATTTGTCCTCTTCCATGCAAATGTTAGGAAATTTCTTCGATCTCGCATCCAATTTTCTTGGAACAAAACCAGCGATACAACCATTTTACCAGAGAGGGTGGAGCAATTGCCTGATTATCAGCTGTTTTCCGAGTCCGCTCAAACCAAATGATCCAAAAATCAGAGCACCAATTTCTTTCTCTTCTTTTCTTCTTCATTTCACTATTTGAAGAGAATTGAACTTGTATTTGATCTCAATACCTAAATTTCTTTATTAGATGGACAGTAATCTGCATCTAGCTTTCCATTTAAGAAATCAATTGAAAGAGATTCCAATCATCGAGTAAACGAAGAAAATTCCAAAATAACGCCTGAAAATGAGAAGTTTGATTAGCATCTGTTTTCGAATCCGCTGATACCAATGATTTTGATCCAATCAAGAGTCCATGAACCAATTTCCTTCTCTTCCTTTTCTTCTTCATTTCATTAATTAGAGAATATAGTTTGTGATTGATCGATTTCAAAAGCTAAATTTCGTAATGAGCATAGGTTTTTCACTGGTGCGGCGGAAAGTGCAGATCCAAGATTTTGATGTGTTTGGAATGAGAAACGTTCTAGTAGGGTTTTAAGATTCTTTTTTTTTTTACTTTAGCACCTGTTTTACTTTTTACCATTTTACAGTTTTGCCGACTCTTGATGAACTTTTAGTAGAAATCTAGACTTTAGTTGATACCAGTAAAAACAAAGTAACAATATATGGTTGCAGTAGAATTATACTCACTGATCAAGGTAACATATTTTTCCGTTTCATTTTATCAATCAAATTACTAACAATTAATACTTTTCTTTGTTATGATTTTTAAAACTTATTTTAACAAATTGTTACTTGGAAATTTGAAGAGGAAATTTCACTTTCAAACAGATTAAAGTTGCTGCTCAAGATCAATGAAATCAAACAAAGTATTTCCAAATGAAGTAAACGCAATTTCTACATTAAAACCCCCAAAAATTGTTCGATTGCTTGGGCATTGTGTTGCAGAGGATACTATCAGTATATGGATACACGGCCGATTGAAGCGTAGACAATGCATTACTGGGCAACTTGACCATGCCAAAACTAACATGCTATGCTCATTTCTCCTTAACATTCTTCACCTGCTACTTGTGCTTCTGCTTTAGCATTATCCTGAATGGCTTGTCCTAACAGCCCCTTCTACGACGAGGACCCCTAACCTTTAAGTGAGGAATGAAGGATATTCCTCTGTAATCTGTGGGTATGATTTCGTTTTTTTAAGCCAAACATCTTCCAGAAAGCTCTCACGGATAAGATATTAACATCAAAGTAATATTAGTATAGGACCTTCACCTACCAAAGCAGCATTAAGCTCTCATGGATAAGATATGTTTGTTTCAATAATGCTATTTCTTTCTCTTGTTTCTTATTAGCATTAGCCTCATGACAGCAACCCCAAACCTTTAGTTATATTCCTTCAGGTCTGTGTATAATTAGCTTCTCTTCGAACCTACATACGCATTACGAAGACACAGACATCACAAATTACATATACGCAATAGTTACACAAATTCAGAACTTTTATAAGCCGATATGGTTAACAGTTAACCACCAAAATTTAGTGAGCGACTAATAATTCACACTTGTTCTAGTTCACGCAAGATCAAGACAACAGACGCATTAAGCTTAAGCAAGTAATCAATTAAAAGCAGAATGAATCTATGGCATTCCCTTGCAGAATCACCATATAACTACAGCCTTTGTAAAGAAGAATCACCTTATAGTGAAATTGAAAGTTGAACTCTTCCATGCCAATTGAACATCATCTTTGGTGGTACCCAATTCCTTTCTGAATTTCACAATTTCTCCATTTGATTCCGCTTTTGTGGTGGTTGAAGCCGCTGTAGAATTCAAAATATTCATACAAAACCCCAGAACCGTTTAGACAGGAAGCCTAACCACAAGAGCAGTCCTGTGAGTTGTTTTGAGAATCATCTCTACTCACAACAGGACTATTGCCATTGGATTTCTTCGTCCAAATCATAAGGACAAACCAGCACCGTACATAAAGCTAAAAAAACCAAATAATTTATACCTTGGATTTCAGAGAATTGATCTTTCTCCTCCATTTTCATTTTTAGATCTGCTTCCAAAACTCAAATTGAAGTAAAAATCTTCCTGGGTTTGTTCCCTTTGGACCAGTGCACAAGCTAATTGAGTAATTATTGCTTCAACATCACCCAGAAATTCCACCAGCTCACTGGATAGGCAATCACTTGAAAGCTATTGAGTCACTGAGCCAAGCACAAGCTAATTGAGTAATATAGACCTTGGATTTCAGAGAATTGATCTTTTTCACCTACATTTTCATTTTTAGATCAGCTTCCAAAACTCAAATTGAAGTGAAAATCTTCCTGGGTTCGTTCCCTTTGGATCCGTGTACTCACCCAATCTAGTGCCTCTTGCTTAAACATCACAATTTTTGGAAAGATACACCCAGAAATATCACCAGCTCACTGGATATGTAATTGCCTGAAAAGCTATTGAGTCACTGAGCCAAATATATGGATGTAGTCTCCAAACTGGATCACTGCATTGAATAATCGAAGTTATATAATGAAGTACTGAAACTAGGATGATCCAATTTTTTTATGAGGAATTAGTTCATAACACTTACCATCCACATCTGGATTTGTGATTTTTTCGCCTGTTTCCGAGTCCGCTTATACCGATGATCCAATTCAATAGATGAACGATCTTTTCTCTTCCTTCTCTTCTTCTTCTTCATTTCTTCTCTGTGTTGAGTTTGTGATCTCAAAACCTTAATTTCTTAGCTTATGTTTTCCTGTGGTGGCGGAAAGTGCAGAGTCTTCACAGGATGCTTAGAATGAGAAATGTTTAGGGTTAGAGTTCCCTTTATAGGATTCTTTCCGGCGCCTAGTTTTAGGGTTACGGTTAACTTTATAGGATTCTTACACCCCCTAACTTTTACCATTTTACTCTTGTTTGATGTTGTTTACCATGTAGTCTGGAGCCATGTACTTCCAGTTAAGGGCAACTCCCATGGTACGAAGCTTTAGAGGATGTTTGGATATATTCTAAGAAATAAGTTTTTGAGTTCAAGCAATAAAATTGTAAGTATTTTTTTGTGAAGCGAAATATTTTTATTTACGACTTCTGAAATTGATTTATGGTTTTAAAGCAGCTTCTCGAATTCAAGAAGGAAAATTGGGTTCACTACTCTTTCAGAACATCTTTTTTTTTCCCTTCTGTTTCCCTTGTCGAAATATTTACTATTGGTTGATTGCAATATGTTTTTTTTTGTTGTTGTGATTTTTTGAATTTGTACTCAAACTCATTGTAACCTTGATTTTCTACTAATAAAAAGGTTTTGCTGTTTTCAAAAGAAAGAATTACTTTTTTTGATTTGTTTGAGTTAGGGAAATCAACAACCTGATTCTCCGTATGGCCGAACATCCTCATGTAGCTAGTCACATCAATTAAGGGATTTCTGAGTTAGGGACTTGCCTGTTTCCAATTGCAGCAGGAAATCAAATTAAGTATTTTGGTGTTCCCGGCTTCATGACCATTGAAATGTTCAGGGCGGAGCTACATCTAGTCACTCCCCTTGCAGAAGCCATTCCTAAAGCCCACAAATTGTATTTATTTACTTTGACCAACCCCGGAGAGCTAACGTTTCCAGTTCCGCCACTGGAAATGTTACTTGTGAAGGGATTCTAAATCATCACAAACACTTTAATACGACAAACAAAGTGTAATCTCAATAACCCAAATCTTACTAATTTTGATAATGGCCAAAATGCCCTTAACTAATTTGTATTAATAAATTAATTAGCTATACTAATTAAGTGTTAGAAGTTAGATTAGATTAATAATTTGATTGAACTTTCAAAATCAATGAAGAAAAATACATGTGATTACTGTTGAGAAACTTGAACACTCGGTACTTTATTTACAGAGTTGCACTTAACTGAGAAAACTAAGTAATCCTGGTTCAAGAAGTTGATTACGTTACCTAGTTTTGTCTTGCTTTTGGCTTCCACATATCCATCACAAGCCATCCTAGCGAGAACTTTACACACAGTTGCCTGATTTTCCTTTCCTTCCAACTTATTTTGAAGTTAAGATTTCGTGCCATAATCCAGTGGAAGGACATGATACAGAGCCTGCATTTGAAATAAAAGAAGCTTAGACATCATACAAGAACTAGAAGGCCTGAGGGGAAGTCTTGGGTTTTAAATTATGCTTGATCTAACTTGATGGACTAACTACTAAGTTATCAGGGTGAGGTAATCTTCGTCCTTCCCTTAAAGAGGTTTCTCTTCAACCTGGTTTGCACGACAAATACGTATAGCCCTTCCCTTGAAGAGGTTTCTCTTCAAATTGGTTTACGCTTTAATCGCTATACACAATTATTGGGATAAGCAACGGGAGTGCAGTTTCAGAAGACATCTGTAAGTTCACAGCAGAAATACAGATGACCTGACGCAGTTGTTTGCAGATAATAGGCTATGAATTGTTTAAAGTGTTGTTTCTACGATGGTGCAAACACAGCCAAGAAACTTACAAGTACAAGACAAACAGGACAAAATCAACAACAATTGTAAACAATGCCGGAGAAACTTACAAGTTACAATGACATCCTCATACTAAAGAATCTTCATCAAAATCGTACGCTGAAACACATAAGAAAACAAAATTATAAGAACACGTAATAAACTTTCGTATGAAGACCACAGCAAAAAAAAGTTTACCTCTTCTGGCAAATGGTCTAGAATTGGCAACAACTGAACCACACTTCAGACCATCTTACAAGCAGAACTCCTGCCGAAACCAAGAATGTTTAAGCACAATCAGTAAAGTAATCCACTGGATTCGCAACCATACAGTGCAAAAATAGAACCTAACTCTAAAAAACTCAAATACTTACTATTACACCTAGTTGTGCTACTGGCTATCAACTGGTGCTGCCGGTTTGGTAATTCTTCCAGCCTTAGCATTCGATCGGGATTCCTCCTGCCAATTCATCATGGAGAGGTATGGTTATAAATCCTCCTAATTAAAATTCCTGATAGTGGTTATGCAGTTTCTCCTTCAAAATTGAGAATCGAGTATATATAGAATTCAGTATTGATTTCATATGTTTTAGATATAGACATCTAGTATTGATTTCATATTTAAATATACAAACAAATATTTGTTTCATATGGTTAATTTTGCAGACTTACGTCAGAACCAAAAATGACATCTACCTAAGTGCATACAATCCCTAGAATGGTTGGTGAAGTACGTGTGTTAGCTACCAGAATAAATACTAAGCCTAGAATGGTTGATGAACTACGTGTTAGTTGGAATAGACAGAATTTCCTTCAAAACAAAGAAAATGACACATTTCTCAATTAGAGTTTTGGCAACTAAAGAATGGGTTTGGTGGATTTTGTTATTCTAGTGAAAAATTGAACCATGATTTGAACCAGAGTTCTAAACTAAACTGCTGACCGATAATTCTAATGAAAGTTGGTATCCAAAAAAAAGTTCAATTTCTATATATCTTTTGTTGTTTATCCGAAAGGTTTTTTAATTGACATATGTTCTGCTTAACAGATGTCCTTATATCCCCTCCTAAACCCTGATACAAACTAGAAACCCCAATCTTAAGCTAAGGGAAAAAATATTGATTCAGATACCTAGAAAGACTAAATGAGAAATAATAATAAGAGGCACAAAATGAGAAAATATAAGTAAGGCAGAAACATAAGAGTACTGAAATTTGACAGATAAAACTCAATAATGAGAACATATATAAATGAGCATAGAGACAATCAGATAACGAATCAGACTTAATATGATTGTAATTAGTTAGCACAATTGTCTAGTAAAGACTTGAAACACTAGGGATTTCGAGTTGAAAAGTAATAAGCTGAACAATGAAGATTACTAATTTAGGACCAAATGTATACCGTGCTAGTTTTCAGGGTGCGCTTTTCCTGACTGGGACAACTACAGAGGGTGCCATCTTCCGTACCACGGTTGATGAATCCTCTCCCATCCACACCATTACTCTTATCATTCCCTGGTAAACCACTCTCCCTTGACGCTGCTGGCTGCATATCAAAACATAGGATACATAAAGTTAAAAGGTGATTGTACAAGAGATCTGTATTGAAACAAGCAGAACATCATTTCTGCGGATGCGTGTGTTGTTTCCAAGATGCTCGATTTCTTGTAAGATCAACCAACAGAGTTGTTTCCAACAGAGAGGAGGTTCTTGATATGCACTGAGGTTAACTCATTTCCATTGCCTTTTTAATACACGAAATGATGTTATAAAATGTTTGATTCATTACCCGATAACTTGATCTCCAAAGCATTCTTGATCTCAGGTAGCTTCTCGTCAGTCAATTCATATCGACTGACACGTTTACATAAGAAAAAAAAAAAGTGATTATTGTTGTGAAACTTGAATTCTCAGTACATTATTTTACAGTTACACCCTTAATTGAGAAAAAAACCGAGTATTCTTGGTATACGTTACCTTGTTTTGGTTAGTTCTTGGCTTCCACATATCCACCACAAGCCATCTTACTGAGCAGTTTACGCAGAGTTGCCTGATTTACCTCTCCTTCCAACTTGCTTTGAAGTTTAGATATTGTAATATAATCCAGTGGAAGGACATGACACAGAGCCTGCTTTGACAATAAAAGGGGTGGGTCTTGGGTTATAAACAAACTATGTCTGATCTGACTTGATGGATTAACTATTAAGTTACCAGGATGAGGTACCTTTGATTCACATAGAAAGCCCAACTTACCTTCATATACAAGTAACCTTCATCGTTCTCAAGACAAATAAGTTACACGTGTATCTTGCTATAGTAGGCTGCTGCCTGCAGGTTTACGGAAACACCAGACAAATGTTACAACAGTATTTCGGTTTCCATTCAAAAATCAAAAAATTTATAATGATAAACTATTAATTTAATAAATCAAGCGGATGTAAAATTTAGTTGACAGCAGAATACAGATGATCTAGTGCATCTTTACTCTTCCGCAATTGTTTGAAGACGCGGATATTAGGCCATGAAATGTTTAATTTTCACTTCAACTGGACATCAATAACTGGTAGGTTGTTGTTTCTACAATGGTGCAAACACGGGCAAAAGATAAACATGACAAAATCAATAACAAATGTAAACAAGGCTTAAAAAACTTACAGTGGCATTCTCATAATAAAGAAGCTTTATCAAAATCGTACGCTCAAACAAATAACAAAATAAAATTATAGACATGAACCTTACTCTAAAACATAATAATGCTTTTATATGAAGAGCATAATGAAATCTTTTACCTCTTCTGGCATACGGTCTAGAATTCGCATCAACTGAATTAGAGTTCGGATCATTTTCCAAGCAGAACTCCTGCCAAAACAAAGTAAAACTGTTTAAGCACAGTCAGCAAAGTAACCAATTGGATTTGAAACCATAGACTGCAAGAAAGAGCAACAAAATCTAAAAACTCAAATGCTTACTATTATACCTCGTTTGATTAGGCATAGTGTCTGTATTGACATTGACTTGAACGTTGCTCCTTGTTTCTTATTCCAAGTTCGGCTTATGTTCAACATAACATCGTCAAAATCTGAATAGCGAAATGAAACTGCACAACACAATCCATTCATGCATGAGGATAAACTTCATTTATCAGTCTGCACCCAGAATTCAAAGCTATTTTAAGAGTATGTACTCAAAATAAATTCTAACTCTAGCTTATCAATGATTAAATATGGCTTATCAAACGACATATGAAGTGAGATTTAACATACAGGCATATTATTCTATCACAAGTCCTTTGATAGCTTCAGTTTGGATGAGCATAACAAAAGTGTTTTCAGGTATTTCTTCTGTAATGCATCATCATTAACACCTGAAAACCACAAGAATCAAACTTTAGGTGATCGTGATTGCAGTTAAGGTATTTGTATAAATTGTGTGTGTGTGTGTGTTCTAAGTGAGATCGTTATACCTTTTCCCATCCAGACAACTGAATTCCAGATCACTAGGCATGAGTTTCTTGATCTTCTTAATGACAAGAAACTTTAATTTACCTAAAGCAGAAATTGATTTATCATTAATATAGTTCTTAGGGAAATAACCTCTGAATCTCTGATGTAGATAAATCACAGGAAACTCGTATCCACTTTCGTTCATCACTGGAATTGATTTCTACATCTATTATGACTCTAATTTCTCACAGATATGGGGTGGTGAATCAAAAGATGGTGAAGGTCAAACATCTGAAGTGGGCGGCCTTATATTCCGAAAGAGTAAAAGCAAGAAGAAGTGAAAAGCTGACAATGCCGCTGGTATTTCGGAGGAAGAAGAAGAAAGTGTTCAGGTGGTAGATGTTGATGAGGAGCTGAAAGCAATGGCTGATAAACAAAAAGAGTGTTTTGGTTTGTACGATCTCATTCAGTGTAAGGAACAATTGGTATTTCCTTTGCTTGTTTTTCAACTAAACTACTCGTATTTCACAACTTCTTCTTTAGTATTAGCTTCTCCTCAAACCCTACATTCCAAAAGACACAAAAATGTCACAGAAGACATACATGCAATAATCAAATTCAGAACTTTCTAAGTGCCAATTCACAATAGTTACAATCATGTAATAGCTAATTCAGCGAGCAATTAACTAATCAAACAAGTTTTAGCAAGATCAAGACAACAACAGGCACATAAACAAGTTTTAACTAATCAATTAAGATGAACTTTGAAGATGATTGGTTGTTTGATTAGATAATTTCCTGCAAATCAAACAACTGCATCCCTTAATTACAAAGAAGAATCACCTGGTAACCACTTCGAAATTTGGCCTCTTCTATTCTGATTGCCGATCGAAGATGTTCCTAGAAAATCTTTGGAAATTCGTTTAGTTGATGAGCATTCCCAGCTTCCGCCGAATCAAACTAACAGATATCAGGTGTTTCCGAGAGTCCGTTCATACCAAATGATCCAATCAGAGCCAATTTCTTTCTCTTCCTTTTCTTCTTCTTCATTTCTTTTCTGGTGGAATTTGAGATCGATCTCAAAACCTAAATTTCTTTTTCTGGGGTTTTCACTGGTGCTGCGGAAAAGTGCACATCTACTGTGTGAATAGTTCTGAGATGAGAAAACGAGAGGGTTTTAAATTCTAATTATTTTTTACTTTTTACCATTTGACTCCCGCTTCATGTTTTACCCTGTACTACACATGAGGGCAACTTCTGTGGGTAAAAGATGTACGGCGAAGTCACACACTCGGCCGGTTCAAACAGCAAATTCATAGATCACTTTAGCCAACTTTAGCCTGCCTTTTTTTTTTTTTTTTTTGGCTCCACCTATTTTCCAAACTCATTTTTCCTATTTTCCACTCTTGTAAAAATTTCTAAAGTAATTCTACTTTTCCTATTTGCCACCTGCACAAGTCAAATACAATTTGACTATAATTATCACTATTTCTATTTTGTCTTCTTCTACATTAATCTACTATTTCTTTAACTCTTATCATTTAACTAGTATAAATTAACGATTTAATCGGAAAATAATCCGTAAATCATTATTAGGAAAGATTCTAAGATTAAAGGCAAAATATCCAAACCTTAAATAAAAGGAACAACCAACAAGATTTTGCTAATTTAGTTGAAAATACATCCATTGAAGAAGATATGGAGGTAAGTAACTGATTTATTTTCGTTTGATTTCTTCTAATTTTCGTTAAACTAGTCTCCAGTTTCTGGACGACCACAAAGCACTTCAATCGTCCAAACATGGACGACTGTGTACAAAAATCGTCGTCTATAACTGGACGACTATACACTTGGAGACGAGATTGTTGGATGACTGTAGTACCTTGTGATTCTTCTTAAGCGAACGTCTTTAACTGTCTGGCATTATTTTTCACAGGTACTTCACAACTCATTAAGATGTCATTCCCAATTTGGATCAGCTGAAAAAAATTATTTTAGATGAAGAAAAAGGGGACAAGACGGAGAAGAAGAAGTGCCTCCCGTGAATAGAATTTAGGTTTTTCTTTCTTTTAGACTTTATTATTGGGGTGGTTCTTTGTGAGGTGTAAACAAAAAGTCAAAGATGTAGTATTTAGGATAAATAAAAAAGCATAGAGGTGGCAAATAGGAGAATTGAGGGTGGAAATTAATGAGAGTGGCAAATAGGAAAGTATGGGTGACAAATAGGTGTAGCTTTTTTTTTACCAACTTTTGTTGTGGGAAAATTTTTTCTCGCGCAGTGCGCAAGCATTCTTGAATTGGCAGATTTAAGGTCGTCGGATCGGATTAGATGTGATGTCATCTAACTTTGAATTAACACCGTTATCCGCCGAATGTTTCAGGTACGTATTTTTAACAAATGCGTGGTATTTCTAGCCTTCTTTGTTGCCGCCGCGGTGAATTTATATTTATCCTAGAACCAATGAGACTAATCTATGAAACAAAGAATTTCCAATGAGAGCGGAGATCGCTTGATGTAGTTGTTTAAGGGTAACTATATTATGTTATTGCTAATAATAGTGATGATAGCGTTAATGGTGCTGATAGTAACAACCAATAATTAAAGTTGAAGATGAAGATGCCGATGCTATAATGAACACCATACATTTTGGCATAAACTCGAGGCTGAATTGACGAATGGTGTTCATGGTTGCTAAACGTAGTATTATACATTCCAATCTTGGTGGGGGAAAGGAAGATGATGACATCAAAATTTAAAGAGTTAATTAGTGTTTGGTTCGTAAGTTTTGGTATATCTTTGAATTTGGGTCGTAAGTTGGTCCGTTTTAGAGTTTGGGTCGTTGACCCCGTTAGTCAACTTAGTCAACCGGTCAAACTGTTAGTTAGAGTTAACTTTAGTTAGTAACTTATTTACGCAGTTTGCCACTCGGTTAAATGTTTCACACACGTGCAAACAAAAAAATCACGTGCCACTACTGATAGAATCCATCGTCCAAATTACACTGAGATGTGTGGACGACATCTGATCCGACCCTACCGTTACAATCTGACAATTATAGGCCTTCATAAGTTGCAAAAACAGATCCAATATCCGTTTCAATCAATTACAACAAAAAAAAAAACAAGTAGAATTGCCGAGTTCTTAATACCAACAACTCCCATACAACTATATGAACTCCACATACATGATTAAAGGAAAAGAAATACACTGAACCAAAAATAGTATAAATAACTCGAACTAGAAAGGATTCGATGACATATAAAAAGCAGGTTTAGTTAATATTTAAATTGAACATACCACAAGTTTTGCTTCCAAGATCAGTTTTGCATCCAAAAGAAAGTAAGTTCAAAGTACTGAAGATACTTGTTTACAATTAAGCTATACTATAAAATAAGCTTACCTAATACCATTGCACAACTCTGCTATTCTTTGATTGCTTTCCTCTCTTTGCAGGTGGTTGGTCTTGAGTCATTTCCATCAAATAAGCATTCCTCCTAGTCATGTTGTCCACTGGATAACTTGGCAGTCCACTATTTCCACCTCTCATTCTGGCATTACCAGCTTTACCAATTCCAGTTCCTCTTCCTCTTGGAATTTGTTGGGTTATTGCGGAAGTTTGGGAGGACTGAGTCCCAACAGCTGCAGTTGCACTAGTGATTGCGGAAGTTTGGTATGAATTCAAAAACCCACTCTTTATTTTAGCGTTTCGTTGATTATTCAGTTGGTTTCGAAAATCTTAGGTCTGAAAAAACGGCTTCTGAAAATGCTTTAACAAATGCAAAGTTGGGATACCTAAGAACTATCCGTAACTAGTTGTATACGGCTAGGATATTCCTAGCCGTATATTCTCCTGTGTTCATAATTTGTTTCGCGGTTGTATAGTTCCGTCTTGGTTTTTCTATTCATAGGTTTATTTCCTGACCGTAAAATTCATTTTGCTAGACGTTTATTTATTACGGCTTGGAATTTTATAGACGTATATGTGGCATGTGTTGAGTAGTGAACTAGCTGTATACAAACGTATAAGTTTTCCTAGCCGTAATTGTTTTTCGGCTTGGTCGATTACTAACTTCCCAACCGTAATTTTTGTTTCGGCTTGGTCGATTATTATATTCCCATCTTTAATAATTGATTCGTCTTAGACTATCCAATTTTCCTAGCCATGTTTTGTGTTACGGTTTGGTTATGTCAAATTGTCCCAGACGTATTTATTATCTATTTTCGGTTTTTTCCTTGTTTGTCTTGGAACAGAGGAAAAGAAACGAAGAAAAGATCCCAAAAACCTCGTAGTGACCCGACTCCGCAACCTTTCCACGCAAATCCATTGGGTGCAAACGCAAGGAAAGCAAGTGGAGTTGTGACTGCTGGAGAAAATGAAGGTGATGGAGTTGGAGTCACTGGAGGAACTGAACTTGGAGTTTCTGGAGGAACTAAAGTTGTTGTTATTGAAGGAACTGAAGTTGTTGGCACTTCTAGTGGTGGTGGAAATGAAGGTGTACTTGTTGTTACCGGAGGTATGAATTTGTTGGCACTTCTAGTGTGCCTTGGAGAAGAACTGTCTTGGGTGGGGTAAAGATGAAGCGGAAGAAGAGTTTGAGATAGGGTATGGAGCACCTCCTAGATCTAAATGGAAATTTAGTGCACCGGCCGAAATTGGTGAAGTAGTTAATATGTCAAGTAAGATTAATTTGGGTCGTCTGAGGGATAAGTTTGGGGATTCTAAACGCAAGACGCAGAGGGGATTGGTGGTGATGGACACAGAAAGAGCTAGACATACGGCTATAACTTACTTGTTGCATACTCTTGGGACCGTCCTTTTCCCCGATTTCTCAGGCAATAAGGTAAATGCATGTTATTTGCAGTGGTTGAAGACTCTCAGTCTCGATATGGAAACAAACGAGGTACCTAGGTGAAAAAGCGGGGGTCTAACAACCTCACCCAATATTTCGATTAGAAATCTGTAAGGAAAACTCGGAGTTGTTTTCTAGAGAATCAACTAGACAGTTTGACTCAGTCAATAGAAAATACTCAAGGAGTTATTATCTCAATCTCTCGATTTGATTTACTCAAGCAAATATGATTCGCGAGTCTAATCAATGGTTTGCAAAAGCATCCCTTATATAATTAAGATAAGTTCACGAACATCGTTTTAAGACATAACCTCTCAAGTTCGCGGACTGGGTTCGTGGACTTAAGCTAACCGGTTGGAGTTCACAAACTCCAGCAGAAATTCTCGGGTTCGAGAACTTCCGTCAGTTCGCGGACTGAAACTGTGCTTAAACTCCAGAAGAAATTATCGGGTTCGAGAACTAGACCAATTCACGGATAGAGTTTACGGCTCATGTTCCGGTTTCACTTGATCAACAAAGCTCGCAAACTTCGGTTCAAGTGATAAGAACTAATACATATATGTGTTTCCACAACATTGTTTATATCCCCCAATGGTTATGTAGTCTAAACTCTTATTTCAATCATTGAAACATTCTCAAAGGACGTCATATAGTTGTTATTCACAAACATGATGAGGATGGAGAAGATGAAGTTGGTGATAAAGTATTTTCTGATGTGGCAACCTATACGAGATCTTTGTTTCATGAAACCGGGTTCGTCATTTTAGATCCTCGTAGAACGCTCCGCCAAACCAGTATTGTCCATAAAATTGTTCCTGAAGAGACTCGTTTTCGACTGAGCTTAGATACCTCCCAATTTAAGGACAAACATGTGAAATTGAACTATAACAATGCACCGGCGTTCGAGCATTGGAATGCTCATTCCGAAGAAGTAAACCAAATGAGTAGAAGACTCCTTGAAGCTTCTCATGGGACTTCCCAAACAGATGCAGATTACATGGAATGGTATCGAGAGTGGGCTCATCCTTATGTGGAAAATTTGGATCTGGATGCGCAGAGACATTTCAAGAATGCAGAAAAAGAAAGTTCAAAGACATCATGGAATGAATAACATGATTGGGAGAAGATGGTGGTACATATACTATTAATTATGTTTGTTTTTAAATATCTATGAATAATTAGAGTACATGTGTTTGATATGAAAAAATAGGTCGATCGAGTTAATTGGGTGGCCAATGACATCACCCGTATGATTAATTTGGGTGAGGGGTTAACGGTAGATGAACTTAGATTAATGCGGAATCGAGTTAGAGGCATAATTATCCCTGAGAAAGGGGGTTTATATCCTGATGAAGCGGAAGGACCAAGGAGAACTAAAAGGGCTAGGTCTTCTTTTTCTTCTAGCGACAATTAGGACCACCCCCCCCCCGACCAAGTTCAACCTAAGCAAGTAAAAGCCAGCGGAGGTGAAAAAGGTGGAACAAGTGCTCGAGGTGAAAAAGGTCGAGGTACTGGAACAAGTGCAAAAGTTAGCCATGCTGGAACAAGTGCTCGAGGTGGACATGGTAGAGGTAAAAAAGCTCCAATTCAAGATGGAAGCGGTCGAGGTAAAAGATATAGAGTTATAGAACAAGTTGTGGAACCTCAGGCAAGGTAGGGGTGTACATTGGGTTGGGCAAGCCATCCCAAGCCCGATTATCACACATGCCAGGCCAGACGGGCTTGTAGTCCTTATTACCCATTAAGTTTAACAGGCCAGACCGAGCTGGGAAATAGCAAAAAATTAATTCCCATGGCCCGTCCATACCCATGAAACAATACAGGACATGCCAGATCGGGCTGGGCAGGCCTCAGGCCCAAGAGATAATCCAAAATTTTAAAGTATATAAGTTTTTTTTTTTTTTGGCTTGATGAATGATGATATATATGTAACTCGTTCAAATGATAGTTCAAGCAATTCATATTCATTATTGTGAAATGCAATTCCAATTTTTTTTATAACCCCAATAAATTGTCCAAATATGAAATTTCAGTTCTTTAGAAATCCATCACACTTGTAGAAAACTTTATTCCAGGATATCGGCAGTCACGCATGCCAGGTAACTAAACAGGCTACCGGGAAGGCTAACGGCCGGACTCCAATATTTGAACAAAAACCTAGGTACGCTCACTTATAATTATCGGGAAGGCCGGGCTAGCCCGCGATAGGCTGTCGGGCGCCCATGGGCTCCTTCGGACCCGTATGATACATGGAGAGATGCAGGCTTCCGGGCATTATTTACACCCCTAAGGAAAGGGACGATTTGGATGAGTTTTTGGAAAGCACGTTGGAGAAGGGATCAAGTGAAAGTGAATGACTATTTATTTTTTATTATATTACTTCATGGATCTTTTATTATCTAAGACTTTGTCTATTTACTTTTTTTGTTGTTGGGTTATGGATTTGGATGGATGAATTCTTAAAACTTTGGATTTATTAATGAATGTTAGTCTTTACAATTGTTTAATATAAGAAAATTTAGGAAATAATCAAAATTCACTAAATTTTTGTTCACTTTCGGCTAGGTCGATCCCTCACATAACCTAGCCGAAAGTGCATATAATCCTTGTCAAATATACTTGCACAGGATTGCGGATGGAAAGTCCCGGCCGTTATAAATTAACGGTTAGGAAATACCTGTCCGTATTTCACTGGATAATCAAAATTTAACTGAAACTTGGTTACGGCTACGTTTCCGAGCCGTGTATTTGTTTTCGGTTGGCACTTCAAGCCGTAAAACTGACATAAATTTGCAGTTCTGGTTTACGGCTTGGTGGACATTTGTATTTCCTGGCAGTAAGAAAATTATGTCTTGGAAATTCTTATGTATCCGAGCCGTAATTCAGACAAAAAATAACAACTAATTTTTACTGCTTGAACTAACGAGCCGTAAATATGACACACCTCAAATCCTGCAAGTTCATACAGAATAACGGCTGGGTCTCCCCTGCTATTTCCAAGCCGTAAATACATATAATTATTGAATTTTGAAAAATAGATCCGTTTGAAGACTGATGTATAAAAGGTTCTAGATGTTCAACAACTTATTTAAACTTGAAATAACTCCACCTCCATATAACCACCCATTCCAAAACAAAATCACACCTTCTACATCAACAATCTACACCAAAACTCCTATAAACTCAATGCAATGTACTCAAAGGATAAACCCAACTTCACTTTGGAATAAGACTTATCTCTTTGCAAAAATTTTGTACTATGCTATCCAAAGAAGGGAGAAGAACGAAATCAAGGTGGTTTAGCCGGTAAATCGTATTGGAGTAATTTTTTTTGAGAATTTTGTTGTAAAACAAGTAACACTAACAACCGCGATGGGGTTGAATTGTATCTTCGATTTTCAGACATAAGAAAAAATATGGAAGAATATATGGCTTTATGTCATATGTGCAACCAACTTGGACTTAGAGATGAGACTGATAGAGAAGTCGTGGCTCAAGCTAAGAAGGAATGGAGAAAATGGAAAGGTTATGATTTCAACTTGGAAGCTCAATTCGCCATCATCAAAGACTTCTTAATACATCGAAAGGGATGTTATTAGAACCAATTTTGTAACGGGGATCTATTAAGTATGTAATGGGTTTTATTATGGTCTAATTAATGAAAGTATTATTAATTTTCAATCGTAGTATGTATTCATGTTGAAAATCAAAATTTCTCAGCTTACAAATTCAATTACGGACGGGAAATATAAGAATTCCCATCCGTAAAACAGACTCGGGAGATTCTCGTTGAATAACGCTAGAATTTCTTAACTTCCCATCCATTATTAATGTTTACGACTGGGAATTCATCATATCCAAACCGTAATTGCTTCATTACGGCTGGTTCGACACAATTTCCCGGCCGTAACAGCATCAAATTCCATATTTTTTCCGTATTTTTGACGGAATTGAATTGATGAAATTGATGTTGGGAGTTGATTATAAGGTTATCTTGAGTTTTGTGATTAAGGGTTTCATCATTTTATTCAAATTTGTTTTACCAAAATCACCATTTTCCTTCTTCAAAACTCAAAAAAATCAAGTTTTGATTTGCAAAAGATTAATATTTTGATTAGTCTAATCGATTCAATAAGACTGATTAGTTAGCTTAATCAAGTTCATTAGCACTAATCAAATTTAGGGTAGATTAGATATTACAAAAAATGATGAATAAGGGGTCCTATGGTTTGTTATTCCATGACCCCATTAAGCCACCAAAAATAGGATTCTAATTTAATCAATCATGCATCAATTAAAGAATCAATCGCATCATTAATGAATATAAAAAAAAATCCAATGTTCGGTTACAGTTCTCGGAATCATTTTTTTTCCTAATCACACCTCCATTCTACCAAGTAAAACTATACATACTCATTTTATAAATCAAACCTAAATACTCATTTTAGAAAAATAAAATAAAATTGATCAAATTGGTCGTGGGAACTAACCTTTTTGAATCCGACGTTGTATCCTTCTTGCAAATAGATTTTTTAGTGGTCCTGTCCAAAAGTAAAGAATCACGAAATTGTTAGAATCTGAAGAAAAGAATTGAAATAAAAATCGAGCACTAACAAAAAAAAAACTCATTTTCATTTTCAGCCGTAATCGAGCACTAACAAGAATTGATAGAGGCTTGCGAGAAGTGGTGGAAGGCATCGTGGTGTGCGGGGGACCGTTCTTTGGAGAGCTTCAGTGGAGACTATCTACTCTACCTATCAGATATGGAGGTCTTGGACTTTATACTGCTAGGGAGGCATCTCGAGTATGTTTTTGTGGCTTCACGTGTGCAATCTTGGGGATTACAGGATCACATATTGAGGAGTAGTGGTGTGGACGGTATGGATGATAATTTTAATAAGGCTTTGGAAACGTTACAAGTGACTCTTCCTGATTTTGATCTTAACAACTTCACCAATAAAGACAACGCCCCCCCTAAAGCACAAAGCATCCTGGCGAGTGCTCTTTTTGGTAAAGTGGTTAAGGACATTGATAGAGTTTACATGCTAACGGAGAGATAGAAAGCGGTTTTTGGTTGTTTGCAAGCAGCACATGCCCAAGATTTTCTTCTGGCTATTCCGATTGAGGGGCTAGGGCAGAAGATGTCTCCTTTGGAGTACCGGTCTATCCTCAAATACAGGTTAATGATCCCGCTTTATCCCTCTGACTCTCGCTGCCCTGCTTGCATCACAAGTTGCTTGGATTCATATGGTGAACATGCAGTTCATTGTAAAGTAGACCATGGTTATAAATATAGACATGATCATGTGAGGGATATTTTGTATGATGTACTGTGGAGGTCTGGCATTTCGGCAAAGAAAGAAGCACCTGTGCATTTCCTACAGACCCACTTGAAGGGAGATCGACACTAAGACCAACTGATGTTCTTATTTTTGGATGGGCTAATGGGAAACACACATGCGTTGACCTCACCGGGTATCTCCTTTGGTAGGAATTGGACATGGCACCTTTACGATTGGCGAGCAGCGCTAAAGGCTGCCTCAGGTAAGATATCGAAGCATGAGAAAGCATGTGTTGACAATGGGCATGCTTTCGTCCCCTTTGCTTTTGATACTTTTGGCTATTTGGCTCCAGAAGCAGTTGGACTACTCAAGAGGGTCCAGAGAGAGTCATGCGCAGCAATGTAATGACCCCTGGCTCACGAGATTTTATTTTTAATAGGATAGGTTTTGCTATTCAAAAAGGGCTAGCGGCACAGCTTGTCGCTCGCTTGCCTAGTATGTAATTTTTAACTTTGTAATTTATTATTAGGTTAATTATTAAATTGATTTATTTTCATATTACTTTTCTTAATTTTATTCTTACCATAATATCATGCGCTTAGGCCACTATTTGAAATATCTCAGGTTTCTTATAAAGTGGTGGTTACATTTTGTTGGATTCTCTTTTACAAGCACAATATAAACGTGTGGAAATTTTTGTGAAGCCCAAGTTTGGTTTCTCTCTCTTTTAGAAACTCATCATTAAGATAATATATATCTGTGTCCCAAAATACAAGATCAACGGCTAAGATTATTAGTTTTAGTTTGTGTTTAGAGTTTCATATTTCATGTAGGACAATATTAACCTTTTTATTCAATTTGACTAAACTAATTTATTTTAGAAAATAATCCAATTTTTAAGGTCAATTGCCATGAATATCTCCTCAATTTTTTCTTCCACGAATATCGCCCAATTTGTTTTGCATTATCTCCGGTCAATTACTTTTAATAAATAGTAAATTCGTTTTAACCTATCTTCCCGTGTGTTGTACGTATTTGGTTACCTTAATTTTGGATCACCTTAATTTCGAGAAAGAGCAGATCACCTTAATTTTGGAAGCTATAATCGAATATCATAGATGATTATTTGGCAACTCTTTTGTACCCATGTGACACCATTGGATACTTTTATATTTTCCTTCCTTGGAAAGCATGATAGAATCCTGTTGTGTTACGTATTGTGGCTAGGCTAGTAATTAAGTACAAGATGCTTAAGGAAATTTATTCATCATCAGTGTAGGTAGGAGTAATTAGATAGATACAAACAATTAGACAGATATTCAAAAGAAAAAAAGAACAAACCGAAAAAAAAAAAAAATCACTGTTATTACTTCATGAATTATACTCATATTGTATGAAAGTCGGATCTTTCACTATGAAAATAGGTGATACCGTGATAGGTAGATTTTTCACATGAGAATATAGTGAAAGATGGGTTCATCACTATGAAATAGGTAAGGTGTCCCACATGAGAATACTATGAAAAGTGGATCTATCAATTTAGAAAGAGGTGATGGGTTCATCACTATGAAATAGGTAATGTTCCTTGGGATAGCAATGAGTCTTGTATTCTTACATGAGGGAACAGAATGTAAAATTGTGGAAAGAGGCATTTGAATTGCGAAGCAATTGATTGACGAAGAGGTACACACATTTACTCTCACTTACTCATAATGCTAGTTCTTCAATTAATATTCTTTAGCTGGGAATATATGGCTCTTGAATATGTGATGCAATAAGGTTACTTAGTGAGAAAGCAGATGTATACAGTTTCTGTCTAGGGGGAATGCTTCTAGGAGCCAAATCAAACTCTAAAGGTATTTGATCATGTAGATTTGATAATAAGCTATCGTCTTAGAAGAATTTTTTTTTTGTCGAAAAATTGCACTAATTAAAAATGTTCTTTCATGTCTGTCTTTGTATTTCTTGATGGTATTTACAGCTACAATCTCTATCATTAAGTGTCTAGAAAAGAAGATGAGGGATTTCTTATGGGAAATTGATGAAACTCACAAGACCAGGCATTTGGTGAAATGGCATGTGCACTAAAACTGCGCCTCTAGCAAACAAAAACCAGTTTGCCAAAATAGAATGTGTGGAATACAAACTTAATAAATCAAAACCGATTTCAAAATTTAACATTATGCTCATGCAATTCACTAATTCAGCAAATTCAGATAATAAGATTCTCAAATAAAATCAATAAAACAAAATTGGGGCTTTAAGTCAGGTATACTCTACTCGATATTCTCAGTAGACTCTTGTTTGTCTTTCACCGGTAGCATCATTCTCGAACTCCACATGTGCCCGAGGCTTCTTCCTTTTCCACGTAGCATCATGCATATCCCTTTTCTCGTGCACCACTCCAGACTCGTCTAGTGATCTCTTTCGATCAACAATATCTTCATCATCTTCGTCGTCCTCCCCAATACCAATACCATTACCAAGACCAAAATCTTCCATGTCATCTTCTATATCAAGCTCATCATCTTCCATTTCAACAAATTCTACTTCTGACTCCTCATCCTCCTCCACTTCTTCTTCTCCATCAAGAATATCATTGAAATATTTTTCAGGGTAATTGTAAATATCAGTATCTAGTCCAGTTTTAAGGCGTTTCGTCACCTCTTTCTCAATCACCATCTCAAAATTGTCTTGAAGCGGTGGTTCTTCTTCCGGTTCTTCTTGCGGATCTTTTTCAGGCACTGGAGTCTTCTTATTGTCCTTATAGATTCCAGCTTTAAGACGTTCCAGCAACTCTTTCTCAATACCCTTTTCCAGTTGTGCCGCCGTTAGAGCCTTCTCTTCTCTCCTCTTCTCCCTCTTTTCGACCTTCCTCGGCATAGTCATCACCTTCTCCCTTGTTTTCAAAACAAGCTTCCTCATACGTATCCGCATCTGAGTCATCTTAGTAAGACGCTGCTTGATTTTGTGCACAAGATACTTTGGCCAGTACATCAGATTCTTGTCTATGATTTCCAGTGCCTTTTCATAATTCTTCGGTAGTTTAAGCCTTTCCCATAATTTACCAGGCATATGAGATCTTTCGATTGTTTTCATGTAGAGATAGAATACTCCTTTATCTTCTCTGATGGTAGCATATCGGCTGTTAGCAAGAGGACATGAACTTCTATTGCAAATACCTGTTAGATTATAAGGGTTTCTACAGAAATTACCAGTTTCGATTTTGGACATGAAACTGCAATGGTTGTGTCTAATCACCTGCCATATCACCTCATCGTGCTGCATCTTGATCTCAGTGATCTTCGAGCTTCTTCTGCAACAAACGGCAAAGAGAAAGGGTGGTTTCTTTTTAATGTTTATGGTTTTATACGGGAGAGAATTTGGTTACAGCTAGGGTTTAAGGAATAATAACGAATTTAGGGTTCATGGGCTTGTTGTCATTCCCTTAAAAAGATCGGGCTAATACGCTCTCCACATGACACAAAATCCATCCTAACGTAACTCTGACCTAATGTTCGCCTCGCCTAGGCGCCCAGAAGAAAATTACGCTTATGCACACATTTTTGCGCCTAGGGCGGTTTCCTTTTGGGTATATTAATTAAATATCCTTAGATTTGGAACCCTTCAAAAATACCCTTATCACATTATAAATATACAACTCCTTTTATATGTAAACTTTATCCATTTAAAAATAAATTATTTTAGTAATCTAATTCAAATGACATTTTTCTTTATTTAAAAAAAAAACAATAATTTTTTATCTCGATCACTCTATCAACGTCTCCAACTACACCGATGGCAATTTACCACCTCCACAACCATCACCACCGCCACCACCACTTCACAACCATCACCAACATTCCACCATCACAACTCCACCACTCATCGTCACTGCCGCCACTACCGCCACCGCCATCGTGACCACCATCGCCTCCAAATCCACCACCGTTGCCGCCAAGTTGATAACAAATATCAACAACTGAAGTTGACACCAAATTTTGATGTCAACAACCGAAGTTGGTATCATATATGGTGTCAACAACCCAAATAGTTACCTAAATTGAAAACTCGGAAATTATTTAGGTCAAGATTAAATGTCAACAACCCAAGTTGACACCAAAATTTGGTGTCAACAACAAAACTTGATCCCAAAATCTAGTGGCAACACCACCTCCACCGCCGGCATCACTACCACCACCACCAGCATGTGAGATAATAACTAAAATGATCTCCATCTAAATTTTTATTAATATTGAAAAGGTATTTATATGATTCAAAATTAAATAAATTACATTTTAGAAGACGAGTGGTATAATTATTGATGGATAAGGGTATTTGTGAAATCCATGAAAAAGGGGTATTAATATAATTTCCACTTTTCTATTTAGGCGCCCCTTGTACGACTCGTTCGCCTAGGAAAGTGTCTAAGGCACCTTTCACAACATAGAATATGATGTCCCTTTAAGCTTGAAGGTTTGCCAAGTTGAGAACCGCTAAACAATTTCTTTGTTGCAGGTCTTGGCATTAAGGGATTGAGCAGTATGCGCCTGCCATTTAACTATTAATCTGCTGCCTCATTAAGGAAAACAAATTCATGACAAAAGAATACAAGTTCACCGTTTTATTTTTTTCTATCAGACCACTTTATCTTTTTTACACACTTTTAGATCAAGTGACTAACTCAGAAATTCAACATTGCTAACAGAGGTTACCAATTTGCTTGGGGTGTACCAATTTCTTATAGCAGCTTAATTTGGGGCCCCAGAAATTAATTAGGGGCCCTGCACTACGTGACAAAAAAGGATATGAAATAACAATTTTGGGTACCTCTTATCCAATTTTTTTTAATGTCTAAATTACCCCTAAATGATTAGTGTTAATAATTAGTTAATTAAGTTAATTAGTATGTTTAAGTTAAAATCAGATTTAAGAGTTAAAACTTGGGGATTTTTTTTTTAATGTTTTTGTGTGTTGAGAAGAAAAAGAGGAGTTTTGGGGAAAAATTAAGGTTTTTAAAAATGTCTCAGTGTAAGGGTTGTCAGAGTCTGGGGTGTATAACCTAACGACTCTCTAATGTCGTCACAAAATTGATACTACCAATGACGACTCAAAGCTGCAACTTTTCCAGGTTATGAAAAATCGTTAGGGTGGTTTGATAAACATTGACGACTCCATATAGCTAGCTAGGTCCCTAAGAGTCGTTAATTTGTTTTATTTATACCAAGACGACTCTAAAACCCAAAACTCTCTGTAAATGTAACTCTTTGGGTCGTCATTTGTGTAATCATATATTCAGTAACGAAACTAACCAACCATTTCATCGGCAGCTTAGAGTCGTCATTACTGCCATCTATAACAATAACGACTATGAAGGAGTCGCTATTCTGCTATATATATAGTTGACGACCCTTAAGCTGCCACATTATATAATATTATCAGCTTCAAAGTCTTATTCATTCTAGCCCACATTTAAACAAAGAACTTCTCAACAACGTTCTAAAATCTTAGGAATGCAAAATAGTTTCAACAAACCATCCAAACCAAACCCCTAATATCTAATCGACAAAATAGTTGCATCTAAGAAAAGTTAAGAAACATAAGTTGAAGTCAAAAGTAACATAAAACATAAGTTCATTTCGACAGTAACCCCTAGTACCTCCCTGATCGAGTAACTTTCCATCTTCTATTAGAAGGACCTTGAGTTGCACATCCCCTGGGGAACCATCATTTCCGATATTGTACTGTTCATCAAGCGGATGATGGCTATCTTGTCCCTGTTCAACACGTTCTTCTCCGAGTTGGCTGCGTGTTTCCCTAGTCCTCTTACCTTCCTTAGTCTGCTCAACAAACATTTTATTTGCATTGGGATTTTCAATGAAGGTTATTAGTTTAGGATCGGATATATACCATCCTAGTTTTCCTGGAGCGCTTTTCCTAACTGAGACAACTACAGAGGGTTACCACAGTCGATGGATCCTCTCTACCATCTATACCATTACGCTTATCATTCCCCAGTATACCACTCTCCCTTGACGATGCTGCATATAAAAACATAGGACACGAAGTTACAAAAAGGTTTTTATACTAGAAGAGCTGCAACATATAATCAGAACATGAAACAAAACCTCATTTCTGTGGACGGGTTCTGAGTTGGTCCTGAATCCTAGATGATTTATTCTGATGAGTATCCACTGATCTTTCTCGAGTTATTGTAAGATCAGAACCGACAGAGGTGCCTGTTTGAATGACACGAAACTATGTTATGACATGTTAAATTCAACCACAGAATCAAGATTCAAGAACAAGGAAAAATCATAATATAAATTATTATTACCGATAACTTGATCCCCAAAGCCTTCTTGACTTCAACTAGCCTCTTGTCAGTCATTTCAGATTGAATGACACGTGTCCTTAAGAAAAATAAATAAGAAAATTGTTGTGAAACTTGAATTTTCAGTACTTTATTTTACAGTTACACGCTTAATTGAGAAAACTGAGTAATCTTGGTTCAAGAAGTGGATTATGTTACCTAGTCTTGGTTTGTTCTTGGCTTTCACATATCCATCACAAGCCATCTTATCGAGCAGTAGGCACACTCGCCTCATTTTCCTATATTCTTCCAACGTACTTTGAAGTTTAGATATTGTAACATATTCCAGTGGAAGGACATGATAATTGATATAGAGCCTGCATTTGAAATAAATTAAGATTAGACATCATAGTAGAAGGATTACAACTATGCCTGATCAAACTTGATGGATGAATTAATAAGTCACCAGCACGAGGCACCTTTGATTCACATACAAAGCCAAACTCACTTTCACGTACTAGTAATCTTATTTGTTCCCTTGCAGAAGTTCAAGTTACTACTCAACTTGGTTTGCACGTTCAATTAAGAGGCCTTACATGCCAACGCGCAGTTTGCTTTAATGCACAAAATGCACGTTGCCATGGGAAGCCTGTAATTGCCATTGCACACAAGTACATGTTTTGTACATTGCATACAGGATCATTGTCAGTAGTACTATAGCTTCGGCAACCAAGACTAGTTTTTCAAGGAATTTTTTATACGAAGGCTGAAAGAGAACTGCAGGCCACTGAACAGTTTTGGTGCCTGCACAAAAGATATCAATCTTCACTTAATGCTATGGTCAATACTTAATAAGCAGGGGACTTGGGAGGATGAATCAAAATGCCAAAAAATATAATATGCCACGGTTTTTGTTTTGACCTATGAATCCCTAATCAGAACAAAAAAATATCAGAAATCTCATATGGCCGGAGAAAGAAGTTACTTACCCCTTAACTTCCTCAAAGTCTACCATTTTGAGGCCCATTTTGACATCCATGATCATCAAGTCCAACTTCATAAGGATCTTCATAGACAAGTTCTCTTCAATCCATACACACCATAGGGATTTTACCTAGAAGTGTGACTGAAAAGTGAAAAAATCCCAAAAGTGTGACCAAATTTGAAATCCTTCCAAAAGTGTGACCATGACCGGTCAACGGACACATATGCCCCGGTCTTTTACGAAAATACCGGATTTTGTCCTTAGATGTCCACATATAGGGTAAGGATGTGTACACATCGCGTAAGGATGTCCACGTATCGGGGTAAGGATGTGTACACATCGGGCACTGATACCCCACCATGAATAGTGTCCGATGTCTACATATTGTATGTAGACATCCAGAATCTAGGCATAATCATTATATGTAGACATCCAGAATAGTGTCCGATGTGTACGTAAGGATGTGTACACATCAGACACTATTTATAAATATGTGGACATCAAGCCAATCGTATGTGCACATCAGCTATAATGTGTAGACATCGACTATAAATATGTGGACATCCTTACCCGATGTGTACACATCGGGCTATAAAAGGGTACGTTGAGTATTAGTGAAAATCAGTCACACTTTTAGAAGATATTCGTTTTCAGTCACACTTTTGGAATTTTTTCACTTTTCAGTCACACTTTTAGACATTTCCTCCATAGCAACACAAATTGCAATCCACAAAACTGGATTAAAAAAAAAGTGGAAAAAAAAAAGCCGTATGCTGCATGTGAACAAGTTAAACTAAGATTAAAATTCCCTATTAAACTGATGTTATGTAAGCAAGGATAAGAGCATAACTATGAAAACTTACAATTGATTTTGAGAACCCATTTCTCATCTAACATGTAATCACATTGGTCACATTTGGCTTCAAGTGTTCATATGTGGTTACACCAGATATTTTAGCAAAGTCGGCCAACAGATGATGTATAACCATTAAAAGAAAATCAGAACAAGTTTTCAGAATTTCATACATGGGAAACTTGGATGGTGATGAAACGCCAGATGATGTAAAAAATGCACCTTCTCTTCAGCTGAAAGGGGGCATACCAACAGAGAACCAGTTTACTAGTAGCGCCAACTGGTGCTGCCCAAATCATTGCTTGAAACTCCTATGAATCAATAGATCATACAATATCAGTAAACGATAGATCATCCTATCACCTCATCCAATGTGCAAAGGAAAAGCAAATTTACTGACTTAAAGCTTAAAAGGTAAATTTTCTGATTAACAAGTAAAATTTACTAACTTATTTCAAATTAGATCACTTTTTTCCTTCAAATTTTAGATTAACAAGTAACTTTACTTACTTATTTCAAAACAAGTCTGAGGTAAAGGTTAAGCTTTCGAATTAGGAAACACCTCTTTTTTACTCTAATGTCTTTTTGTAGATAAAATTAGTTAACATAAATTGAATTTGACAAGCATCAGTTATACCAACTCGGGATAAGCAATTGAATCTCACATCTCACAGCATTATAGTAACAATAACCAACGTTTTAAAATAGTGTTGTTGTAAAGCTATGCATAATAAGAGTCCCACCAACATAATACACTTGATGCACCCTACATCCCCAAAATGATTATATGATCCACTAGAAAACACCTCTCTGAGCAGTTTTAAAAAAAAACATAAAACTTTCCACTATGAGCAGTTTCAGTGAACATGTATCACATTTGGTCCAGATACCTCATTTTCTTCAACTTTCCTCCATTGGAAAAAATGTAAGATGGTTTCAGAACCCTGAATGTGCTCAACCAAACAGAACATGGAAAATCATTTAGTATAACAGCCGAGGGAGTATTATCTATGTCAGAACCAACAATACATAGAGTTTCAAAGAAAGATTTTTCTCTCGATTGGCAAGGCAGGGATGAACATTATGGTTAACATCATTCATGCTTCATAGGATGCTCTGATTTACAAAAATGTTATATGTTATTTAGAGGTAAAAACTGAATGGTTACCCAGATATACTGAAGTACTAGCTTGTAAGCTACTACTAGTCACTGGATTCCGCTCCTCAACAAATACCACGATTTCTATGGGCACCAACTCCTGCATCACAAAATCAGCATATACAACAGTACATTAATTAATTCATAATATATCGAGGCTGATCTGGATCATAATTGTCGGTTTATGGAGAACAAGCTTACCAACCTCTTAGGATTCTTGTGTTTAGTTTAAACATAATTCAACTTCAACATCACAAACATCATTCCGGATATATTGATTTCTAACTTTAATGCGTAAAAATAGCCCCTTATGGAAAGGGGCTACCGAAAATGCCACTCTTAGATGAATTACACAGAAAATGCCACTTTGGGGATTTTCTGGACGTTTATGCCCTTCTAGAAAAGGTCTACACATTGTTGACAGGATCAGCTACCACCTCAGCAAACATTTCGAGTGAGTCAGCTACCACCTCACCATAGATTTGACCGAGACAAATCTCGTTATTTCCGTCATTTTTCAATTCTGTCTCTCGTTATTTCCGCCATTTTTCAGTTCTATCCTTTCATCTCCTTCCCTCTCCCACTCTTCCCTCCGCTGTAACATTGAATTTCATTGATTTTGTTCTTCCTCTCTCTCTTTTCTCTCAGTTTTCAGATGATTTAATCCGCTGTAACATTGAATTTCATTGATTTCATCCCTAACCCTCTCAAACCCTTCCCTCATTCTATCTTACTTTTCTCTCAGTTTCTTCTCAGATTCAATCCGCTGCAAGATTGAATGTTTCGTTGATTAACAGGAAAAAAAGTGGACGATTCACAGCAAAACACCAATACCCCATAACAGAAAAACCAGAAAACCCTATATTTTTACATACCCAAATCGCCATCTATGAAGAACTAATAAATACGGATAGAAATTAGGTATTTCAAATAAGAGATTGGGGAATAATATTTGGATAAATGGAGAGCCAAGAGATTGCAGGATAGAAAGATATAACACCACCTTCAAAACCAGCCGAAGAAAAAAAAAAGGGTATGATTTAGGGTTTAATTTTACCTGTCATCAATCTGAAATTAGGATTCAATTTTGTTGGATATGAAATGAAAGTCGTCAATTTGTGGTTAGTTTAAGATTTTGAATGATAAGTGGTTTTCTGAAACTTTATTTGGTTAATTGAAGATGAGATTTTGTCTTTAGATTTTTGGGGTTTATGAAACTGAATCTTAGTTTATTTATCACGTTTTTGTTAGTTTCTGGTATTACCATAGATTATCATTTGTTATTCTGGTGCTACAACATTCTTAATAGAAAACTTGTTATGTTAGTTTCTGATATTATCATATCATTTCCTGGTTTTGTAATGACAAACTTGTGGTTTAATCTTTACAAATCAATGGTTCTGGGGGGTTAAATTTTAGAATTTATAATATACTCTGGGAAATGAGGGATCATATCATGATTTATATTGAAGAATCAGGGCACTACAGTGACTGATTTAGTGTATGCTGCTTATGACATTACAAATTTTAGAATTTTTATTCTTCTGATGTATGGCCATCGACTATGATTCTTCCACTTGATGCATAAGTGGTTACTACTGCTGTAATTTAAGATTGCATTTATTTGGCTTGTTGAGTGTGAAGGCTCTATCCTTTCACTTGTGTATACCAAAGATGGTCACAGTAAAAAATAGTTGATTTTTCAATTGGTAGCGTTTAATTCAGTCATGTTTTTTTCTACTAAATCCATCTCACATGTATAATGCATTTCATCAACTTTTAGTCTTGTTTCTTTGTTAGCCTGTTTTGGTCAATAGACCTTTCGGATTATTTATGCTGGTGCTGGTATGTGTGTGTTCCACATAGTTTTAGGTAGATAGGGACTTAGTTTTACTTAATCACTATATCTTTGTGTCGGGAGTGTACTTCGAGTAACTAAAGAATCTGAATTACCACTATGTTATTACTAATCTAGACTATATTATGTTTGTAGGTTCCAAGTTATGGGTGCAGGAGCGAAGAAGAAGAAGTGTGTTCAAAAAGTGAAATTTGGTGATCATGTGGATAAAGGAGTGTCGGCTGCCACTGTGGAGGACAAAAGAGTGGTATCTAAGGATGGTGTTGAAAGGTAGATATGTGACAGTTAGCCTATTAAGGCTAACCATTCATTTTACGTGTTTGTATTGGTAGTATTGTTTTTAAGCCTTCTTCAGGCATATGCTCATTATCATATCTAGTTAAATACTGGACACATCTAGGTTAGTTGTTGTTATGAGTTCTGATCGATAGTCGACTTTCTTAAGACTGAAACATGCAAATTAGATGCCTCTATGCAAATCCTCTTTTTTCCATGTTTCTGCATTATTCTTTCTAGGTGTATTTGGTATAAGATGCTTGTAAACGGAAACTAGACCGGCTGTTTGTTGGCCGTAGTTATTGGATTAGTTGGAATCTATCTTTTTAATGTGTGTGCTTTCCCGTCTTAAATACTTAATTCTAAGAACTTGCATGGTGTTATTGGTGTAACTATTTATTTCTGTATTGTAGGATGTATCTTTACCCTGCCAGGTACAGGGACAGTACATGCAAAGTAACAACTTACTCAAGCCCAAGGGTTTTATTGAGGGTGCTTGAGATGCTGTCTCCTGCTGAACAAGAGAAATTTAGGTCAAATGCAATTGGTCCCTTACTGGACATGCCCGTACAAAGGTTTGCTGGGACCTTATTTCATTTCTTATTGGCTAGGAAGATCTGCATGGGTGATGAAGGTGGTGAGACTGATCGCGAAGAAATGCACGTAATGGTTTGCGGAAAAGAACTAAAAGGGTTAGGTCTTCTTTTTCTTAAAGCCTTCTTTTGTCGTAGTCATGGGCTTACGACCATTTTAAAATCTTGAGGCCTACTCGGAATACAAATTGGCCTCTAGATAAACCTACAGGAGGGAGATACCCTTTTGGAGGGACCCAACACAAGGATAAAGAGACGGAAATGGTCGACATGAGGAAAAAATTGGATGCCTTGACAATTGAAGATGTGTCTTTTGATCCAAATTTGAAACTTGATGAGGATGGAGAAGATGAAGTTGGTGATAAAGTATTTTCTGATGTGGCAACCTATACGAGACCTTTGTTTCATGCAACTGGGTTCGTCATTTTAGATCCTCGTAGAATGCTCAGCCAAACCGGTATTGTCCAGAAAATTATTCCTGAAGAGACTCGTTTTAGACTGAGCGTAGCTACCTCCCAATTTAAGGACAAACATGTGAAATTGAACTATGACAATGGACCAGCGATGGAGCATTGGAATGCTCGTTCCGAAGAAGTAAACCAAATGAGTAGAAGACTCCTTGAAGCTTCTCATGGGACTTCCCAAACATATGCGAATTACATGGAATGGTATCGAGAGTGGGCTCATCCTTATGTGGAAAATTTAGATCCGGAGGCGTAGAGATAATTCAAGAATGCAGAGAAAGAAAGTTCAAAGCATCACAGAATGAATAACATGATTGGGAGAAGATGGTGGTACGTATACTATTAATTATGTTTGTATATGATGTTTGTTTTTAATTATCTATGAATAATTAAAGTACATGTGTTTGATATGAAAAAATAGGTCGATCGAGTTAATTGGGTGGCCAATGACATCACCCGTATGATTAATTTGGGTGAGGGGTTAACGGTAGCTGATCTTAGATTAATGCGGAATCGAGTTAGAGGCATAATTATCCCTGAGAAATGAGGTTTATATCCTGATGAAGCAGAATGACCAAGGAGAACTAAAAGGGATATGTCTTCTTTTTCTTCCTTTTATTCTAGCTTTCTTTTGTCGTAGTCATGGTCTTACGACCATTTTAAAATCTTGAGGCCTACTCGGAATACAAATTGTCCTCTAGATAAACCTAAAGGAGGGAGATACCCTTTTAGAGGGACCCAACACAAGGCTAAAGAGACGGAAATGGTCGACATGAGGAAAAAATTGGATGCCTTGACAATTGAAGTTGTGGCTTTTGATCCAAATTTGAAACTTGATGAGGATGGAGAAGATGAAGTTGGTGATAAAGTATTTTTTGATGTGGTAACCTATACGAGACCTTTGTTTCATGCAACCGGGTTCGTCATTTTAGATCCTCGTAGAATGCTCCGCCAAACCGGTATTGTCCAGAAAATTGTTCCTGAAGAGACTCGTTTTAGACTGAGCGTAGCTACCTCCCAATTTAAGGACAAACATGTGAAATTGAACTATGACAATGCACCAGCGATCAAGCATTGGAATGCTCGTTCCGAAGAAGTAAACCAAATGAGTAGAAGACTCCTTGAAGCTTCTCATGGGAATTCCCAAGCAGATGAGAATTACATGGAATGGTATCGATAGTGGGCTCATCCTTATGTGGAAAATTTGGATCCGGAGGCACAAAGACATTTCAAGAATGCAGAGAAAGAAAGTTCAAAGCATCACGAAATGAATAACATGATTGGGAGAAGATGGTGGTACGTATACTATTAATTATGTTTGTATATGATGTTTGTTTTTAATTATCTATGAATAATTAGAGTACATGTGTTTGATATGAAAAAATAGGTCGATCGAGTTAATTGGGTGGCTAATGACATCACCCGTATGATTAATTTGGGTGAGGGGTTAACGATAGCTAAACTTAGATTTATGCGGAATCGAGATAGAGGCATAATTATCCCTGAGAAAGGAGGTTTATATCCTGATGAAGCAGAACGACCAAGGAGAACTAAAATGGCTAGGTTTTCTTTTTCTTATATCCTTCTTTTGTCGTAGTCATGGGATTATGACCATTTTAAAAGCTTGAGGCCTACTCGGAATACAAATTGGCCTCTAGATAAACCTACAGGAGGGAGATACCCTTTTGGAGGGACCCAACACAAGGCTAAAAAGACGAAAATGGTTGACATGAGGAAAAAATTGGATGCCTTGACAATTGAAGATGTGTCTTTTGATCCAAATTTGAAACTTGATGAGGATGGAGAAGATGAAGTTGGTGATAAAGTATTTTCTGATGTGGCAACCTATACGAGACCTTTGTTTCATGCAACCGGGTTCGTCATTTTAGATCCTCGTAGAACGCTCCACCAAACCGGTATTGTCCAGAAAATTGTTCCTGAAGAGACTCATTTTATACTGAGCATAGCTACCTCCCAATTTAAGGACAAACATGTGAAATTGAACTATGACAATACACTAGCGATCGATCATTGGAATGCTCGTTCTGAAGAAGTAAACCAAATGAGTAGAAGACTCCTTGAAGCTTCTCATGGGACTTCCCAAGAAGATGCGAATTACATGGAATGGTATCGAGAGTGGGCTCATCCTTATGTGGAAAGTTTGGATCCGGAGGCGCAGAGACATTTCAAGAATGTAGAGAAAGAAAGTTCAAGGACATCACGGAATGAATAACATGATTGGGAGAAGATGGTGGTACATAAACTACTAATTATGTTTTTATATGATGTTTGTTTTTAATTATCTATGAATAATTAGAGTACATGTGTTTGATATGAAAAAATAGGTCGATCGAGTTAATTGGGTGGCCAATGACATCACCCTATGATTAATTTGGGTGAGGGGTTAACGGTAGATGAACTTAGATTAATGCGGAATCGAGTTAGAGGCATAATTATCCCTGAGAAAGGAGGTTTATATCATGATGAAGCGGAACGACCAAGGAGAACTAAAAGGGCTAGGTCTTCTTTTTCTTCTAGCGACAACTAGGACCCCCCCCCCCCGACCAAGTTCAATCTAAGCAAGTAAAAGCTGACGGAGGTGAAAAAGGTGGAACAAGTGCTCGAGGTGAAAAAGGTCAAGGTACTGGAACAAGTGCAAAAGATATAGAGTTATAGAACAAGTTGTGGAACCTCAGGCAAGGTTGGGGTGTACGTTGGGTTGGGCAAGCCATCCCAAGACCGATTATAGCATAGGCCAGGCCAGACGGGCTTGTAGTCCTTATTACCCATTAAGTTTAACATGCCATACTGAGCTGGGAAATAGCAAAAAATTAATTCCCAGGGCCCGTCCATACCCATGAAACAATACATGACATGCCAGATCATGCTGGGCAGGCCTCGGGCCCAAGAGATAATCCAAAATTTTATAGTACATAAGTTTTTTTTTTTTTGGCTTGATGAATGATGATATATCTGTAACTCGTTCAAATGATAGTTCAAGCAATTCATATTCATTATTGTGAAATGTAATTCAATTTTTTTTATAACCCCAATAAATTGTCCAAATATGAAATTTTAGTTCTTGAGAAATCCATCACACTTGTAGAAAACTTTATTCCAGGCTATCGGCGATCCACGCGAGAGCCGTAACTAAACAGGCTACCGGGAAGGCTAACGGCCGGACACCAATATTTGAACAAAAACCTAGGTCCGCTCACTTATAATTATCGGGAAGGCCGGGCTAGCCCGTGATAGGCTGTCGGGCGCCCATGGGATCCTTCGGACCCGGACGGTACATGGAGAGCTGCAGGCTTCCGGGAATTCTTTACACCCCTAAGGAAAGGGACGATTTGGAAGAGTTTTTGGAAAGCACGTCGGAGGAGGGATCAAGTGAAAGTGAATGACTATTTACTTTTTATTATATTACTTCATGGATCTTTTATTATCTAAGACTTTGTCTATTTACTTTTTTTGTTGTTTGGTTATGGATTTGGATGGATGAATTCTTAAAACTTTGGATTGATTAATGAATGTTAGTCTTTACAATTGTTTAATCTAAGAAAATTTAGGAAATAATCAAAATTCACTAAATTTTTGTGCACTTTCGGCTAGGTCGATACTTCACATAACCTAGCCGAAAGTGCATATAATCCTTGTCAAATATACTTGCACAGGATTGTGGATGGAAAGTCTCGGCCGTTATAAATTAACGGTTAGGAAATACCTGGCCGTATTTCACTGGATAATCAAAATTTAACTGAAACTTGGTTACGGCTACGTTTCCGAGCCGTGTATTTGTTTGCGGTTGGCACTTCGAGCCATAAAACTGACATAAATTTGCAGTTCTGGTTTACGGCTTGGTGGACATTTGTATTTCCTGGCAGTAAGAAAATTACGTCTTGGAAATTCCTATGTATCCGAGCCGTAATTCAGACAAAAAATAACAACTAATTTTTACTGCTTGAACTAACGAGCCGTAAATATGACACACCACAAATCCTGCAAGTTTATACAGAATAACGGATGGGTCTCCCCTGCTATTTCCAAGCCGTAAATACCTATAATTATGAATACCACATCATATCGGCTAGTTTTTTGAATTTTGGAAAATAGATCCAATTGAAGACTGATGTATAAAATGTTCTAGCTGTTCAACCACTTATTTAAACTTGAAATAACTCCACCTCCATATAACCACCCATTCCAAAACAAAATCACACCTTCTACATCAGCAATCTACACCAAAACTCCTACAAACTCAATGCAATGTACTCAAAGGATAAAACCAACTTCACTTTGGAATAAGACTTATCTCTTTGCAAAAAATTTGTACTATGCTATCCAAAGAAGGGAGAAGAACGAAATCAAGGTGGTTTAGCCAGTAAGTCGTATTGGAGTAATTTTTTTGAGAATTTTTGTAGTAAAACAGGTAACACTAACAACCGCGATGGGGTTGAATTGTATCTTCGATTTTCAGACATAAGAAAAAATATGGAAGAATATATGGCTTTACGTCATATGTGCAACCAACTTCGACTTATAGATGGGACTGATAGAGAAGTCGTGGCTCAAGCTTAGAAGGAATGGAGAAAATGGAAAGGTTATGATTTCAACTTGGAAGCTCAATTCGCCATCATCAAAGACTTCGTAATACATCGAAAGGGATGTTATTAAAACCAATTTGGTAACGGGATCTATTAGGTATGTAATGGGTTTTATTATGGTCTAATTAATGAAAGTATTATTAATTTTCAATCGTAGTATGTATTCATGTTGAAAATCAAAATTTCTCAGCTTACAAATTCAATTACGGACGGGAAATATAAGAATTCCCATCCGTAAAACAGACTCAGGAGATTCTCGTTGAATAACGCTAGAATTTCTTAATTTTCCATCCATTATTAATGTTTACGTCTGGGAATTCATCATATCCAAACCGTAATTGCTTCATTACGGCTGGTTCGACACAATTTCCCGACCGTAACAGCATCAAATTCCATATTTTTTCCAGATTTTTGACGGATTTGAATTGATGAAATTGATGTTGGGAGTTGATTATAAGGTTATCTTGAGTTTTGTGATTAAGGGTTTCATCATTTTATTCAAATTTTTTTTACCAAAATCACCATTTTCCTTCTTCAAAACTCAAAAAAATCAAGTTTTGATTTGCAAAAGATTAATATTTTGATTAGTCTAATCGATTCAATAAGACTGATTAGTTAGCTTAATCAAGTTCATTAGCACTAATCAAATTAAGGGTAGATTAGATATTACAAAAAATGATGGATAAGGGGTCCTATGGTTTGTTATTCCATGACCCCATTAAGCCACCAAAAATAGGATTCTAATTTAATCAATCATGCATCAATCAAAGATTCAATCGCATCATTAATGAATATAAAAAAAAATCCAATGTTCGGTTACAGTTCTCGGAATCATTTTTTTTCCTAATCACACCTCCATTCTACCAAGTAAAACTATACATACTCATTTTATAAATCAAACCTAAATACTCAATTTAGAAAAATAAAATAAAATTGATCAAATTGGTGGTGGGAACTAACCTTTTTGAATCCGACGTTGTGTCCTTGCAAATAAATTTTTTAGTGGTCCTGTCCAAAAGTAAAGAATCACGAAATTGTTAGAATCTGAAGAAAAGAATTGAAATAAAAATCGAGCACTAACAAAAAAAACAAACTCATTTTCATATTACTTTTCTTAATTTTATTCTTGCCATAATATCATGCGCTTAGGCCACTATTTGAAATCTCTCGGGTTTCCTATAAAGTGGTGGTTACATTTTGTTGGATTCTCTTTTACAAGCACCATATAAGCGTGTGGAAATTTTTGTGAAGCCCAAGTTTGGTTTCTCTCTCTTTTAGAAACTCATCATTTAGATAATATATATTTGTGGCCCAAAATACAAGATCAACGGCTAAGATTACTAGTTTTAGTTTGTGTTTAGAGTTTCATATTTCATGTAGGACAATATTAACCTTTTTATTCAATTTGACTAAACTAATTTATTTTAGAAAATAATCCAATTTTTAAGGTCAATTGCCATGAATATCTCCTCAATTTTTTCTTCCACGAATGTCGCCCAATTTGTTTTGCATTATCTCCGGTCAATTACTTTTAATAAATAGTAAATTCGTTTTAACCTATCTTCCCGTGTGTGGTACGTATTTGGTTACCTTAATTTTGGATCACCTTAATTTCGGATCACCTTAATTTCGAGAAAGAGCAGATCACCTTAATTTTGGAAGCTAGAATCGAATATTATAGATGATTATTTGGCAACTCTTTTGTACCCATGTGACACCATTGGATACTTTTATATTTTCCTTCCTTGGAAAGCATGATAGAATCCTGTTGTGTCACGTATTGTGGCTAGGCTAGTAATTAAGTACAAGATGCTTAAGGAAATTTATTCATCATCAGTGTAGGTAGGAGTAATTAGATAGATACAAACAATTAGACAGATTAATATTCAAAAGAAAAAAAGAACAAACCGAAAAAAAAAAAATCACTGTTATTACTTCATGAATTATACTCATATTGTATGAAAGTCGGATCTTTCACTATGAAAATAGGTGATACCGTGATAGGTAGATTTTTCACATGAGAATATAGTGAAAGATGGGTTCATCACTATGAAATAGGTAAGGTGTCCCACATGAGAATACTATGAAAAGTGGATCTATCAATTTAGAAAGAGGTGATGGGTTCATCACTATGAAATAGGTAATGTTCCTTGGGATAGCAATGAGTCTTGTATTCTTACATGAGGGAACAGAATGTAAAATTGTGGAAAGAGGCATTTGAATTGCGAAGCAATTGATTGACGAAGAGGTACACACATTTACTCTCACTTACTCATAATGCTAGTTCTTCAATTAATATTCTTTAGCTGGGAATATATGGCTCTTGAATATGTGATGCAATAAGGTTACTTAGTGAGAAAGCAGATGTATACAGTTTCTGTCTAGGGGGAATGCTTCTAGGAGCCAAATCAAACTCTAAAGGTATTTGATCATGTAGATTTGATAATAAGCTATCGTCTTAGAAGAATTTTTTTTTTGTCGAAAAATTGCACTAATTAAAAATGTTCTTTCATGTCTGTCTTTGTATTTCTTGATGGTATTTACAGCTACAATCTCTATCATTAAGTGTCTAGAAAAGAAGATGAGGGATTTCTTATGGGAAATTGATGAAACTCACAAGACCAGGCATTTGGTGAAATGGCATGTGCACTAAAACTGCGCCTCTAGCAAACAAAAACCAGTTTGCCAAAATAGAATGTGTGGAATACAAACTTAATAAATCAAAACCGATTTCAAAATTTAACATTATGCTCATGCAATTCACTAATTCAGATAATAAGATTCTCAAATAAAATCAATAAAACAAAATTGGGGCTTTAAGTCAGGTATACTCTACTCGATATTCTCAGTAGACTCTAGTTTGTCTTTCACCGGTAGCATCATTCTCGAACTCCACATGTACCCGAGGCTTCTTCCCTTTCCACATAGCATCATACATATCCCTTTTATCGTGCACCACTCCAGACTCGTCTAGTGATCTCTTTCGATCAACAATATCTTCATCATCTTCGTCGTCCTCCCCAATACCATCACCAAGACCAAAATCTTCCATGTCATCTTCTATATCAAGCTCATCGTCTTCCATTTCAACAAATTCTACTTCTGACTCCTCATCCTCCTCCACTTCTTCTTCTCCATCAAGAATATCATTGAAATATTTTTCAGGGTAATTGTAAATATCAGTATCTAGTCCAGTTTTAAGGCGTTTCGTCACCTCTTTCTCAATCACCATCTCAAAATTGTCTTGAAGCGGTGGTTCTTCTTCCGGTTCTTCTTGCGGATCTTTTTCAGGCACTGGAGTCTTCTTATTGTCCTTATAGATTCCAGCTTTAAGACGTTCCAGCAACTCTTTCTCAATACCCTTTTCCAGTTGTGCCGCCGTTAGAGCCTTCTCTTCTCTCCTCTTCTCCCTCTTTTCGACCTTCCTCGGCATAGTCATCACCTTCTCCCTTGTTTTCAAAACAAGCTTCCTCATACGTATCCGCATCTGAGTCATCTTAGTAAGACGCTGCTTGATTTTGTGCACAAGATACTTTGGCCAGTACATCAGATTCTTGTCTATGATTTCCAGTGCCTTTTCATAATTCTTCGGTAGTTTAAGCCTTTCCCATAATTTACCAGGCATATGAGATCTTTCGATTGTTTTCATGTAGAGATAGAATACTCCTTTATCTTCTCTGATGGTAGCATATCGGCTGTTAGCAAGAGGACATGAACTTCTATTGCAAATACCTGTTAGATTATAAGGGTTTCTACAGAAATTACCAGTTTCGATTTTGGACATGAAACTGCAATGGTTGTGTCTAATCACCTGCCATATCACCTCATCGTGCTGCATCTTGATCTCAGTGATCTTCGAGCTTCTTCTGCAACAAACGGCAAAGAGAAAGGGTGGTTTCTTTTTAATGTTTATGGTTTTATACGGGAGAGAATTTGGTTACAGCTAGGGTTTAAGGAATAATAACGAATTTAGCGTTCATGGGCTTGTTGTCATTCCCTTAAAAAGATCGGGCTAATACGCTCTCCACATGACACAAAATCCATCCTAACGTAACTCTGACCTAATGTTCGCCTCGCCTAGGCGCCCAGAAGAAAATTACGCTTACGCACACATTTTTGCGCCTAGGGCGGTTTCCTTTTGGGTATATTAATTAAATATCCTTAGATTTGGAACCCTTCAAAAATACCCTTATCACATTATAAATATACAACTCCTTTTATATGTAAACTTTATCCATTTAAAAATAAATTATTTTAGTAATCTAATTCAAATGACATTTTTCTTTATTTAAAAAAAAAACAATAATTTTTTATCTCTATCACTCTATCAACGCCTCCAACTCCACCGATGGCAATTTACCACCTCCACAACCATCACCACCTCCACCACCACTTCACAACCATCACCAACATTCCACCATCACAACTCCACCACTCATCGTCACCGCCACCGCCATCGCCTCCAAATCCACCACCGTTGCCGCCAAGTTGATAACAAATATCAACAACTGAAGTTGACACCAAATTTTGATGTCAACAACCGAAGTTGGTATCACCTATGGTGTCAACAACCCAAATAGTTACCTAAATTGAAAACTCGGAAATTATTTAGGTCAAGATTACATGTCAACAACCCAAGTTGACACCAAAATTTGGTGTCAACAACAAAACTTGATCCCAAAATCTGGTGGCAGCACCACCTCCACCGCCGGCATCACTACCACCACCACCACCATGTGAGATAATAACTAAAATGATCTCCATCTAATTTTTTATTAATATTGAAAAGGTATTTATATGATTCAAACATAGGACACGAAGTTATAAAAAGGTTTTTATACTAGAAGAGCTGCAACATATAATCAGAACATGAAACAAGCAGAGGAGTTAAACCTCATTTCTGTGGACGGGTTCTGAGTTGGTCCTGAATCCTAGATGATTTATTCTGATGAGTATCCACCGATCTTTCTCGAGTTATTGTAAGATCAGAACCGACAGAGGTGCCTGTTTGAATGACACGAAACTATGTTATGACATGTTAAATTCAACCACAGAATCAAGATTCAAGAACAAGGAAAAATCATAATATAAATTATTATTACCGATAACTTGATCCCCAAAGCCTTCTTGACTTCAACTAGCCTCTTGTCAGTCATTTCAGATTGAATGACACGTGTCCTTAAGAAAAATAAATAAGAAAATTGTTGTGAAACTTGAATTTTCAGTACTTTATTTTACAGTTACATATTCCAGTGGAAGGACATGATAATTGATATACTGACTTAAAGCTTAAAACTTGATGGTAAATTTTCTTTGATTAATACAAAGTAAAATTTACTAACAAGTTACTACTCAACTTGGTTTGCATTCAATTAAGAGGCAAATCAATGATCACTTTTTTGCCTTACAAATTTTATTGTCAGATTAACAAGTAAAGGAATTTTTATACTTTACTTACTTAATTTCAAAACAAGTCTGAAAAAATATAATATGCCACGTAAAGGTTAAAATCTCATATGCTTTCTACCATTTTGAATTTTGACATCCATGATCATCAAGCCCAAACACCTCTTTTACACACCATACTCTAATGTCTTTTTGTAGATAAAATTAGTTAACATAAATTGAATTTGACAAGCATCACCATGAATAGTGTCCGATGTCTACATATTGTATGTAGACATCGTTATACACTCAAGCCAATCACTCGACTATAAATATGTGGACATCCTTAACGGATAATTTCCTCCATAGCAACACAAATTGCAATCCACAAAACTGGATTAAAAAAAAAGTGGAAAAAAAAAGTATGTCGCAGTATCTTTAAATTTACAATTGATTTTGAGAACCCATTTCTCATCTAACATCTCCATTAAAAGAAAATCGGAACAAGTTTTCGGAATTTCATACATGGGAAACTTGGATGGTGATGAAACGCCAGATGATGTAAAAAATGCACCTCTCAGTAGCGCTAATCTTAAATCGTTGCTTGATTATGAATCAATAGATCATACAATATCGGTAAACGTTTTAAAATAGTGTTGTTAAAAAGGTAAATTTTCTGATTAACAAAGTAAAATTTACTAACTTATTTCAAATCGTCACTTTTTTCCTTCAAATTTTAGATTAACAAGTAATTTACTTACTTTTCAAAACAAGTCCGATGCTTTCGAATTAGAAACACCTCTTTTTTACTCTAATGTCTTTTTGTAGATAAAATTAGTTAACATAAATTGAATTTGACAAAATGATTATATCTCACGATCCACTTTAAAATAGTGTTGTTGTAAAACCCACCAACATCTTGATGCACCCCTACATCCCCAAAATGATTATATGATCCACTAGAAAACACCTCTTTGAGCAGTTTAAAAAAAAACATAAAACTTTCCACTCTGAGCAGTTTCAGTGAACATGTATCACATTTGGTCCAGATACCTCATTTTCTTCAACTTTCCTCCATTGGAAAAAATGTAAGATGGTTTCAGAACCCTGAATGTGCTCAACCAAACAGAACATGGAAAATCAGTTAGTATAACAGCCGAGGGAGTATTATCTATGTCAGAACCAACAATACATAGAGTTTCAAAGAAATATTTTTCTCTCGATTGGCAAGGCAAGTATGAACATTATGGTTAACATCATTCATGCTTCATAGGATGCTCTGATTTACAAAAATGTTATATGTTATTTAGAGGTAAAAACTGAATGGTTACCCAGATATACTGAAGTACTAGCTTGTAAGCTACTACTAGTCACTGGATTCCGCTCCTCAACAAATACCACGATTTCTATGGGCACCAACTCCTGCATCACAAAATCAGCATATACAACAGTACATTAATTAATTCATAATATATCGAGGCTGATCTGGATCATAATTGTCGGTTTATGGAGAACAAGCTTACCAACCTCTTAGGATTCTTGTGTTTAGTTTAAACATAATTCAACTTCAACATCACAAACATCATTCCGGATATATTGATTTCTAACTTTAATGCGTAAAAATAGCCCCTTCTGGAAAGGGGCTACCGAAAATGCCACTCTTAGATGAATTACACAGAAAATGCCACTTTGGGGATTTTCTGGACGTTTATGCCCTTCTAGAAAAGGTCTACACATTGTTGTCAGGATCAGCTACCACCTCAGCAAAAATTTCGAGTGAGCCAGCTACCACCTCACCATAGATTTGACCGAGACAAATCTCGTTATTTTCGTCATTTTTCAATTCTGTCTCTCGTTATTTTCGCCATTTTTTCAGTTCTATCCTTTCATCTCCTTCCCTCTCCCACTCTTCACTCAGTTTTGTTCTTCAGTCTCTCTCAGTTTTCAAATGATTAAATCCGCTGTAACATTGAATTTCATTGATTTCATCCCTAACCCTCTCAAACCCTTCCCTCATTCTATCTTACTTTTCTCTCAGTTTCTTCTCAGATTCAATCCGCTGCAAGATTGAATGTTTCGTTGATTAACAGGAAAAAAAGTGGACGATTCACAGCAAAACACCAATACCCCATAACAGAAAAACCAGAAAACCCTATATTTTTACATACCCAAATCGCCATCTATGAAGAACTAATAAATATACGGATAGAAATTAGGTATTTCAAAGAAGAGATTGGGGAAGAATATTTGGATAAATGGAGAGCCAAGAGATTGCAGGATAGAAAGATATAACCCCACCTTCAAAACCAGCCGAAGAAAAAAAAAAGGGTATGATTTAGGGTTTAATTTTACCTGTCATCAATCTGAAATTAGGATTCAATTTTGTTGGATATGAAATGAAAGTCGTCAATTTGTGGTTAGTTTAAGATTTTGAATGATAAGTGGTTTTAAAACTTTATTTGGTTAATTGAAGATGAGATTTTGTCTTTAGATTTTTGGGGTTTTGTAAACTGAATCTTAGTTTATTTATCACGTTTTTTTAGTTTCTGGTATTACCATAGATTATCATTTGTTATTCTGGTGCTACAACATTCTTAATAGCAAACTTGTTATGTTAGTTTCTGATATTATCATATCATTTCCTGGTTTTGTAATGACAAACTTGTGGTTTAATCTTTACAAATCAATGGTTCTGGGGGGTTAAATTTTAGAATTTATAATATACTCTGGGAAATGAGGGATCATATCATGATTTATATTGAAGAATCAGGGCACTACAGTGACTGATTTAGTGTATGCTTCTTATGACATTACAAATTTTAGAATTTTTCTTCTTCTGATGTATGGCCATCGACTATGATTCTTCCACTTGATGCATAAGTGGTTACTACTGCTGTAATTTAAGATTGCATTTATTTGGCTTGTTGAGTGTGAAGGCTCTATCCTTTCACTTGTGTATACCAAAGATGGTCACAGTAAAAAATAGTTGATTTTTCAATTGGTAGCGTTTAATTCAGTCATGTTTTTTCTACTAAATCCATCTCACATGTATAATGCATTTCATCAACTTTTAGTCTTGTTTCTTTGTTAGCCTGTTTTGGTCAATAGACCTTTCAGATTATTTATCTTTGGTCTTTGGTATGTGTGTGTTCCACATAGTTTTAGGTAGATAGGGACTTAGTTTTACTTAATCACTATATCTTTGTGTCGGGAGTGTACTTCGAGTAACTAAAGAATCTGAATTACCACTATGTTATTACTAATCTGGACTATATTATGTTTGTAGGTTCCAAGTTATGGGTGCAGGAGCGAAGAAGAAGAAGTGTGTTCAAAAAGTGAAATTTGGTGATCATGTGGATAAAGGAGTGTCGGCTGCCACTGTGGAGGACAAAAGAGTGGTATCTAAGGATGGTGTTGAAAGGTAGATATGTGACAGTTAGCCTATTAAGGCTAACCATTCATTTTACGTGTTTGTATTGGTAGTATTGTTTTTAAGCCTTCTTCAGGCATATGCTCATTATCATATCTAGTTAAATACTGGACACATCTAGGTTAGTTGTTGTTATGAGTTCTGATCGATAGTCGACTTTCTTAAGACTGAAACATGCAAATTAGATGCCTCTATGCAAATCCTCTTTTTTCCATGTTTCTGCATTATTCTTTCTAGGTGTATTTGGTATAAGCTGCTTGTAAACGGAAACTAGACCGGCTGTTTGTTGGCCATAGTTATTGGATTAGTTGGAATCTATCTTTTTAATGTGTGTGCTTGCCCGTCTTAAAAACTTAATTCTAAGAACTTGCATGGTGTTATTGGTGTAACTATTTATTTCTGTATTGTAGGATGTATCTTTACCCTGCCAGGTACAGGGACAGTACATGCAAAGTAACAACTTACTCAAGCCCAAGGGTTTTATTGAGGGTGCTTGAGTGCTTTGTCTCTGTTGAACAAGAGAAATTTAGGTCAACTGCAATTGGTCCCTTACTGGACATGCCCGTACAAAGGTTTGCTGGGACCTTATTTCATTTCTTATTGGCTAGGCAGATCTTCATGGGTGATGAAGGTGGTGAGACTGATCGCGAATAAATGCACGTAATGGTTTGCGGAAAAGAACTCTCCTTTGGAAAGAAAGAGTTCGCACTGATTTCTGGGCTTAGTTTTAGGAAGTCGGCCTATAATTTGGCTCGTCCCGCCACGAAGCCTGTACTTAAGATGAAGCATTTCCCGATGACGAAAAACCGATGGTTGGATCACATTTGTCGGAATTACTTTTAGGCAAAGAGGTACTGGAATCTGATGAGAAGGTGAAATTATCATTATTATATGTTGTCCACAGGTATGTCCTGGGAAAGGCAGATGACAAAGTAGTTGAGGATGATCACTGGTGCCTGGTGGATAACCTTGTCGACTTCAACTCTTATCCCCTGGGTTGGAAATATCGTTCCTTGAACTATTGATAAAAGTAATGCTTCCTTAGTTAAGCAGTTAATAATGACAAGCCTGTTGGTAGCGAGGTGACGTACAAGTGCCAAGGAATGGCCCATGTCCTGGTGGTAAGAATCAGTTGGGTTTATTTTTTCTAGTTGTCTAATTGTTTGCGATTGTTTTTTTAAATGTTTTCCTTATTGACCAAGGTTTGGGGCCTGGAAGTGTTGCCGGGAGTGCTTAGTAAGTTTGGAAAAAATACTAAGACTGCAAATTGGCGCCCCCATATGCATAGTGTAACATGCAATTCAGTAATAAACCATAAAAAACTAATTAAGTTTTTGGAGCAGTCAAAGGTAATGAAGTAATAACTATCTTACTTTCTTTATTTTTTTGTTCGCTGTATTGTTAATTTGGTTGAGTGACTTCATAAAATTTCAGGAGCAGGTGTGTGATAACATTACGTGGCATAGAGAGGATGCAAAGAAGTTGGTAATGTTTGGGTTATGTGAAGGTGCCTTGGTAGATGAGGGTGAGGACGAAGAAGAAGATCCGTTAGAGAATGAAAACGTGATGTAGAAAGAAGATCTGTTTGAGAAGGATGAGGATGAAGAAGAAGATCCGTTAGAGAATGAAAATGTGGTGGAGAAATAAGATCTGTTTGAGAAGGGTGAGGAAGAAGATATGGTACAGTCTGAAACTGTTTTTGAACCCAAGATTGTTGTTGGTGATAAGGTTCCAGAGGAGGGAAGCATGGATGAATAAGCACGTGTGGCACCTCCTAGCTCCCAATCTGATGTTCTTTGTTCTAGGACATTTACTTCAGTTATTTCTTCTTTTGAGTCTTTTGTGAAAAATGCAATGATTGGTCATACAGAGGATTTGAAAAAGACAGTGTTTGGTGAAACAGAGGTATTTAAAAGTGGAGTGAAGCGTCAGTTTGAGGAGTTAAGCATCTAGGTAAATGATAACCATAAAACAATGTTGGATAATGTGGACTGCTTAACTGCGGAGATCAAATCAGTGAAGGATAAGATTGTTGAAATCCAGACATGCATTGCATTGTCAAAGACAAAAACAGTGAGTTAGTTGGAAATTTTTGTTACGTTAGTTTTTTAGATGGTTACAAATAGAATAAATATGTTTAGATAGAAGGTTATATCTATTCCGATATTAAAGTTTTATTGAACTGATATTATGTTGTTCTAACATATGTATGTTTTAACAGGGGACTCCACATGAAGGATATTACGAAGAAGGAGATTTGAATGGTGAGGCAATGCAGAACCTATATGTGAGTGCTGGCAATGGATCCAACAAAGGTGGATCAAGTCCACCACATATGTACAATCCTCCGAATAAGGATGTTGTTGTGAGCCGACCTGTTGTAAGTATTTTGTACTTTTTTCAGAAAACTATCATGGTATGATATTTATGTTGTTCTATATTATGTATGTTTAATAGGGGACTGCACCTAAAGTACATTACGAAGAATGAGATTTCAATGGCCGGCAATCACGAACCTAGATGTGAGTCCTGGCGATGGATCCAACAATAATGGCGAGGAAATGCAGAACCTAGATGCGAGTCCTGGCGATGGATCCAACAATAATGAATTAAGTCCACTATATCCGTACAATCCTACAAATAAGGAAGTTGATGTGAGCTGACCTGTTGTAAGTATTCGTTGCAACTCTTTTCATCCAAGTCACAAAAATGAACTAGTTTTGTTGCTACATTAGCACAAAAATGATGCATCAAAATGTTATACTGAAACCAATTTTGTCTGTGTCGGATATGTAGGCAGAAAACATTTGTAACATCTCAACATGGAAAAAAAGAAAGCGTCGGGAAAAGAAACCATGCAGTGTCCCTGTTGCACCCATTATCGATGTTTCTGATGATGTTACTAAAGGTCAGGGAAGGGCTAAGAGGAAAATAAACCTTGCAGCTCCCCTGTTGTCCCCGTATACTCCTACAGGGAAAGTTGTGAAAAAGAACGTAAAAAAGGTTCTGCTTGTGTCACAGCCGACAAGCGAAGAGCATGTTATCATCAATTATTTTGAAGCAGTCATATTGGATCAGCGAATAACTAAGCAGGATATAGATGATGTGAATAGATTCATAAACCTCGGGTTTGTCTCCTCCCTAGTATACCCTTTTGTTTCAGTCTTGTTGTATATGTGAAAACTAACAATCATGGTGTTTCCTTGTAATGGATCTTAATTTAACACAGTATCAAGATACATGGCGATAACTATAATGCTGATGGTGCATCACTATTGTCTTGCTATGAGTATAAAATTTTACTACGTTCAACTGGTTGGTTAAGCGGCAATGTGAGTTATTGACTATAAAATCTAATAATGAGAACATTATCTTGGTTTGAGAATTTATATGTTTATGGTATGCCTGCATATTATTGACATTGCATTGGAGATTTTGCACAAGTCTTATCCTTCTAACAAATCAACTGGTACCTGGTCATTCTTTGAAACTCACGTAGCGGTAAGTTTTTGTGCAAAATAGATTGGATATTCTCTACTTTTTTTTATATTATTGCATGAATACATTGTGACTGAGCTTCCTTGCTGGTGAAACATAAACTTTGTGCTGATGGTGAATTTACAAAAGTTGATAAAATGAGACTTGGGTTAGTTGGACCCCGTAGTGATCGTTTACCCTCTTGGGATAAGGTTGATGTCGTATATGGTGTAGTCTGTGTCAAGAAGAATCACTGGGTCGTAGTAACTATTCAAGTAAAGGAAAAGGTAATTAAAATTTATGATTCTATGAAACCGAATCGTACTAATATCTTTGCCAGAGTTCGCACGGAAGTCGGTAAAATTCGTGACTATTTGGAGAAAGCGTGCAACCTCGGAACATGGACATGTACATATGACATCAGTACGCCTAGGCAAAATGATACGTGAGTCTTCACTTGGAATTGATTTTTACTTTAATTTTTAACCTTATACTTGGAGAATTGATCCATATATAATATATGCAGTAAGTCTTGTGGTGTGCTTGCCTTGAAGTTTATCGAGCATATGGTTAGGAAGATTCATGTTTGTCAAGTCAATCCTGCTTTCGCTACTCGTTATCGATGTGAACTTGTGGTGCAGCTATTCAAGAAACAATTCATAGTGGTGAATGGCATTAGTGGTGACGAGTAACCTGGACAGTGTGTTGGTCCCTGATTTTTGGATGTTTATAGTTTAAAAATGTCAGTTGTAGTTGGAATCCGTCTTATACCCTGCATATTTGTTTATATTTTGTTGATCATGTTATGATCCTTCATTTATGTATAATCACTGGTTTGTTCAATGTTTCTCTGAATTCTAGTTTGTTTGCTAAGGTTTAATGAATCACCTAAATATATAAGTTTTTCTACCAAGGAATTGTAGCCTTCCTTGTTGTTGGTTTTCTGATTTGGTTTAAGTCTTTTTGGAAAGTAAATTTCAATTGGGTTCATCTTTTTTAGTCTCTGGGATAATAATGTTGAGAGCTTTAAAATATGCAATCAATGAAAATAACATCATGGATTTTTATAAGAAGCCAAGATCAGTGACTCCTCACCTTGGTCCTCTGTTGGGCTTTTGATCTTCTATGAATTTTGACCAAGGTGGATTTTGTCACTCTAGCAAAATATTCAGTTCATCGAAATGAGAAAAATATTATCGAGTTCAAAAACATCATAAATGAGAACCTCGGGTCTAAATCTAGTAATATACTCAGGATATCCCGGGATGTCTAGTAAAACATATATATTTCATATTCAGTTCATCCGAAATGACAACCTCGGGTCTAAATCTAGTAATATACAAACTCGGGATGTCGAAAACCGATATATTTCATATTCAATTCATCCGAAATGAGAACCTCGGGTCTAACTCTAGTAATATACGAACCCGGGATGTCGAAAACCGATATATTTCATATTCAGTTCATCCGAAATGACAACCTCGGATCTAAATCTAGTAATATACGAACCCGGGATATATATCGAAAGCCGATATATTTCATATTCAGTTCATCTGAAATGAGAACCTCGGGTCTAACTCTAGTAATATACGAACCCGGGATATCGAAAACCGATATATTTCATATTCAGTTCATCTGAAATGACAACCTCGGGTCTAAATCTAGTAATATACGAACCCGGGATGTCGAAAACCGATATATTTCATATTCAGTTCATCCGAAATGAGAACCTCGGTTCTAACTCTAGTAATATACGAACCCGGGATTTCGAAAACCGATATATTTCATATTCAGTTCATCCTAAATGAGAACCTCGGGTCTAACTCTAGTAATATAAGAACCCGGGATGTCGAAAACCGATATATTTCATATTCAGTTAATCCGAAATGAGAACCTAGGATCTAACTCTAGTAATATACGAACCCGGGATGTCGAAAACCGATATATTTCATATTAAGTTCATCCGAAATGACAACCTCGGGTCTAAATCTAGTAATATACGAACCCGGGATGTCGAAAGCCGATTTATTTCATATTCAGTTCATCCGAAATGACAACCTCGGGTCTAAATCTAGTAATATACGAACCCAGGATGTCGAAAACCGATATATTTCACATTTTGTTCATCCGAAATGAGAACCTCGGGTCTAAATCTAGTAATATACGAACCCGGGATGTCGAAAACCGATATATTTCATATTCATTTCATCCGAAATGAGAACCTCGGTTCTAACTTTAGTAATATACAAACACGGGATGTCGAAAACCGATATATTTCATATTCAGTTCATCCGAAATGAAAACCTCGGGTCTAACTCTAGTAATATACTTACCCGGGATGTCGAAAATCGATATATTTCATATTCAGTTCATCCGAAATGAGAACCTCGGGTCTAACTCTAGTAATATACGAACCCGGGATGTCGAAAACTGATATATTTCGTATTCAGTTCATCCGAAATGACAACCTCGGGTCTAAATCTAGTAATATACGATCCCGGGATGTCGAAAACCGATATATTTCACATTTTGTTCATCCGAAATGAAAACCTCGGGTCTAAATCTAGTAATATACGAACCCGGGATGTCGAAACACTAGTACAAATATGGGCTTTGGTGACAGTTCAATATTAAAAACCATGACATTTCACTTATGGACTGTTACAAAAGAGGAACCTATGAGATATAGGTAACAGTTTCTTACTAAAACTCATACCAATAATAGTGAACAATGGTGACAGTTTTCAAAGCTATTCTTGAACGATTATACAATGACAGTTCTTGTAAGAAAAGGTCACTATATCTTGATGTGTAATAACGATTTATAAACTGTTACTATTCTTAATCTATTATAACTGATATATATAAAAACTGTTATCTAAGTGTAAATATCTAAGTCACAGTTCTTTGAATTACCGCCACTTCCGTTTATAATGACATTTCTTATCGAAAACCGTTATCGTTCATATAATGCAACCATTCATCGTTCTTAGGTGCACGAAGCGTTCTCAGGTGCACGATGTTGGCATTTTGAATCCCCCCAAATAGTTATTATCTACTATGGAGGTTTTGTTAGTGGGTCTATTTTGTTAGTGGGTCTTTCTCAATTTCGACCCCTCATTCGCCTCTCATTTTTCTTATTGGAAACCCCAAAATAAGAAGAAGAAGCTTAACCAATTTCTCATTACCATCACCATCTCGATCTATTAAATGAAAATCCTAATCTCTTTCGGCAATTCTTACCATTGTACAAGTATATCTCATCATTTCTCTCTCTTCTCATGGTATTTTCTCTTATCATAATCTGGGATCTCATCTAATCTTTTACTGCAATATAGGTTTTAATCTTTGTCTCAATCTTATGTATATCGATTGTTCTGAGATTTTTCTATTTCATTCTTGTGTACAGGAATCAAGCCTTAAAGCTCTCTCTTCCTTAACTCTAATAGAAAATTGCCTGAATCTCTCAATTGATTGCTCTGAGATTTTTCTATTTTGTTCTTGTGTACAGGGATCAAGCCTTAAAGCTCTCTCTTCCTTAACTCCAATAGAAAATTACCTGAATCTCTCAATTTCTTCTCTCTGGAAAAATCATGTATCGAGTTACTTGATTGGGTGCTTGATGGTGGTCGCGATTATTAAGTATGTGATTTATTACAAGGTTTATAAGTTTTCGGTTTTGTATTAGTGAAATTTCTAGGATTTGGGTTTATCTTTCTTTTTGTGAAATTTATAGGATTTGGGTTTATCTTGATTTTTCAGTTGATTTTGGATAAAAGATGATATTTTCATTTTTTTCATTTTATATTTTAGGATTTCAAGCTTGTTACTCTGATTCCCTAATTGTTAATTTTGTGTGCAAAGTTGAATTCAAGTAGATCTGTGATCTTCCCTGGGTAGAGTTTCTAAATGTTAGTGATGTTCATCTACTCTAAATGTTAAACTAGTTCTTTCAATGTTCAATTCTTTCAATTTAAATGCTGCTACTTTCAATCTAACATGTCACATTGGGAGAAGGGACCATTTGTGCGATATCAAAGAAGGCACTATTTGTGCAAGATCAAGCGGTAGATGGTTTAGATTTAGCTCGGTGTTGATCCTTGCCAGAGGTTTTCAATTAAGCCGTTGAGGTCTCATCTCAAGCCTTCTTATCTTTCGATTTTGGAATTAAGGTGTTCTTAAATTGGAAGATTGGTGCAGAGTACTGAAAGTTTGAACAAATACCCCCTAAGAAAATATTCCAGCTCATGAGTGAGTTCTTAAAAAACAGAATCAAATCGGTTTGGGTACAGACAAACCACATCGAGAAGGTTGAAGAGTATTTGAGAAAATTAGATATACTTCAATAGGGCCTACAGGTCAGAGACCAATGAAAATGGTTTTTCTTTCGAAAGGCTTGGTTGAGCTTTCAGATTGAACTGGTTACTTGTAGGCTTCTTCCACTAAGAGTATGATTGTCCCTAAAATCCTAGAAGGCATTTCAGGAACGGCATTGGCAGTATCACTTTTGCGCGATGGATGGAGCGTAAGGGTGTTCTCATCTGCAGGTTTTATATTATTTTTTTATTTTAATCCGTTTGTCAAGATCATGTTATTGTGTGTTTTCCATAGCTAGATAAAATGTATGAGAAGTATCAAGAGTCTAGTGATGCATTACACCATGGAAGGCTAGGACGAAAGCAATCACAAGCTGTTTTGGAAAAGGTAATGATCCTGTAATTTACTCTAGTCTATTTTTCTCCAATACTTCAGTTAATTTAACTGGTTAGAAGCTGTCTGTAACACTGACACAGACAAGGCATCGGTCTCGTGTTCCCAATTCGATACTGTGAGGTGACAACTGAAAGGGGTACACGACATACATAATATATTTAAGAAATTTGACCTAAATATATAAGATAATGAACTTACTCTAGAGAAGTAAGAAGAGATGTCTTGCACACGCACACGTATAACCACACGCCCACATATATATGATTAATTTGAAAAGGTAGTGGAACTTATTCGTAGAAGGAACAAGAAATGTTTTAGCTGGATATTGGATACTTAAAACAGTAACATTTGTAATAAGTATAAATACTTTACTAGTCTGGTCCTTAATGTCTTCCTGCAATTGTTTTTTAATAATCTCTCATTGTTTTGGTCTTATTATATATAGTAGTGATATAGTATGTTTGCTTTCCTGGTTCAACACAAGCCATTTCTTGATTTTCTTAGAAGTTAGATCTTTTCATTCATTCACGTGATTTCACTTTGTCCAGTACAACTGTAGAAATAGCTATTAATTATTTGCAGTGATGCGTTCTTTTGGTATTAACATTGAACCCTTTTTGAAGCCATCATCGGTATCCGTTTAATGTGTTTTCAAGTGTTGTTTGAAATCGAGGAACATCATCTGTACTTCTTGAATACAATGATCCTTATTAGTCTTGTTGTTTGAAGTGGACCTTGGTATATTTACTGTTATCGTATCGGACTTGGCTACTGAAATATTTAAAGGTTGTTTTTTTAATTAGGCCCTCGCTTATCGTGTTACGAACTAGAATCATTTCATGTCTTCCAATGTAGTTAAGTTTCCATCTATCATCTCTAATGGCGTTTGTCTGTTTGTTGCGTTGGACTTAAACTTTGATGAGATCCTAAATTATTTTCTACCACAGGTTAATGTCTGGTCATTTCTCACATGGCATCCAGTTCATCTTATCATTCTTTCGTTGTACAAATAATCAATTGGTATGTTATTTCTATGACCCAGGGAGTGAAAATATTACCACACTTGTATTTATCCCTATAATATAGTTCTTTATCATTAGTATTATTAATGACTATTTGAACATACTGCTTATTTTTTTAGAAATACTAAATCCGCAAGTGCTCGAACAGTTTCAAATGGAGAGGTAAAAGATAGTACTCTAAATAAGCAAAATTTTGAATCCTTAATAGTGCTTGATTGAACTACTATGATGGATTTTTACTGGATAAAATTTACTATGATGATTCTGCCCGATAAATCTTTTGTTGTGTTTGTGATATTGTGTCTTTCGCAGTTGTATCTTGAATAGTTGAATTCCTGGGATATATTGTTTCTTAGTAGATGTTTTCCCTTCCATTTTAAGAAAGCAAGCAAAAAATTACCTCGGACGACATACATGAGGCTCGTTTCTTTCCTTGAGCCTAATTTGGCATGTTCAGTTGTATGCAGTGTTTTAGATTGTGTTTACAATTATTACCTATCTCATTATATGAGAAATGTGATTCTTTCCTATATGCACAAGTGATTGTGAGACTTAAATCGCTTCAGGAATTCTCTATCATGACTGCACCTACAATTATTTTTTCTTAAGAACAGTTCTTCATCTGATGCTTTCATTATCTGGTCTCAAAGTAAGCCTTAGTTTCTTTTCGGTCTAAGCATTCTTCGGATATAGAGTAAATTGCTGCAATACTACATGACTAAGTTCTAGCTGTCTCGTGTAATGTTTGAACCCTTGGTACGTTTTTTTCTTTTTCCTTATGCATGTAGCTATAGCCATATATAGCTTCTGGGAATTTAAGATAAACTTTAAAACAAGGTTTCCCATCAATGTGATATTTCACTTTTCTTTGTTGCATTTTTCATAGTTGATTCGATGGGACGCATTATTCATCATAATGCTTTATCTTCCTGTTTTCTCCACCAGAGTTCATGAAATTGATGTGGGCTAGGATAAAGGGTGTTCTGTTTACTTTGCTTATCTGCATGTTTTGAAGTTTACTGACAATGATTGCGACTAAAATACTTGATAATGGCGAAAACAAGACCTCCAATCAAAGAAGCGATGGAATCTACTTGAGGGGCGATGAAGTTCAAGAAATATGAAGCAGCTGAAGCTACTTTAGAACATTGGAGTTTAGTGAAGTTTTCTATTGTAATAAAAAGTACGATATAAATTTCTTATTAAAATTTTATCTTTTGTTTTCTCATTGTATTGAACCTTGAATTTCAGAAATAACAAGGTGCATGCAATACAATTGTTTTTTCAGGTCCGTCTTTCAATTTAAAGTATCACCGATAACTGTGACATAACTCACTGTAAATTTTATTATATTATTATAATAGTTTTATGGAGAATATGTTACTGAAAAGGGTGTACGATAACGGGGTTCATGAGAAACCTATTGCCCTTGCACAAAAAATTAAGTTTTTGATGACAGTTTTATTCAGAAGATGTTACTGTAACTTCTCAACGATGACAGTTTTATGAAGAAACTGATACAATATTATAAGAAATTGAATTTCTGATGACATTTTTATGTAAGAACTGTTACAGTAAGTCATTGACAATGACAAGTTTATGGTGAAATGGTTACCTTATAGTCATGATTACGTAACAGTTTCTTATAGACCTTTTGTAACAGGGGCTTTGGTGACAGTGGATATTTTTTTGAAAACTGTCACATAAGTATTTTGGTGACAGTTTTTAACTGTCACCTAAGACCATTTTTTTACTAGTGAAAACCGATATATTTCATATTCAGTTCATCCGAAATGAGAACCTCGGGTCTAACTCTAGTAATATACGAACTCGGGATGTCGAAAACCGATATATTTCATATTCAGTTCATCCGAAATGACAACCTCGGGTCTAAATCTAGTAATATACGAACCCTAGATGTCGAAAACCACTAGTAAAAATATGGTCTTTGGTGACAGTTCAATATTCAAAACCATGACAGTTCACTTATGGACTGTTACAAAAGAGGAACCTATGAGATATAGGTAACAATTTCTTACTAAAACTCATACCAATAATAGTGAACAATGGTGACAGTTTTCAAACTGTTACTGAACGATTATACAATGACAGTTCCTGTAAGAAAAGGTCACTATATGCTGATGTGTAGTAACAGTTTATAAACTGTTACTATTCTTAATCTATTATAACTGATATATATAAAAACTGTTATCTAAGTGTAAATATATAAGTCACAGTTCTTTGAATTACCGCCACTTCCGTTTATAATGACATTTCTGATCGAAAACCGTTATCGTTCATATAATGCAACCATTCAGCGTTCTTAGGTGCACGAAGCGTTCTCAGGTGCACGATGTTGGCAGTTTGAGTCCCCCCAAATAGTTATTATCTGCTATGGCGGTTTTGTTAGTGGTTCTATTTTGATAGTGGGTCTTTCTCAATTTCGACCCCTCATTCGCCTCTCATTTTTCTTATTGGAAACCCCAAAAGAAGAAGAAGAAGCTTAACCAATTTCTCAATACCATCACCATCTCGATCTGTTAAATGAATATCCTAATCTCTTTCGGCAATTCTTACCATTGTACAAGTATATCTCATCATTTCTCTCTCTTCTCATGGTATTTTCTCTTATCATAATCTGGGATCTCATCTAATCTTTTACTGCAATATAGGTTTTAATCTTTGTCTCAATCTTATGTATATCGATTGCTCTGAGATTTTTCTATTTTATTCTTGTGTACAGGAATCAAGCCTTAAAGCTCTCTCTTCCTTAACTCTAATAGAAAATTGCCTGAATCTCTCAATTGATTGCTCTAAGATTTTTCTATTTTGTTCTTGTGTACAAGAATCAAGCCTTAAAGCTCTCTCTTCCTTAACTCCAATAGAAAATTACCTGAATCTCTCAATTTCTTCTCTCTGGAAAAATCATGTATCGAGTTACTTGATTGGGTGCTTGATGGTGGTCGCGATTATTAAGTATGTGATTTATTACAAGTTTATAAGTTTTCGGTTTTGTATTAGTGAAATTTCTAGGATTTGGGTTTATCTTGCTTTTTGTGAAATTTATAGGATTTGGGTTTATCTTGCTTTTTCAGTTGATTTTGGATAAAAGATGATATTTTCATTTTTTTCATTTTATATTTTAGGATTTCAAGCTTGTTACTCTGATTCCCTAATTGTTAATTTTGTGTGCACAGTTGAATTCAAGTAGATCTGTGATCTTCCCTGGGTAGATTTTCTAAATGTTAGTGATGTTCATCTACTCTAAATGTTAAACTAGTTCTTTCAATTTAAATGATGCTACTTTCAATATAACATGTCACATTGGGAGAAGGGACCATTTGTGCGATATCAAAGAAGGCACTATTTGTGCAAGATCAAGCGGTAGATGGTTTAGATTTAGCTCGGTGTTGATCCTTGCCAGAGGTTTTCAATTATGCCATTGAGGTCTCATCTCAAGACTGCTTATCTTTCGATTTTGGAATTAAGGTGTTCTTAAATTGGCAGATTGGTGCAGAGTACTGAAAGTTTGAACAAATACCCCCCTAAGAAAATATTCCAGCTCATGAGTGAGTTCTTAAAAAACAGCCTCAAATCGGTTTAGGTACAGACAAACCACATCGAGAAGGTTGAAGAGTATTTGAGAAAATTAGATATACTTCAATAGGGCCTACAGGTCAGAGACCAATGAAAATGGTTTTTCTTTCGAAAGGCTTGGTTGAGCTTTCAGATTGAACTGGTTACTTTCAGGATTCTTCCACTAAGAGTATGATTGTCCCTAAAATCCTAGCAGGCATTTCAGGAACGGCATTGGCAGTATCACTTTTGCGCGATGGATGGAGCGTAAGGGTGTTCTCATCTGCAGGTTTTATATTATTTTTTTATTTTAATCCGTTTGTGAAAATCATGTTATTGTGTGTTTTCCACGGCTAGATAAAATGTATGAGAAGTATCAAGAGTCCAGTGATGCATTACACCATGGAAGGATTTGACGAAAGCAATCGCAAGCTGTTTTGGAAAAGGTAATGATCCTGTAATTTACTCTAGTCTATTTTTCTCCAATACTTCAGTTAATTTAACTGGTTAGAAGCTGTCTGTAACACTGACACAGACAAGGCATCGGTCTCGTGTGCCCAATTCGATACTGTGAGGTGACAACTGAAAGGGGTACACGACATACATAATATATTTAAGTAATTTTACCTAAATATATAAGATAATGAACTTACTCTAGAGAAGTAAGAAGAGATGTCTTACACACGCACACGTATAACCACACGCCCACATATATATGATTAATTTGAAAAGGTAGTGGAACTTATTCGTAGAAGGAACAAGAAATGTTTTAGCTGGATATTGGATACTTAAAACAGTAACATTTGTAATAAGTAGAAATACTTTACTAGTCTGGTCCTTAATGTCTTCCTGCAATTGTTTTTTAATAAGCTCTCATTGTTTTGGTCTTATTATATATAGTAGTGATATAGTACGTTTGCTTTCCTGGTTCAACACAAGCCATTTCTTGATTATCTTAGAAGTTAGATCTTTTCATTCATTCACGTGATTTCACTTTGTCCAGTACAACTGTAGAAATAGCTATTAATTATTTGCAGTGATGCGTTCTTTTGGTATTAACATTGAACCCTTTTTGAAGACATCATCGATATCCGTTTAATGTGTTTTCAGGTGTTGTTTGAAATCGAGGAACATCATCTGTACTTCTTGAATACAATGATCCTTATTAGTCTTGTTGTTTGAAGTGGACCTTGGTAGATTTACTGTTATCGTATCGGACTTGGCTACTGAAAGATTTAAAGGTTGTTTTTTTAATTAGGCCCTCGCTTATCGTGTTACAAACTCGAATCATTTCATGTCTTCCAATGTAGTTAAGTTTCCATCTATCATCTCTAATGGCGTTTGTCTGTTTGTTGCGTTGGACTTAAACTTTGATGAGCTCCTAAATTATTTTCTACCACAGGTTAATGTCTGGTCATTGCTCACATGGCATCCAGTTCATCTTATCATTCTTTCGTTGTACAAACAATCAATTGGTATGTTATTGCTATGACCCAAGGAGTGAAAGTATTACCACACTTGTATTTATCCCTGTAATATAGTTCTTTATCATTAGTATCATTAATGACTATTTGACCATACTGCTTATTTTTTTAGAAATACTAAATCCGCAAGTGCTCGAACAGTTTCAAATGGAGAGGTAAAAGATAGTACTCTAAATAAGAAAAATTTTGAATCCTTAATAGTGCTTGAATGAACTACTCTGATGGATTTTTACTGGATAAAATTTACTATGATGATTCTGCCCGATAAATCTTTTGTTGTGTTTGTGATATTGTGTCTTTCGCAGTTGTATCTTGAATAGTTGAATTCCTGGGATATATTGTTTCTTAGTAGATGTTTTCCCTTCCATTTTAAGAAAGCAAGCAAAAAATTATCTCGGACGACATACATGAGGCTCGTTTCTTTCCTTGAGCCTAATTTGGCATGTTCAGTTGTATGCAGTGTTTTAGATTGTGTTTACAATTATTACCTATCTCATTATATGAGAAATGTGATTCTTTCCTATATGCACAGGTGATTGTGAGACTTAAATCGCTTCAGGAATTCTCTATCATGACTGCACCTACAATTATTTTTTATTAAGAACAGTTCTTCATCTGATGCTTTCATTATCTGGTCTCAAAGTAAGCCTTAGTTTCTTTTCGGTCTAAGCATTCTTCGGATATAGAGTAAATTGCTGCAATACTACATGACTAAGTTCTAGCTGTCTCGTGTAATGTTTGAACCCTTGGTACTTTTTTTTTCTTTTGCCTTATGCATGTAGCTATAGCCATATATAGCTTCTGGGAATTTAAGATAAACTTTAAAACAAGGTTTCCCATCAATGTGATATTTCACTTTTCTCTGTTGCATTTTTCATAGTTGATTCGATGGGACGCATTATTCATCATAATGCTTTCTCTTCCTGTTTTCTCCACCAGAGTTCATGAAATTGATGTGGGCTAGGATAAAGGGTGTTCTGTTTACTTTGCTTATCTGCATGTTTTGAAGTTTACGGTAATGACTGCGACTACAGAAATACTTCTAATAATGGCGAAAACAAGACCTCCAATCAAAGAGGCAGTGGAATCTACTTCAGGGCGATGAAGTTCAAGAAATATGAAGCAGCTGAAGCTACTTTAGAACATTGGAGTTTAGGGAAGTTTTATATTGTAATAAAAAGTACGATATAAATTTCTTATTAAAATTTTATCTTTTGTTTTCTCATTGTATTGAACCTTGAATTTCAGAAATAACAAGGTGCATGCAATACAATTGTTTTTTCAGGTCCGTCTTTCAATTTAAAGTATCACCGATAACTGTGACATAACTCACTGTAAATCTTATTATATTATTATAACAGTTTTATGGAGAATATGTTACGGAAAAGGGTGTACGATGACGGGGTTCATGAGAAACCTGTTGCCTTTTCACAAAAAATTAAGTTTTTGATGACAGTTTTATTCAGAAGATGTTACTGTAACTTCTCAACGATGACAATTTTATGAAGAAACAGATACATTATTATAATAAATTGAATTTCTGATGACATTTTTATGTAAGAACTGTTACAGTAAGTCATTGACAATGACAGGTTTATGTTGAAACGGTTACCTTATAGTCATGATTACGTAACAGTTTCTTATAGACCTTTTGTAACAGGGGCTGTGGTGACAGTGGATATTTTTTTGAAAACTGTCACATAAGTATTTTGGTGACAGTTTTTAACTGTCACCAAAGACCATTTTTGTACTAGTGAACCGATATATTTCATATTCAGTTCATCCGAAATGACAACCTCGGGTATAAATCTAGTAATATACGAACCCGGGATGTCGAAAACCGATATATTTCACATTTTGTTCATCCGAAATGAGAACCTCGGGTCTAAATCTAGTAATATACGAACCCGGGATATCGAAAACTGATATATTTCATATTCAGTTCATCCGAAATGAGAACCTCGGGTCTAACTCTAGTAATATACGAACCAGGGATGTCGAAAACCGATATATTTCATATTCAGTTCATCCGAAATTTGAACCTCGGGTCTAAATCTAGTAATATACGAACCCGGGATGTCGAAAACCGATATATTTCATATTCAGTTCATCCGAAATGAGAACCTCGGGTCTAACTCTAGTAATATACGAACCCGGGATGTCGAAAACCGATATATTTCATATTCAGTTCATCCGAAATGAGAACCTCGGGTCTAAATCTAGTAATATACGAACCCGTGATGTCGAAAACCGATATATTTCATATTCAGTTCATCCGAAATGAGAATCTCGGGTCTAACTCTAGTAATATACGAACCCGGGATGTCGAAAACCGATATATTTCATATTCAGTTCATCCGAAATGACAACCTCGGGTCTAAATCTAGTAATATACGAACCGGGGATATCGAAATGCTCCATCACCTATATGGCTTGAATTCTGCTATAATGGATATCCATATCTAGACGTGAACTAAAATATACACGACATTTATTAATATACTCGGTCACAATGAAGGTTGTTAATACCACGAAAACACGAATTGAGTTTAGCAAAGAAACACAATTTAGCAAAGAATTTCATGATCCGCATGAATAAAAATAGGTTTATGTGAACCATTTGATTCCTAATCCGTATGATACACAATAGATGGTTATTGGCCATTGATTGAGGGAGAAACCCTAAATATCGCGAATTTACCCTAAAGATTCACAGTAATTACGACCGCTGCCACCAATATATGTAAACCATAACCCTGCGTATCAGTTTTCTTTTCTTTTCACCTTCTCCCATCTCTCTTCAGCGGTTCATTTGCAAACGAGAACCAGACCAGCCAAAAAATCTCCTCCTCTTTTTGAACTCCACCATTACCAACCATTTAAGCCCTATATGACAAAACCTCATTATGATTATTAACCTTCAACATCTCTCAATTTTGCAGCAGTTATGTTTGATTTTACAAAATCAGCAGTACAGTTAGGGTTTTTATTAAAATTTCATTTTTCTTTTCTTTTCTTGATTTCTTACTTGTCGATTTTTCTTCATGGGGGTTTAATAATTATTGTTTTACTGGTTGTTTTCCGATATATATAATAGCAGTTCAGATCTTTTACGGGTAGATCTCAATATCTTTAGTTGCAGTTCATATCGGGTATACTTGATTTTATGCGATTTAGGCGATGTTTATCGTTTTTATTCGATTTAGGTGATGTTTATCGTTTTAATAATACTGATGTAAGGTTTGGCTTGTTGATTTAACTTTTTTTTTTTTTGGTATTCTTATGCATATGCTTGGAGTTAGGGTTTAATATGGGATTTACCGGTTTAACTTTTGCTGTCAAAGAAATATACATTTCAATCGACACTTTTTATTCAGAATTTCTCATTCAATTGTTGTAACAGCCAGGGGTTTTATTTCATTTTTCTGAAATTCAATTTTATTTTTGTTTATGTAGATTTTATGTGGAAGGATATGGATAAGAACTCATTCAGTTGCTACATCAACAGCTCCGGCAGTTTTGAGTCTGTTGTCAGGTGGTTCTTCATGTGTTGGTACAACAGTCATGGATGAGATGGCTTACATGTATACAAATGAACTCAACTTGTTTGATATTATGTCTGTGGAACAATGAATTGTGTGATAATTTAGTAACTTCAATATGGAAGTTGTGTATTGGTGTTGGTGTGATTTTTTTTTTTTTTTTGTGTTGCTGTTTTTGCAGGATGAGAAACTAAAGAAAGAAATTGAATCTCAAGGTGCAAAGAGAACTATGTTGGAACTTGGAAACATGCCCAACTGAAGCTGAGAACAAATTGAAGCACTTCAATTTGAAGCTAGTGAATGTAAAGATTTCAACTAAAGCTAAGAAATTGATATGGAAGTTGTGGATTGGTGATAATGAATTATTTTTGTTTTTGTTGTTGTTGTTATTTTTGCAGGTTGAGAAATTTCAAAGTGCCTGCAAGTACTTGTTCCTTCTCACATTTAGATTGTCTGTATTTTAGGTGATCAGTGCCCTTAAAGTTTTACAAACAAAGATAATCTATTGTTGCTAGTATTCTCATCATATATTCACTAACTTCTTTGTGATTCAAAATGTTATGTAAAATGGTGATTTTTGTTAGTTTTTGATGATTTACAGGAATATGATCTTTCAATCTTAGTGCGTATCTATTTCGTCTTTGCTTTGGTGATTTAATTTTCAATCCTTAGCATCAAATTTCAGTTTTGTTGACATGTGTACTTTCATAGAACTGAAAATTTTGTGTCAATGTTCTCCCTTTTTAGAAGATTCAATTTTATTTCATGTTTATAGATTGGTTTGGTTGATGATGGAGGTAAAGACTAATAAGAATATCTAATTTTAATCTGTGTATGCAGGTGTTATGTAAAGTTGTAACAATTTTAATGCCTGGTGATCCACGAACTCCATTTAGGGGGTAAATGACCCCATCGGTGTTGCACAACAACTTCATTTACTACCAAGTAAATGAACAGAAGATAAAAGGTATACTACATTACTACTCATATAACATAACATTTTTAATTAATTTTTTTTTACCATAATACTGCAAGAGAAAATGATTGATTTTACTACCTATAAGTTACATATTATTCCCCTGTAGAGAAGAATACTTCTTCCGATTAATCAATCTCCTGTTAAGTGCGTTATTCTCAACTCTTATAGAATTAACACATTTGACCAGATCATCGTATGTATGGTGTAATAGGTCTCCAAGAGGTGGCAACTACAGAATCGGAAAACCCAACTCAAATCAAGTTTCCTTTCTTAATCTGCGTCCTTCTTCAATCGCATCATACCATTCCTCGCAGCACATAACTCCATTGGTAGAAGTTGCCAGATTTGTTGAAGACATACTTGAAGAAACCTCATTGGCTGGTTTTGGTAGGTTGTTGGTTTGTTGGTTGCTTCGACGGCTTCTTTTAAAAGGAATTTTAGAAAAACATTTTTCCAAGCATGATTTTCTCGCATCATACCAATCCTCACATGACATAAATCTATTGCTAGAAGTAGCCAGATCTGTTAAAGACATACTTGAAGAACCCCTGTCCGCTGGTTTGGTTGCTTTGACGGCTTCTTTTGAAGGAATTTTAGAAGAACATTTTTCCAAACATGATTTTCTCACTGATCTTGAACTCATGTGATCAAAGTGGGTAGTTTAAATTGTAAGGAGTCACTCTTGAATGTGGGATGTCATATATTTATATATATATATATATATATATATATATATAGAATGGTAAACTGAGAAAACATCTTCCTGCCTAACTCATACCTGAGTTTGATTTTTTTTATTTTTTTTGTAATTTCTTTAATTTTGTCTTTATGGAATCTTTTTAAATATTGAAGGAAGTAGTCAATGGTTTGTCCTTTATGGAATCTTTTTTGCACACTCTTTGGTACGGTATGGGGAGTAGTCAGAGAGGCAATGTTTGTCCTTAATGGGACAAGATTTACATCTGGGGAGTAGTCAGAGAGGCAATGGTTTGTCCTTAATGGGACAAGTTTTACAACTGGGGAGTAGTCAGAGAGGCAATGTTTTTCCTTAATGGGACAAGCTTTAATTTGGAGGAGTAGTCATAGAGGCAATGGTTTGTCCTTAATGGGACAAGTTTTACAACTGGGGAGTAGTCAGAGAGTCGATGTTTGTCCTTAATGGGACAAGCTTTAATTTGGGGAGTAGTCAGAGAGGCAATGGTTTGTCCTTAATGGGACAACCTTTACAACTAGGGAGTAGTCAGAGAGGCAATGTTTTGCACTTCCTTTCCAGTAAAGCATCTCTTTTTGGACTATAACCCATAAGTTCCAAAGAAGACTAATTGGAAAACAGGAAAATGAATTATTTTTTTTCAGTTACACATGAGAGGTGAACATGAGAGGCGCCCAGCTATATGTGGTTGGCATTAAATTCTCCATATATAAAAGTATAAGTATAAATAGACAACATTCATATTCGTTTGTGCTTAATCAACAATAGGCTAAATAAAATCATAGTTATCAGGTATATTTGTTTAACAATGGCAGGGTCCTCTCAACAATCCATCTTAACCTCGTTAGTTTCAACTGCCCGAACAAGAAATGTTAACCCCACTTATACTACCATATATGGGAGGAATGATGACTCGAAAGATGATGCCTTGAAAAAACCTATTTCTGAGCGTGTAGTAACTAATTTCTACACAACTTCAAATGGAAGTCAATTCTGTAAGGAGTGGTTTGAGTTAGCATAGGAGGATCGCCAGTTACGTAAGGAATGCAACAAGTTAGGGATCCCAGTCCAGGTATCATGTATCATTCCTTATCATGGCAGCGGCGTATGGATCAAGGAGGAGAATTTTGGACAGTGTTTGTTTGAAGATCTCTCCTTTGTTGAGTTGATGAATGGTGCAATGAGGGGAGATATCCGAAGGCACAAGGACGCAACACTTGAAAAGAAAAGTGATGAAGAATGGTTTAAGCAAATGTCCGACTAGTTTATTTTATATTTAAAAGTGCTTTTTATTAGGTATGATGGAACTGTTTTTACTTCGTTGTCCTAGTTATGGCTATATAATTTTCGTTGTTTCAATAAGAAAAGTAAATGAAAATTAGCACTTTTACAAGAGTGCATAACCTAGCTAGCAATTACCAAAACAACATGGTGTTCCAAGAAGATAAAAAAAAGAAACACGTAAGAAAAAAACTGGCACCTGGTGGGGTTTTGTGTTCCATCATTATGTTTCAATAACTTGTTCTTACATGGTATAGTCAGTTCACATCTCACTCAATAGTCAATATTCTAGAATAATTACTATTTGAGAATTGTCTTTTATCTTTCTCGAGAAAGATAAAACGCATATGAGGTTAGTAGTCTGCATTTTAGATTAACATGAATCATGCATTAACGTACATCAATAAAGCTACTAACACTTTTAATCAATAAAAATTAGAAATTAAGGATTCTCAATATCTAATACAAAGAACTACTTTTCGAAATTTAAAGTTCATAAAATGTGAGAAAAATCTGATTTTCCCCAAGGATGAAAAACATAACTAGCATCAAAATACTAATGATGCCGCCTAGACTATTTCAAACAAATATAACAAAGTAAGCAATGTCTCATAATAAAATCACTCTAATACTAAGCCTTGGGACAATGTCTGCTGTTAGCGTAATGCCCAATATGGTGACACCTTGAACATGCTCTTTTCTTTCTAGGTTTTTCAATGGAAGACCTTTTCCTCTTGATGCTATGACGACCAACTTCTGGTGTAGTTTTTGGAGGCAGCACCACACGCTCTGCCACCTCGGTTGGGACATCCCAAGTTTCTGGGCTCAACACACCATATATTTTAGGTTCATACATAGATCTCCAAACAGAAGTTTTATAGTATTCCCCACAAAGGTCTGTTTCTTTTTTCTTATACGTCTCACATACTGCTAGTACGTGGGGACACGACAAATGCTGATAGTCAAACACTTTGCATGTGCAAGACCTTCGATCAAGATAGACGGTGTGCTGCTCTAAATAGTCACCCTCATCCACTTCATATTCGTCCCCATCGACATGGCAATCCACAAACCTATTTGCCACAACCCACTGTTCTTTGATTATATCATCTGCATGTTTACTCAAAGGATGTGGCCAATCACAAGCTACTTGTCTACTCTTGCAGAACCATTCCATCAGGAACCTGCGAATGTAATCGACTAAATGGCAGATTGGAAGACCTTTAACATCAGCTATTTTTGAATTGAAAGTTTCGCAGATGTTTGAAGTCATGAGAGTAAAACGACCTGTTTTAGCCTTCACCCTGGCCCACATTTCCGGTCCAAGATTCACTACAAATGTGTAAGCAGCGGGGCTCGCTGAACGTAGGTCTCTCATAGCAAGTTCATATTCATCATCGCTAAACGCTTTAGCAGCTCTTATAAATGCCACCAAGCGCGACAACATGGTAAGTCTGTTTGATATTTTCTGCAATGACAAACATTAAAGGACAGACCTGTAAGTACAACATAAAGCATGCATATGTTTTACTGAAATGTACAATAAAGGTATAAGATTAATCAAAGAATTTTCCTATATATTGGAGTTATGTAAAGAATGCAGCAATGAAGGCTGAAGTCCATATAGTGGCTCGCAACTACATTAAAAACAAAAGCCAACCAAAAGGGTAAAGAGGAAGAAGAACACCTCCAATATATAGTATAATCAAGCTATCAAGGTGAATAAGAACATGATACTGGAATTAAGGCTCCACATTGTTGTCACCTACTGTCATGGAGCTGAATGCCGAACCTAGTACATTATATGTAATATAATGCTATTGTCATCGAGCTTATCCATTACTCTGTCTAGATACAAACATAAAAAGAGCTACATTCTGATAACTAACACTAACGTTGCATCCGTTCAGATTACTAAAACCAAATCTATTTAAACACAGAACTTGAGAGTTTATAATATATAAAGTCTTGTTAAATACCTTAAAGATGGTGGATGCAGAATACTTGATTAGCACAAGGAAATGCCAACCTTATGGCTCTAGCGATTGATGGGTGCCTGTCTGTTGCAATAACAACATCTTCATTAATAGCATACTCATTACCAAGTACTCCGACTAAATTTCTCATAAACCATTCCCAAGATTCATTATTCTCTGAATCAACAACAGAAAATGCAAAAGGATAGATCGACTCGTCGAGGTCCATTCCAACGGCTGACAGTAGAACTCCTTGGCGTGGCCCTGTAAGATGTGTACCATCAACCGCAAATGCGGGTCTGAAATAGTTTTTGAATCCTTCAATAGTTACTCCAAAATCAAAAATAATATAGAAAAGAATCCTCTCGAATCGCATTACAATCTCAAGAATAAGACCCTTGTTACGAACACCAAGCATGTGACTGTAACCAACAAGGTGTTGGAACGATTCATCGGGGCTACCTTTGATCAGTTCCATACCACGCTTTCAAGAGTTGTATCCCTGCCAATGATTGATAACCACATGATAGTCCCTTTTTATGTCCTTAACCAATTGTTTGGGAGTAAATGCCGTATCCAATTCTTTGAATTTGTGCTTGAAAAGCTCAGCGATTACAGCAGACACCGCTTTGGTTCTTAATTCAGGGTCAGTCCTTTTGTTACTACCACAAGTGTGCACATCGTTTGCGACTGTGAGTCTCCACCACCCACAAGAATGTAAGGGAACTGCTCGCAGACAACAGAGTTTTTTGGCTGATGGAGTCATTACTGGTTCAAGACATCTCCTAGCCTTTGGACCACTAGTACTCCCTGAAAAAATAAAAAAAATTCAACATTACTGTGACTTATTCAGGACAAACATAATACAAAAGTACAATAATAAAAGGGAGAAATTAACGTACCTTTAACACCACCATCAACCTTGGCGATCTCATTATTGGAATGATAATCCTCACTGGAACTCAATTCCAGATTGTTAAGAGGGGTCAACGGAGTGTGGAGAAGCATCTTGGATATGCTGTCATCTCCAGTTGGTGTTTTGGGAGTTAGGGGAGGAATATCTACTTTTACTTCTTTTCCATATTTGATTGTGAAAAAGCTTGGGACTCCACATGCCTGGCCGACATAAAATTTCAACATCTCTTCACTGCCAATCTTAATCCTTTTCTTAAATGCGGTTCTCGGGACATCTATGATTCCATACACATCAAAACAAGGTTCATGCAAGAAACCTAAAACATCCATTGCTCTCTTCTTCACATCCTCCAAAGTGTATTTATAAGGTACCCCCGCAAGATGTATCATACCTTTGTAGTCATCGCTACCTTCTTTCTGAACCCACTCACCATTATAATGGATGAGAACAGCTTTACTTATCATTATGTCAATGACAAATTAGGGTTCTAAAAGCAACTGCATTTCACAAAACATACTATCAGTGATATAAACTTCTTAAGCAAAAAGTGAACTAAAGCATCATAACATTGAAATCACCCAACTTAACCCTTCATTACAAATACTAAATGAACAACAATGAAAAGAGACTAATACTGAAAGAAGAAAGAAGTGCATTTTATCTAGTATTTAAGTTGCAACCTGATTGAATTCCTGCATTCAACTTCAGGTGGAAAACTTTCTAGAATTCTAATTCATCAACTAGGACCTCAGATATGAATCATATGATAATTTTTTTTTTTATCAGTAAAAAGAAATATATTAATCAAGATAGTTGTTACAAACAAGGAGGGAACAAAGTTCCAACCTTCCCCAGTAGCTCACGGACGAGCGCAACAAATGCTACTTCCATAGAGCAAGCAACCCTTAACCATGCTACTTACAAAAAGGGCATGCCTAATAGCCCAAAAAAAAGGTCATGCTACTTACAAACAAATATGTAAGAGCCCAACAACAAACCCAAGTAGTTATGCCCCAAATAAGCCCACCCAAGCCAAGAAACCTAAAAATTTCAAGTCCAGTATCACATTTTTCCGGAAACCACCACTGTTGCCCCTCGCCCTGCTCCACTACCTGCCACCACCGCACCACGTCCACTTTCATCATTGCACCGAAGAGAAACACCAGTACCAATCAAAATCACCACCACTTCCTAACTAAAATCAGCACCCATTGTTGTGACAAGGACAAGCACCCTTTGCTGTTTTAGATCTAGGATTAGGTTCCATGCTTTTTAATTTGCTGGGTTTAAAATAGGTATTTTGGTTTGATTCAGCACCCACTTTCATCATTTCACTGAAGAGAAACACCAGTACCCTTTGCTGTTTTAGAATAGATTCAGGACAAGGATGGAAACAATAAGGGGACAACTACTACCCCAAGCCAAATAATGACAAACCCATTAAAAGAAACAAGACTAAGACAACAAACGGAAGGAAATCCCGCTCGGATTTGGTCTTTTTGAGAAGAAAAAGGAAGCTGTTAGGTTTATTTTGACGAAGAAAAAGAGAAGAGAGGAAAGAGATTTTTTTTGATTTTGGTAGAGTTAGTTTTTAGAAGAAGAAGAATAAATGAAAGAAACAAAAAAATATGAATCATATGATACTGTAATACACTTAACGCTTGTAGTTCTCACACATTCTGCATAGTTACCAAACAACAAAATTAAAGATAGCCCATACCTTATTTCAGTGTAAACTATATCAATAAAGATCATATTGGAAAAATCCCCAATACATATTTAAAAACCCTAAAATTAATTTGAAAGAGCAAAAATTAATCTCACCTATTGAACACTATATATAGCTCCTTCCTTCTTTATCTCAGTCGGATGATTAGTGAAATTTAAAACCATAGCTTTCAAAGTGTAGTGGCTGCCATGGTGAAAGAAGAAGAAAAAAAGAATGAGAAGGTTTCCCTGATAGAGAAGTAGAACCTCAAGAAGGAGCAAGAAGAAGAAGACTTGAAATTAAATATGCAAATAATTATTCAAAGGTGCCGCCCAAATTAGCCAATATAAAATTAAAGGTGCCTCCCAAATTAACCAATAGAAGATTAAAGGTACCGCCCAAATTAACCAATACCAGGAGAGCTTTTAATATTATATATAAATAAAACAACGGAGAGATACTGCGGCATATTTTTGATTCCTAATCCGTATGATACACAATAGATGGTTATTGGCCATTGATTGAGGGAGAAACCCTAAATGTCGCGAATTTACCCTAAAGATTCACAGTAATTACGACCGCTGCCACCAATATATGTAAACCATAACCCTGCGTATCAGTTTGCTTTTCTTTTCACCTGCTCCCCTCTCTCTTCAGTGGTTCATTTGCAAACGAGAACCAGACCAGCCAAAAAATCTCCTCCTCTTTTTGAACTCCACCATTACCAACCATTTAAGCCCTATATGACAAAACCTCATTATGATTATTAACCTTCAACATCTCTCAATTTTGCAGCAGTTATGTTTGATTTTACAAAATCAGCAGGTGATTAGGGTTTTTATTAAAATTTCATTTTCTTTTCTTTTCTTGATTTCTTACTTGTCGATTTTTCTTCATGGGGGTTTAATAATTATTGTTTTACTGGTTGTTTTCCGATATATATAATAGCAGTTCAGATCTTTTACGGGTAGATCTCAATATCTTTAGTTGCAGTTCATATCGGGTATACTTGATTTTATGCGATTTAGGCGATGTTTATCGTTTTTATTCGATTTAGGTGATGTTTATCGTTTTAATAATACTGATGTAAGGTTTGGCTTGTTGATTTAACTTTTTTTTTTTTTTGGTATTCTTATGCATATGCTTGGAGTTAGGGTTTAATATGGGATTTACCGGTTTAACTTTTGTCATCAAAAATATACATTTCAATCGACACTTTTTATTCAGAATTTCTCATTCAATTGTAGTAACAGCCAGGGGTTTTATTTAATTTTTCTGAAATTCAATTTTATTTTTGTTTATGTAGATTTGATGTGGAAGGATATGGATAAGAACTCATTCAGTTGCTACATCAACAGCTCCGGCGGTTTTGAGTCTGTTGTTTTGAGTCTGTTGTCAGGTGGTTCTACATGTGTTGGTATAACAGTCATGGATGAGATGGCTTACAGGTATACAAATGAACTCAACTTGTTTGATATTATGTCTGTGGAACAATGAATTGTGTGATAATTTAGTAACTTCAATATGGAAGTTGTGTATTGGTGTTGGTGTGATTTTTTTTTTTTTTTTTGTGTTGCTGTTTTTGCAGGATGAGAAACTAAAGAAAGAAATTGAATCTCAAGGTGCAAAGAGAACTATGTTGGAACTTGGAAACACGCCCAACTGAAGCTGAGAACTAATTGAAGCACTTCAATTTGAAGCTAGTGAATGTAAAGATTTCAACTAAAGCTAAGAAATTGATATGGAAGTTGTGGATTGGTGATAATGAATTATTTTTGTTTTTGTTGTTGTTGTTATTTTTGCAGGTTGAGAAATTTCAAAGTGCCTGCAAGTACTTGTTCCTTCTCACATTTAGATTGTCTGTATTTTAGGTGATCAAAGGCCCTTAAAGTTTTACAAACAAAGATAATCTATTGTTGCTAGTATTCTCATCATATATTCACTAACTTCTTTATGATTCAAAATGTTATGTAAAATGGTGATTTTTGTTAGTTTTTGATGATTTACAGGAATATGATCTTTCAATCTTAGTGCGTATCTATTTCGTCTTTGCAGCTGATTTAATTTTCAATCCTTAGCATCAAATTTCAGTTTTGTTGACATGTGTACTTTCATAGAACTGAAAATTCTGTGTCAATGTTCGCCCTTTTTAGAAGATTCAATTTTATTTCATGTTTATAGATTGGTTTGGTTGATGATGGAGGTAAAGACTAATAAAAATATCTAATTTTAATCTGTGTATGCAGGTGTTATGTAAAGTTGTAACAGCGATTTAATGCCTGGTGATCCTGAACTCCATTTAGGGGGGTAAATGACCCCATCAGTGTTGCACAACAACTTCATTTACTACCAAGTAAACTGAACAGAAGATAAAAGGTATACCACATTACTACTCATACATAACATAGCTTTAATTAAAAAAAATTTACCATAATATTGCAAGAGAAAATGATTGATTTTACTACCTATAAGTTACATATTATTCCCCTGTAGAGAAGAATACTTCTTCCGATTAATCAATCTCCTGTTAAGTGCGTTATTCTCAACTCTTATAGAATTAACACATTTGACCAGATCATCGTATGTATGGTGTAATAGGTCTCCAAGAGGTGGCAACGGCGTAACTGGAAAACCCAACTCAGCTGTTTCCTTTCTTAATCTGCCTCCTTCTTCAATCGCATCATACCATTCCTCGCAGCACATAACTCCATTGGTAGAAGTTGCCAGATTTGTTAAAGACATACTTGAAGAAACCTCATTGGCTGGTTTTGGTAGGTTGTTGGTTGCTTCGACGACTTCTTTTAAAAGGAATTTTAGAAAAACATTTTTCCAAGCATGATTTTCTCGCATCATACCAATCCTCACATGACATAACTCTATTGCTAGAAGTAGCCAGATCTGTTAAAGACATACTTGAAGAACCCCTGTCCGCTGGTTTGGTTGCTTTGACGGCTTCTTTTGAAGGAATTTTAGAAGAACATTTTTCCAAACATGATTTTCTCACTGATCTTGAACTCATGTGATCAAAGTGGGTAGTTTAAATTGTAAGGAGTCACTCTTGAATGTGGGATGTCATATATTTATATATATATATATATATAATGGTAAACTGAGAAAGCATCTTCCTGCCTCACTCATACCTGAGTTTGATTATTTTATTTTTTTTGTAATTTCTTTATTCAAGAGGCAATGGTTTGTCCTTTATGGAATCTTTTTTATAATATTGAAGGAAGTAGTCAAGAGGGAATGGTTTGTCCTTTATGGAATCTTTTTTGCACACTCTTTGGTACGGTATGGGGAGTAGTCAGAGAGGCAATGTTTGTCCTTAATGGGACAAGCTTTACATCTGGGGAGTAGTCAGAGAAGCAATGGTTTGTCCTTAATGGGACAAGTTTTACAACTGGGGAGTAGTCAGAGAGGCAATGTTTTTCCTTAATGGGACAAGCTTTAATTTGGGGGAGTAGTCAGAGAGGCAATGGTTTGTCCTTAATGGGACAAGTTTTACAACTGGGGAGTAGTCAGAGAGTCGATGTTTGTCCTTAATGGGACAAGCTTTAATTTGGGGAGTAGTCAGAGAGGCAATGGTTTGTCCTTAATGGGACAACCTTTACAACTAGGGAGTAGTCAGAGAGGCAATGGTTTGCCCTTCCTTTCCAGTAAAGCATCTCTTTTTGGACTATAACCCATAAGTTCCAAAGAAGACTAATTGGAAAACAGGAAAATGAATTATTTTTTTTCAGTTACACATGAGAGGTGAACATGAGAGGCGCCCAGCTATATGTGGTTGGCATTAAATTCTCCATATCTAAAAGTATAAGTATAAATAGACAACATTCATATTCGTTTGTGCTTAATCAACAATAGGCTAAATCAAATCATAGTTATCAGGTATATTTGTTTAACAATGGCGGTCCCTCTCAACAATCAACTTAACCTCGTTAGTTTCAACTGCCCAGAACAAGAAATGTTAACCCCACTTATACTACCATATATGGGAGGAATGATGACTCGAAAGATGATGCATGAAAAAAACCTATTTCAGCGTGTAGTAACTAATTTCTACACAACATCAAATGGCAGTCAATTCTGTAAGGAGTGGTTTGAGTTAGAATAGGAGGATCGCCAGTTACGTAAGGAATGCAACAAGTTAGGGATCCCAGTCCCGGTATCATGTATCATTCCTTATCATGGCAGCGGCGTATGGATCAAGGAGGAGAATTTTGGACAGTGTTTGTTTGAAGATCTCGCCTTTGTTGAGATGATGAATGGTGCAATGAGGGGAGATATCCGAAGGTACAAGGACGCAGCACTTGAAAAGAAAAGTGATGAAGAATGGTTTTAGCAAATGTCCGACTAGTTTATTTTATATTTAAAAGTGCTTTTTATTAGGTATGCTGGAACTGTTTTTACTTCGTTGTCCTAGTTATGGCTATATAATTTTCGTTGTTTCAATAGGAAAAGTAAATGAAAATTAGCACTTTTACAAGAGTGCATAACCTAGCTAGCAATTACCAAAACAACATGGTGTTCCAAGAAGATATAAAAAAGAAACACGTAAGAAAAAAACTGGCACCTGATGGGGTTTTGTGTTCCATCATTATGTTTCAATAACTTGTTCTTACATGGTATAGTCAGTTCACATCTCACTCAATAGTCAATATTCTAGAATAATTACTATTTGAGAATTGTCTTTTATCTTTCTCGAGAAAGATAAAACGCATATGGGGTTAGTAGTCTGCATTTTAGATTAACATGAATCATGCATTAACGTACATCAATAAAGCTACTAACACTTTTAATCAATAAAAATTAGAAATTAAGGATTCTCAATATCTAATACAGAAGAACTACTTTTCGAAATTTAAAGTTCATAAAATGTGAGAAAAACTGATTTTCCCCAAGGATGAAAACATAACTAGCACCAAAATACTAATGATGCCGCCTAGACTATTTCAAACAAATATAACAAGGTAAGCAATGTCTGTAATAAAAATCACTCTAATACTAAGCCTTGGGACAATGTCTGCTGTTAGCGTAATGCCCAATCTGGTGACACCTTGAACAAGCTCTTTTCTTTCTAGGTTTTTCAATGGAAGACCTTTTCCTCTTGATGCTCTGACGACCAAATTCTGGTGTAGTTTTTGGAGGCAGCACCACACGCTCGGCCACCTCGGTTGGGACATCCCAAGTTTCTGGGCTCAACACACCATATATTTTAGGTTCATACATAGATCTCCAAACAGAAGTTTTATAGTATTCCCCACAAAGGTCTGTTTCTTTTTTCTTATACGTCTCACATACTTCTAGTACGTGGGGACACGACAAATGCTGATAGTCAAACACTTTGCATGTGCAAGACCTTCGATCAAGATAGACGGTGTGCTGCTCTAAATATTCACCCTCATCCACTTCATATTCGTCCCCATCGACATGGCAAGCCACAAACCTATTTGCCACAACCCACTGTTCTTTGATTATATCATCTGCATGTTTACTCAAAGGATGTGGCCAATCACAAGCTACTTGTCTACTCTTGCAGAACCATTCCATCAGGAACCTGCGAATGTAATCGACTAAATGGCAGATTGGAAGACCTTTAACATCAGCTATTTTTGAATTGAAAGTTTCGCAGATGTTTGAAGTCATGAGAGTAAAACGACCTGTTTTAGCCTTCACCCTGGCCCACATTTCCGGTCCAAGATTCACTACAAATGTGTAAGTAGCGGGGCTCGCTGAACGTAGGTCTCTCATAGCAAGTTCATATTCATCATCGCTAAACGCTTTAGCAGCTCTTATAAATGCCACCGAAGCCGCGACACTGTGGTAAGTCTGTTTGATATTTTCTGCAATGTCAAACATTAAAGGACAGACCTGTAAGTACAACATAAAGCATGCATATGTTTTACTGAAATGTACAATAAAGGTATAAGATTAATCAAAGAATTTTCCTATATATTGGAGTTATGTACAGAATGCAGCAATGAAGGCTGAAGTCCATATAGTGGCTCGCAACTACATTAAAAACAAAAGCCAACCAAAAGGGTAAAGAGGTAGAAGAACACCTCCAATATATAGTATAATCAAGCTATCAAGGTGAATAAGAACATGATACTGGAATTAAGGCTCCACATTGTTGTCACCTACTGTCATGGAGCTGAATGCCGAACCTAGTACATTATATGTAATATAATGCTATTGTCATCGAGCTTATCCATTACTCTGTCTAGATACAAACATAAAAAGAGCTACATTCTGATAACTAACACTAACGTTGCATGCGTTCAGATTACTAAAACCAAATCTATTTAAACACAGAACTTGAGAGTTTATAATATATAAAGTCTTGTTAAATACCTTAAAGATGGTGGATGCAGAATACTTGATTAGCACAAGGAAATGCCAACCTTATGGCTCTAGCGATCGATGGGTTCCTGTCTGTTGCAATAACAACATATTCATTAATAGCATACTCATTACCAAGTACTCCGACTAACTTTCTCATAAACCATTCCCAAGATTCATTATTCTCTGAATCAACAACAGAAAATGCAAAAGGATAGATCGACTCGTCGAGGTCCATTCCAACGGCTGACAGTAGAACTCCTTGGCATGGCCCTGTAAGATGTGTACCATCAACCGCAAATGCGGGTTTGAAATAGTTTTTGAATCCTTCAATAGTTACTCCAAAATCAAAAAAATAATATAGAAAAGAATCCTCTGAATCAGTTACAATCTCGGTAACAGTACCCTTGTTACGAACACCAAGCATGTGACTGTAACCAACAAGGTGTTGGAACGATTCATCGGGGCTACCTTTGATCAGTTACATACCACGCTTTCAAGTGCTGTATCCCTGCCAATGATTGATAACCACATGACAGTCCCTTTTTATGTCCTTAACCAATTGTTTGGGAGTAAATGCCGTATCCAATTCTTTGAATTTGTGCTTGAAAAGCTCAGCAATTCCAGCAGACACCGCTTGGGTTCTTAATTCAGGGTCAGTCCTTTTGTTACTACCACAAGTGTGCACATCGTTTGCGACTGTGAGTCTCCACAACCCACAAGAATGTAAGGGAACTGCTCGCAGAGACATGTCTTGTCTTTGCACGGAGTTTTATAAGGTGTACTCAAAATTTCTTTCTACTTTGATTGGAGTCATCCCCCTTGCTTTTGAAAATGTTCAAGACATCTTCTTTAGCCTTTGGACCACTAGTACTCCATCTCCTAGAAAAAAAAATAAAAAAATTCAACATTACTGTGACTTATTCAGGACAAACATAATACAAAAGTACAATAATAAAAGGGAGAAATTAATGTACCTTTAACACCACCATCAACCTTGGCGGTCTCATTATTGGAATGATAATCCTCACTGGAACTCAATTCCAGATTGTTAAGAGGGGTCAACGGAGTGTGGAGAAGCATCTTGGATATGCTGTCATCTCCAGTTGCTGTTTTTGGAGTTAGGGGAGGAATATCTACTTTTACTTCTTTTCCATATTTGATTGTGAAAAAGCTTGGGACTCCACATGCCTGGCCGACATAAAATTTCAACATCTCTTCACTGCCAATCTTAATCCTTTTCTTAAATGCGGTTCTCGGGACATCTATGATTCCATACACATCAAAACAAGGTTCATGCAAGAAACCTAAAACATCCATTGCTCTCTTCTTCACATCCTCCAAAGTGTATTTATAAGGTACCCCCGCAAGATGTATCATACCTTTGTAGTCATCGCTACCTTCTTTCTGAACCCACTCACCATTATAATGGATGAGAACAGCTTTACTTATCATTATGTCAACGACAAATTAGGGTTCTAAAAGCAACTGCATTTCACAAAACATACTATCAGTGATATAAACTTCTTAAGCAAAAAGTGAACTAAAGCATCATAACATTGAAATCACCCAACTTAACCCTTCATTACAAATAATAAATGAACAACAATGAAAAGAGACTAATACTGAAAGAAGAAAGAAGTGCATTTTATCTAGTATTTAAGTTGCAACCTGATTGAATTCCTGCATTCAACTTCAGGTGGAAAACTTTCTAGAATTCTAATTCATCAACTAGGACCTCAGATATGAATCATATGATAATTTTTTTTTTGATCAGTAAAAAGAAATATATTAATCAAGATAGTTGTTACAAACAAGGAGGGAACAAAGTTCCAACCTTCCCCAGTAGCTCACGGACGAGCGCAACAAATGCTACTTCCATAGAGCAAGCAACCCTTAACCATGCTACTTACAAAAAGGGCATGCCTAATAGCCCAAAAAAAGGTCATGCTACTTACAAACAAATATGTAAGAGCCCAACAACAAACCCAAGTAGTTATACCCCAAATAAGCCCACCCAAGCCAAGAAACCTAAAAATTTCAAGTCCAGTATCACATTTTTCCGGAAACCACCACTGTTGCCCCTCGCCCTGCTCCACTACCTGCCACCGCCGCACCACCTCCACTTTCATCATTGCACCGAAGAGAAACACCAGTACCAATCAAAATCACCACCACTTCCTAACTAAAATCAGCACCCATTGCTGTGACAAGGACAAGCACCCTTTGCTGTTTTAGATCTAGGATTAGGTTACATGCTTTTTAATTTGCTGGGTTTAAAATAGGTATTTTGGTTTGATTCAGCACCCACTTTCATCATTTCACTGAAGAGAAACACTAGTACCCTTTGCTGTTTTAGAATAGATTCAGGACAAGGATGGAAACAATAAGGGGACAACTACTACCCCAAGCCAAATAATGACAAACCCATTAACAGAAACAAGACTAAGACAACAAACGGAAGGAAATCCCGCTCGGATTTGTTCTTTTTGAGAAGAAAAAGGAAGCTGTTAGGTTTATTTTGACGAAGAAAATGAGAAGAGAGGAAAGAGATTTTTTTTGATTTTGGTAGATTTAGTTTTTAGAAGAAGAAGAATAAATGAAAGAAACAAAAAAATATGAATCATATGATACTGTAATACACTTAACGCCTGTAGTTATCACACATTCTGCATAGTTACCAAACAACAAAATTAAAGATAGTCCATACCTTATTTCAGTGTAAACTATATCAATAAAGATCATATTGGACAAATCCCCAATACATATTTAAAAACCCTAAAATTAATTTGAAAGAGCAAAAATTAATCTCACCTATTGAACACTATATATAGCTCCTTCCTTCTTTATCTCAGTCGGATGATTAGTGAAATTTAAAACCCTAGCTTTCAAAGTGTAGTGGCTGCCATGGTGAAAGAAGAAGAAAAAAAGAATGAGAAGGTTTCCCTGATAGAGCAGTAGAACCTCAAGAAGGAGCAAGAAGAAGAAGACTTGAAATTAAATATGCAAATAATTATTCAAAGGTGCCGCCCAAATTAGCCAATAGAAAATTAAAGGTGCCTCCCAAATTAACTAATAGAAGATTAAAGGTACCACCCAAATTAACCAATACCAGGAGAGATTTTAATATTATATATAAATAAAACAACGGTTGTGCTGTGTGACGAAGGGGTAAGGGGTGGAGTAATGTTAAGGTCCTCACCCGGGTTTATAAAGGTCCCGACCTCGACATCTTACTTGCCACCTACCTGGCGCCTAGGTGGAGGAAAAGTCCTTACCCTGGTTATAAAGGTCCGGACCCAGGTCATCCTACTTGTCACCTACCTGGCGCCTAGGTGGCATTGTGGAGAAAAAGTCCTTACCCTGGATGATAAGGTCCAGACCCAGGGAACTTTGATTAATTCCGTTATGAGGATTATTTTAATAGTATCTAAAAAGTTCAGTAAAAGGTGCGGACCTTTTCAAAGGACCCTGATAATAAGATACCTATAAAACCTATCTTACTTCAATATTTTTTATCTCCAAGATCCATTAAGGTCCTGTAAAAGGGTCCTCACCTTTCTACGGGACCCAGTTATTAAAATATAAATTAAAAATAAGATATTTTTAATTGTTAATTCGTATTCTAAGATTTTTTAATAAAAATGTAAGGTTCGGTGAAAAGTCCCCACTCTACGTTCAGGACCCCTACACTAAAACCCACACAGGGAAATCTTTATTTTAATTTTTGAAAGTTGAAAATAATAATAAACAACTTAGGGTCCTCTACTGTTAGGGGCTTAAATGTCATATAGTGGCATTTTTGGTAGGTTTGGAGTTGGGGTGGCACTTTTTGGGAACCCATTTTCAAGAGTGGCATTTTTAGGAATTGAGCCCTGATTTCTAGGATTTTTGAGTTCCTTTAACTGTATGAAGTCATCATAACCCCAATCATTATCATCCTCGGTGAAGTGGAAGATCTGGCCTCTGTATCTATTAAGACGAATGCATAAGGGCAACCATTTAGAACCTATAAAAATTATCCATTTTATACGCATGAATGCCTATATACAAAGCAATGCTTCGTTCCTTTTCTCAATGTGTTTGGTTATTGGTTTAATCTACAACAGAGCCAAACTGAATTTTGCATATCGCGAATTCTTACAGTCAACGGCAACCAGATAGACTGAGAAGTAACCGTTGAAATTGCATCCCCTATGAAAACCCAGAAATCCCCTAACATAATGATAACAGAGTTTGATGGATTGATATACCATTTATGTGAACTTATTGTCAAAACAGGAGAGAAGTGATTTTCCTGCATTTGGATTACCATCATCATGCAGGTCTTCTGCAGCCTTAAAGTCGGAAGACTCAAAAGAATCATGGAGAGAGTAGTCTTTAGCGGCGGCTAAAGATGCTAGAGGTTGTTGGCGCAATGCGGAAGTGTAATGGGTTTATGGAAATGATTTGTGTTAGGAAATGAATTTAGGAAAAGAGGTTGGTTTAAGGAAAGTGAGGCTTATATTTATTTTGGAAATGAAAAATATTTACAAGGTGATTTTGTGTAGCTCTTTGGCTCACTATATTTTTACAAAGAGGACTCTTTGGCTCTCTCTTTTAACTCTTGCTCTCACTCTACTACTTACTAGAAGTTTTGATGCTTGAGTTTTGGATGATCCAAAATGAGACCATCACTTGCCTATTTATAGGCTGAATGAACCGACCAAGAGAATTCTAGAGCTAATTGACCGACTTAGGGGAAAGAAAATTCTAGAGATACAATGCTCTAGATAACACGTGACTTTTCCCTTTAATTTACTAAGACTAGAAGGCTCTAGAGATAGAACTCTCTAGTCAATGACCGACAGCCCTAGATTATACTAGGATTTACTTTAGTGTAGGTGATTTATCTTCTTTGACCGTCCAAACTTATCTTGATCTTTTAAGATTACATCACAAATTAACTATTAACTTTAACACCCCCTCTTAATTTGTGATGTTGAGACAGTCTCTAAAATAATTAAATTTATCCACCGTGACTGCTTTTGTGAAGATGTCGGCATTTTGCTAATTTTTGGACAGAATTGGAGCTCAATTTCCTTGTTTTCGATCAACTCTCTGATGAAGTGGTGTCGTAGTTCTATGTGCTTTGTCCGTCCATGGAAGACGGGATTTTTTGTCATTGCAATTGTAGACATATTGTCACAGTAGATAGTTGTCGGTTTCTTTTGCCTTTGTTGTAGGTCGGTCATTATTCTTCTTAGCCATACTGCTTCACATGTTGCACTTGTTGGTGCTATGTACTCTGCTTCCCGCTGATGATAGTGCCACCGTACTTTGCTTTTTAGAACTCCAAGAGATAACTTTTGTGCCCATACAAAAAACATAGCCTGATGTGCTCTTTCGGTCTTCAATGGAACTTGCCCAATCACTATCTGTGAAGCCAATTAAATTGTTATCTTCTTCTCTTGTGTACTTGATGCCCAAATCTTTTGTTCCTTTGATATATCGGAGAATTCTTTTTGCAGCGGTGTAATGTAACTTGCTTGGCTCGCTCATAAACCGAGAAACAATGCTGGTTGCATTGGCGATGTCTGGCCTTGTATGTGTTAAGTAGATCAGTGAGCTGACTAGACTTCTGAATAAGGTTGGATCCACTTTAGTTGCTCCATCATTTTTTACCAATTTCTCATTGGCACCCATTGGAGTTGCAATTGGTTTGCAATCCATCATGTTGAACCTTTTCAGTAAGTCTTCTGCATATTTTTATTGGGAAATAAATATTTCTTCTGGAGATTGTTTTACTTGAATCCCAAGAAAATATCGCATAAGTCCTAAGTCTGTCATCTCATATTCTTTCATCATCTCTTTCTTAAATTTTTCTGACATCTCTTATTTTGTGCTGGCATAAATTAAATCATCAACATAGAGACAGACGATTAGGAAATCCGTACCTTGTTTTCTTATGTAGAGGGATGGCTCACTTGGACTTTTCCCAAATCTATTATCTTGGAAATACTTGTCGATTTTGCTGTTCCATGCACGTGGTGCTTGCTTTAGGCCATATAGTGCTTTGCGGAGACGATAGACCATTTTTTCTTTTCCTTTTCGGACATATCCTTGAGGTTGTTCAACATACACCACTTCTTCAAGTTCTCCATTTAGGAACGCCGACTTTACGTCCAATTGGTAGATCTTCACTTTTAGTTGAGCTGCCAAGGCTAACACCATCCGGATTGTTTCCATGCGAGCGACTGGAGGAAATGTCTCGTTGTAGTCAATTCCTGGTTGCTGGGAATATCCTTTTGCAACTAGCCTTGCCTTGTGCTTTTGAATTGACCCATCTTCATTATATTTTGTCTTGTAAACCCACTTCAGACCAATTATTTCTTTGTCTATTAGCTGATTAACAAGCTCCCATGTCTTATTTTTCTCGATTACTCGCATTTCTTCATCCATGGCATGTCTCCATTTTTCTTCCTTTGCTGCTTCCTCATATTTGTGAGGTTCTAGTGCTATAAATGCACAATTATATGTATTATAAATATCTACTAGGGAACGTACCCTTCTGGGTGTGGCACTTGCTTCCGATGAACTTGGGCTTTGTTGTGTTGGACTTGGAGATCTCGGGCTAGTGGTGGAGTACTTTTTTCCTGACGTGGCTGATCTGGCTCGTATTCAATGATTAGTGGCAACTCGTAGTTGTCTGGTTCGTCATTCCAATCCCATGATTTGAACTCATCAAAGATAACATCTCTTGAAATTACCGGTTCCTTTGTGTCTGGATTTAGAAGTTTATATGCTTTAGACTCTTCGCTGTATCCTATGAATATTAGCTTTTCTCCTTTTTCATTGAACTTTTCTCTATGTTGGGATGGAATATGTGAGTATGCTACACAACCAAAAATCCTGAAAAACGTTACCTCGGGCTTTTTCTTATGCCAAGCTTCATATGGAGTTTTGTTGAGAACTGCTTTGGTTGGTGAACGATTAAGTATGTAGACCGCCGTGTTGACTGCTTCTGCCCAGTTTCTGTTGGGTAGCTTCCTGTCTTTTAGCATACTACGAGCCATTTCCACGATTGTACGATTTTTCCTTTCCGCGACACCGTTTTGTTGTGGATTGTATTGGACGGTAAGATACTTCTTTATTCCATTTTCTTTGCAGTAGGTGATAAATTTATTTGAAGTAAATTCTCCACCACGGTCTGTACGGAAAACCTTTAGTTGATGGCCACTTCGCTTTTCTGCCAATGCTTTGAACTCTAGGAATTTAGTGAATGCCTCAGACTTTTGCTCGAGAATATACACCCACATCATCTTGGTATAGTCTTCCACGAATAAGAGAAAATATCTCATATTGTTGAGTGAGGTTGTTCTTGTCGGATCACATATATCAGCGTGCACCAATTCGAGGGGACTTCTTGCTCTCCACGATTTTTTTGTGAACGGAATTCTATGAAACTTCCCAAGAATACAACCTTCACATACTTTATCTCCACCGCTGATATTAGGAAGACCAATTACCATGTTCTTTGATTTTAGAACCTTCAAGGATCTGTAGTTGAGATGCCCGTATCTCAAATGCCATAACTTGCATTCATCGATATGATCGGTACTCATTGCACAATTTCCAATTGATGGCATAGATAGGGGAAAGACAAAATTTTCTGTCATTTTTACCTTTGCCACCAATTGCTTATTAATTTTATCATAAATTGTGCATTCTCCGTCTTCAAAATGTAGTGAGTACCCTTTTCTTATAAGTTGCCCAACACTTAATAAATTTTGAGCCAGGCCAGGAACATAAAGAACATCAGATATGTATCGAGTTTTACCTGACCTTGTGCGTACGGATATCACTCATCTTCCTTCAACATTCTGGTACTTTCCATCTCCGATTTTGACTGGTGGAATCTCTTGCTCCTCCAACTTCACAAAATATTCTTTATTTCCTATCATATGGCTGCTACATCCGCTGTCGACATAACATATACCTTGCGCTTCTTGTTGCGAGGTGAAGCATGAATAAAATACTTGATTTTGAGAATCTTTTTTCTCGGAATAGTTGGCTTCATTATTTTTAAACCAACAATCCTTTTCCATGTGATTTAATTTATCACACCTTGTGCACTTGTATTTGCAATTTTCAGTTGGATGGCCAAACTTTTTGCAAACATTGCATCGGAGATTTGAGGAGTAATTTTTTCCGTACCTTTGGTTGTTGTTTTTATAACCTCCTTTTCCTCTTCCCCGTCCGCGGTAGAAGTTTCTGGGACCTTGATTTGATGTCGACCCTTTCTCGTATTGCGAGTTGGATGATGATCCCCCTCTGGAGCTTTCTTTTTCGGCTTCCATATTTTTCTTTTCTTTGAAATTTATTTTTGATTGAAATGCCTGCTCCAACGGCTGCTCCGCGAACCCATTTATCCTTTTCTCGTGCGCCTCGAGTGAACCCATTAATTCGTGTACCGAGAGAGTCGATAAATTTTTTGACTCCTCAATGGTAGCGACAATATGATCGAACTTGAAAGGTAAGCTTCTTAAAATCTTTTCTACAACTCTCTTATTTCCTATGGTATCTCCATAACTACTAATTTGATTTACTATTCCAGTAACTCTTGAAAAGAAGTTCTGGATAGTTTCATTTTCTTTCATGAGTAAATTATCAAAATCTCGCCATAAATTTTGTAGTTTAATGGAGATTACCTTTTCTGATCCTTGGAATGCTACTTTGAGAATATTCCAGGCCTCCTTCGAAGTTTTTGCCACCGAAATTCGAGGAAAAATTGCTTTGGTTACTCATTGTTGTAGAAACAGTAGTGCTTTAGCATCCTTCTTCTTATTTTCCTTATACTCCTTTTTCTGTGCGTCAGTCCATGATGCCAGAACTGCTGCCGACTCGGGTACCAAGTAACCATCTTCCACAAAATCCCATAGATCTTGTGAAATGAACAATGTCTTCATTTGTAAACTCCAATAATCATAACTCTCACCATCAAAAATTGGAATTAGATTTTGGACATAATTAAAACCTTAGTAAATTGCCATGGGTGGAGTTTTGGGATTACTGGGTTAGGTTGGCTCTAATAACAAATTTGTTGGCGCAATGCGGAAGTGTAATGGGTTTATGGAAATGATTTGGGTTAGGAAATAAATTTAGGAAAAGAGGTTGGTTTAAGAAAAGTGAGGCTTATATTTATTTTGGAAATGAAAATGTTTACAAGGTGATTTTGTGTAGCTCTTTGGCTCATTATATTTTTACAAAGAGAACTCTTTGGCTCTCTCTTTAACTCTTGCTCTCACTCTACTACTTACTTGAAGTTTTGATGCTTGAGTTTTGGATGATCCAAAATGAGACCATCACTTGCCTATTTATAGGCTGAATGAACCGACCAAGAGAACACTCTAGATACACAAAATTCTAGAGCTAATTGACCGACTTAAGGGAAAGAAAATTCTAGAGATACAACGCTCTAGATAACACGTGACTTTTCCCTTTAATTTACTAAGACTAGAAGGCTCTAGAGATAAAACTCTCTAGTCAATGACCGACAGCCCTAGATTATACTAGGATTTACTTTAGTGTAGGTGATTTGTCTTCTTTGACCGTCCAAACTTATCTAGATCTTTTAAGATTACATCACAAATTAACTATTAACTTTAACAGAGGTCTTCTCTTCCCTCTCACCATAAAAGTGGAACCTGTGTAATCTTAAGTTCAGTTATACAAACCTCTGATGGGAAATCGGAAAATTAACGAAAAACAAACTGATAACGCAGAACAGACGAGAATTTGAAAGAAAAAAAATGGAAAAATAACTATCCCAAAAATTATTTGATGTCTTAATGCTAAAGATAAACTAATTAGAGGAACCACAAAATATCCATCTCAGAGTAGATGAAATCTGAGCCTAAGATATCTAAAACACGAATTGCATCGAGACATGTTTCCTAGTAAATGAAATACAAAAGAAAAGTTAGAAAGAATATGGTCATGTTGATTCTCAAGAGCTTTTCGGTTTTATTACCACCTGGGTGACACAACGAAATTCAAGCCTCCTAGCCAGACAGCAATAGTGGATATAAGTCATATAATGCTCCGACCAAGAAAACAAAGATTTAGTCTCTAATGGAGCTGTAGAAGAAATCAAGTGAATCAACCTCATCTCTGGTTTTTCACTACCCTGCCTTTCTTCTATGAGGAAATTTGGTGATGGTGAATTCATTGTACATAGAGACGGGTACTATCTAGCTCTAGCCAAAAATTATCTAAAGTCAATGTATAAACTCACATGGCCAACCAAACAAATTAATACTCAACTACAGGAAATGAGATTATGATAAAGCTATCCATACAATTCCTAATATGTTTTGGCCAATTGTTTAACATACGCAAGAGATTCCCAACTGCAAAATTAGTACAAGCTCAAAAACCAACCAAATAACTTCATAAATAATCGTCGTTAAGGACAGTAGGATAATCACGTTCAATTATTGCTACTAAATAGCTTTAAAGGACCAATATCAACTTACGACTACGGTACATTTTGAACCACTTGCGAATGATGCTTGTTCAGTAGTGCATTGTAAAACAACGTAGAGTAATCAAACAGATTCCATAAAAGGGCTAGACAAAAGATGACAGAATGGTTCAAGTTAGATAATTACCAAGCAATAAAAGGTCACCAATTCCCCTATAGAGTGTAGACTAGCGGTATGAATTGGTTTTTTCAGACAAACTATTTACAGATAGGTCTCACGGGAAAGATACTAACATCAAAGTCATATTAGCATATAAGATGTTCACCTGCTAAAGCAGCATTAAGCATCTTTGTCAATTTAGGACATGTTTGTTCGAATAGGATTATTTCTTTCTACAGTTCTACTTATATGTTTGCAATGATTATGTGACACAAAATCCAAACCTCTACCAGTAAGAACTATTCGCGCATATTCTAGCAAGATTAAGACAACAATCATTTCAGTGATGAGTGACCAATTAAAAGAAAAATGAACCTATGGTCCCATCCAATATCAAATAACTTAAGAATCACCTTATATTGAAATTGAAATTCGTCCACTTTTTCCATGCTGATTGAAGTTTATCAACTGTTATGAAAACCCAATTTCCGAGTCCGCTTATACTGATCAAACAAATATCTTCATCATATTAACTTTCTCCCATGTTCTCTCAAGCAGATATCTGAAATAAAAAACAAAACATATATTGAGTCAGACCCACAAACAACCTTAAAATTTCAAGTCAATTGTTGTGACCTGCTTCAGAATTGAACATTATTAAGAGCACTGACCTTATTTATCTGGATTGCCATGATCCTCTCCTTGGCTGTTACCGTTTTCAGCATTTAGTGTTAGCTTCCGACGCCCCTTGAAGACCGAACCTCCAGCAGGAGATGTTGCAGAACATAATCTCTCATCCAATGTTGGATAAATAAACTCCCAGTGCCTTTCTCTGAAACCTTCTTAGTTGGTGGATCCATTACGAACGCAGGATTTTGGAGTTGAATATAATCAATTTCCCAGAGATATTTGTTTCGATTAGAAGACTAAAATTCGATTATTTTAGTGACCTGTTTAAATAATCAAGATTGTTGAAAGCAGTAATCTTCTTCATCATCATCATCATGTGCAAGTCCATCGAGATCTTGCCCCTGGGTTAGATGATCGTCAGCTATTTCCGAATCCGCTCAAACCGATGATTCATTCGGTTAGAGTACATGAACCATCTTTTTTCTTCCTTTTCTTCATTTCTCTTTCCGGAGAACTAGAGCTTATGATCTCAAAACCTAATTTTGTTTGTTCAGGGTTTTCACTTATTCTGCGGATAGTGCAGATCTAAGAAGATGGGGATTGTTGTGTGAATGAGAAATGTTTTGGATTAAACACTAGAATTGTGGGACACTCCCTGAAATTTATTGCTTTTACTGTATTTGATTTTTACCATGTACTATCGGATGAGGTAACTGTTAAAGATCAACAACTCTTTTTTTTTTTACACATGGTTTTGGGCCGTTTATATGGTAATGGACTACTGGAAATGGTTGTTCAGCCGGGTGCATCGAAGGCTGCACATGAGGCGGTGCAGTTTCGGTTTTCTTAAGAGCCCGGTACCTATACCTCCTACTTCAAATTCAACCACACCGTCTCTTTTGACCGACCTGGTTCTTGTACTTTCATGATGAAGCTTCTAAATGCTTTCGGGTGCTTTCATGAATAAGTTCGAGTTGGGAAACAAAATATTCCGCCTTAGTTCTTTGATTATTTATTTTTAGACCATCTGTAAAAAAAAAATATAGAGTCCATCATGATCATCAAATATACTGTTACTACAATTATTTTGATATAAATATATAAAGATATATTTTAAACTATAAAGGTTAGAAATTCCGGCCGAGACAAGCCAATTTAGTCCGAGTCAGGCCGATTTCGGCCGAAATTACCAGAACAATCTCGTCTAGGCGAAATTGTGAAAACCGTCTGCTCTTGGGACGAGATCCGAAATTTCGCCGAAATTCCGGCCGAGATGGCCGAAATCGACTACATTGTATATGACATATCTTCACATACCGAAGAATCTCCTTCCACATTTTTCTAGCCAAAACCATGAGCTTGAAACCAAGTTCCAACTATGAGTAGTCCCCATATGCCCTTCCTCATGATGCTCCTTAATAATTTTCAGTCTCAAGCTTAATTCCGGAATGCAAAGACAAATTTTATAATAATTAAAGGTATTCATCGAAAAGAATATAACTAGTACAACCATTGCCACGGTGGAAGGGTCGGCCGAAGAAGAATCCGAAGATGGATTTTAAATTTGATATTGTTGTTTGTACTCGTTGCGTAGATTTTTTATAACCTTTCCAACGAGATAAAATTTGTAAAATTCTAAGGCACGGATTTTTGGATATGTTATATTAAAGTTTGTTTTCCAATTATACCCCTGAAAAAGTAGGATACACAAATAATTATAGTAATTGGAATAAAAGGGAGGGATAATCTTGTCTAGTGAAAAAGTAACCAAAAATAAACCACATGGAAATCAAATTCTATCTTTTTATCAAAATTGTTAGGTTCATTTTACAAAGAAGTGGTCATAAAAGGGACTCCCTCCCTTCGGGCCCTCCGGTCGGTCGGCCCAATTACCATTGCAAAGTAACCTTCAACCATAAGAGGACCAAAATAAGTATCATTTTTTAAAAGCTACCGAATATCATCGAATCCCAAAATACGAGCCCTCATTTTTATGGTAAAGCCCTCTTTTGTACTCCCGATTTGTGCTCGATGGAAAAAGTGAATTGTTGCGAATAAGAAACCATTTACCATGCGTACTCGCGTACATGCACGACGTATGACAATAGGTCCTATGGAGTGAGTAAAATACTAGTGAAAACAAATCAACGATCACAATAAAACCCTAAATTCTAAGGTTTAGATTTGTTTCCGAGCCGTATAAATAGAATAGTTTTCCTCCATTATCTTCGGCCTTGTTCATCTAGCTGTGCGGCAAAAGAAAAACAATTCATAACCCTAAAATTCAACAAACAGATCTGCCTCTCTCATGTTCTTCTCCATCTTCATGATGCATCATCAATGGAAGCAAAAAACATCAAATAAAACATGTCCATCTGCTCACAATGATTTTTCCTCTCTAATTACTATCATCTACTCCAGATCTTTCTGCACTAATTTCTTAGATCTTTTTGTACGTCCGTCATTTCCTTCGAAACAAGTTGGTTATTAGACTCTTACACCTGCTGAACATTTTAGTTGGTGCTTGAAAAGAGAAGTTTCTACATAATTCAATTTCATGGTATGATATGGGTTTGAGAGAGGGATTTTTCTATAGCATGGAATGTTAAACAATTCTTGGGTTTATTATTTTCTGTATTATACCGGTCTTTTACTTTTAATTAAAGTTCCTTTCAGATTATATGTAAAAGAACAGAACAGGTTAATTGAGTAACCAATCATAAATTAAGAACAATTTTAAACACAATCAGTATGATTTTGTGACGAATGGTTGAACTTTAGCTATGAATTTTGTTTTGTACTGTTTGTTTGACAAATTAACAGATCTGCCTCTCACATGTTCTTCTCCATCTTCATGATGCATCATCGATGGAAACAAAAAACATCAAATAAAACATATCCATCTGAGCACAATGATTTTTCCTCTCCAATTACCATCATCTACTCCAGATCTTGCTGCACCAATTTCTTAGATCCTTCTATATATCCCTCATTCCCCTTATTTCTATACCATGAAATGTTAAACAATTCTTGGGTTTTATTATTTTCCTTGGGTGAGAATTAATTTTTGTATTATACAGTCTTTTAATTAAAGTTCCTTTCGGGTTGTATGTAAAAGAGCAGGTTAATTGAGTAGTCAATCATAGATTAAGAATAATTTTAAACACAATCAGTGTGATTTTGTGACGCCTGGTTGAACTTTAGCTATGATTCTTGTTTTGTACTATTTGTTAAGTTGGATTGCACCCTAGGGTAGGGTAGTAGGGTGTATGTTACTGGATTCATTTCGGCTCCATGGTTGGTTGTTTCAGACCATATTACGGCATGGAAAAGGCATAATTACATCGCTGTTTTTTCTCATCTGAAAAAATCTGATGGAAAAGAGTAATAGACTTGCCCACCGTTACACTTACTTTTGGTAGGCAAATGTCGGTTTAGAAAATCCAGAAAGAAAACTACAAATACCCTAAGAAAAGGATTATATACAGATGTACCCCCATTGTTAGACCCGATAGACAAATGTACCCCCGTTTTTTTGCCATTTACAGATGTACTCCTGTTGGATGGAAAACATCCAAAAAAGTTAGAAAAGTCAATTTCTCGGACAAAAGGTCAATTTCTCCTTGACCGAGATGAGAAATTGATGCCACGTATGTATTTTCGAGATGAGATAATGATGCCACGTATTTGAACCCGTGGATGAATCAAGGCCACATATCTGTGTGCGGATGGATCTCAATGAATATGGATGGTATCTGATGGAAAAGTGGATTATACATGGGAAAAGAAGAAACAAACTCGTCCTTATCTTCTTCTTCCCTCTTTCCCCATTTTTCCTCTCTGGTTCTCTTTGAAATCAAATCTAAAGGAACCCTTAAATCAGTTTCTTAAGACGAAGATAAGTGAAGATGGTGAAGTTAAGACGTGGAAAGAAGAAGGAGAAGAAGAAGAAACCAGAAATAAAAAGGTTAGTTTATCTAGGTTTTGTGTTTTAGGGTTACGATTGATTTTTTTTTTTTTTCTGTTGATGTATTTGTACGATTATTTTGTTATAGGATTGATTTCGGTAACTAAACATTGGGTTTATGTATATTTGTTTTTAGGGTTTTCTGTTTTTAGGGTTCTTGGGTATTATTGTGATTGATTTTAGGTTTGTGAAATAATGCATAGTAATACGAAATTGATGCTTGGGTCTGTTTTTATTCATTGATTTGTAGGGTTACAGATATTTTCTCGATCTTGTAATTGATTGATTTGTAAATTGATGGAATAAATAGATGATATTGGATGATTAGCATTTTTGCTTGAACTGTGTGATGAGTAGGTTAATTTTAAGTAGTCAATTGACTCAATTCTATGTATGAGTGTTGTTCATTTGGTGTGGACATGAACTAATACTATGTATTATGTGTTGATGTAGACATGAAGTTGAAGACAAATATCCTAAGAGAGACATAAAGGTGAAGGTTATGGATACTGTGATGAGTTTTGAATTCAAAGGGTTGGCTAGAGAAGATATGGGTCTTGTTCAATTGAAGGAAAAGATCAAGCCCCTACTTACATTGCAGCCTAATGAGGAAGTGGACTTGGTATGGCTAAGTGACCCATGTTTACCAGAATCATTGTTTACTGAAGAAGAATTCTGGAGGTTTTGGGACAATGCAGAAGTACATGAGAATTGGACTACACTTTATATGCAAGTTATTATTCCCCATGAGCATTCTGAATTAACCATTGTTGCTCCTCCACACAAGTATTTGACAACAAAAAAGTCTTCTTCAACACCAAAGAAACCAGTGAGCAAAACCAAGAAAGCTCCTACAAGAAAAAGTCCTAGAGTATCTAAGAAGAAGAACCAAAGTCAGTCAGCAAGCAAGAAGTTATTCATTGGCTTGGATGAAGAAGAAGTATATGTTCCTCAATTTACACAACAAACACAGTCTAGTGTAGCTGGTAACATACCTGAAGAACAGTTTGAATCATTTAATCCTAACTTTTTGATTGAAGCAACACAGGCTGCTAGTGTTATTGAGGATGACCGGTATGTTCTACAACTTCCAAATGAAGAACCTGATGAGTGTCACCCTGAGAAGGATTTAAACAACTTCAACTCTGGGTATGAGAGTGAAGAACAACATGAGAAGGACTATGAGGAATTTTTGAGAAAGGCTGAGTCTGGTGGCTTGGCAGATAAGTCTGATGATCCCAACTTTGGTGAGGTGGAGGTTGATAATGACAAAGAAGGTAATGTTTTATTTTCTTGGGTATTGATTGTTTGTTTTGTTTTATTTTTTTGTTTGTTATAGTATCTCAAGTATCTGAAAAATGAATGAATGTATGGTTGTGTTGTATGTTGTTTCAGAGGACCATTATGGAGATGTAGTGAGTTCTGATGGAGAAGATGAAGGTAATGATATGCTTTTTTAATTTGTTTCAGTCCATTATTGTTAGTTATTGTAATTTCAAAACAAGTTAAGATGAAGGTACTGACTAGTATGATTTGTTTGTTTGTTAGGTGGACAACAAAAAGGTAACCCAATTGAGCCGATTGTAATGCACCTCACCAGTTTAATGGACCTCAACCTAATGAGCCCTGTCCCACAGCAGAGTTTGAGAAAGAATATGCAGAGCAATTTAGGAAAGAACAAGAAGAAGACTTGTTCCAAGAGGAGATAGGTGAGGAATTTGATCCTACTAAACTTGTAGTTGGTACTAAATATGTAGATAAAAATGAATTTAAGAAACATGTTAGGAATTTCTGTGTAATGAATGGACATGAATTTGTATGGAATAAATGTGATAACAAAAAACAAAGGGAAATATGTGTTCATGCTGAGAAGACAGAATGTAAGTTCTTTATATATGGCATCAATCGAAAAGGTGAAGGAAACACCTTTAAACTCAGAGGGTTTCATATAGAACACAACCATCAAGGTCGTGGAGATGGGTACAACAAGAGTGCAACTCCTCCTTATGTAGCTGATTGGTACATGGAAAAAAGAAGGGATACAGGTTGTGATGCAGCAATACCTTGTCCACATGACTTAGCAGCGCAATTTAAAAAGGACACAAAGGTCACAATTCCATACCATACTGCATGGAGGGCAAGGGTTATGGTGTTGGAGAAGCTATATGGGAGTTATGAGAAGAGTTACCAACAAGTTCCTAACTTCTGTGAAATGGTTAAGGTAATGTTACTCTTGTCTGATATTTTTTTTCTTGTTAGTTGTTTTTGAAAATAATATTCATTTTGTCTTTCTTGTTATTAATTCTACAATGTTGTATGCAGAGGAGAAACCCAGGAAGCCATTGTTCTTTCTCATATGGCACTGTAGACAATACATTTCTTTCTTTAACTATATCATTTTCTTCCGCAATAAAGGGGTGGAAGGCTGGCTGTAGAAGGGTCATTGGCTTGGATGCTTGTCACTTGACAGGAAAGTTTGGTGGTGTGATGCTATGTGCAACAGGTAAAGTGTTCTTCTTCTTCACTTATACATTCTGTGTAATTTATATGTCATTTTGGATTATAATTCTCTTGTACTGTGAAATCGGAGTTTGGATGGTCAGAATGGCTTAGTTATGTTAGGTATAATGGTGTGTAGGAATGAAACAATTGAAAATTGGAAGATTTTCCTTGGAGATTTGAAGCCTCTGGTAGATGAAGATGGTGTGCGTATATGTTTCATCTCAGACAAGCAAAACGGAATCTTGGAGGGTGTTGACTATCACTTTCCTTTAGATGAACACAGATATTGTTTTAGGTATAATGTTTATGAATTCAGATTAATATTCCCTTATTTCTTTCTAGATCACCAAATAATCCTATAATGTATTTGAATTTACATGTGACAGGCACTTGCTTGCAAACTTCAAGAAGTACTACAAGGGTTTTAGTTTGCAGAATCATCTTTGGAATGCTGCTAAATGTTACAAGAAAAGGCATTTTGAGGTAATTCATAAGCACATTTCACTTGTTTAAATATATTTCCTCAAATTTATTAGGTTTTTATGTAACCATAAACATTGTTTTTATGTTAGGAACATATGTCCAAGATGAAGGCTAAGAATGAAGATGCTGCTTGGTATCTCTTGAAAGAAGAAAAACCACAAACCTGGTCCAGGTCCCATTTTGAAAAAGACAGCAAATGTGAGCACCTTAATAATAACTTTTCTGAGTCCTTCAACAATATGTCAAAGAAGATGAGGGATAAGCCAATCTGCAAGTTAGGCCTGATGTATGGAGAGCTGGTGATGAATACTTGGTATAAGAGAAGAAATGAGTCTGCAAAATGGAGGGATGGTGACATAGTTCCTAAAGCAATGAAGTTGATTGAAAAGATGACAGCTTTGAATCATAACTTTAAGTTGGTACCAGCTGTGAAGTACAAAGTCTATGAAGTGATTAGTGTGCATGAAGCAGTTTTTATTGTGGATCTTGAGAAGAAAACATGTAGCTGTTTGCAATGGGAGTTAAGGGGATTTCCATGCTAGCATGCTGTATGTGCTTTGGCTCCAATGAGACCTAACTTGGCTGAGTTAGTTTCCTAAACTTGAACCACTTTATATATTTTGGTTTGTATTATATGTTTTCTAGAAGTACAATGTATAACCAAGCCCATTTTGTGTTATTTGTTATGTACTGTAGTTATTGTAGCCATTACTACACAGTGGACTATTATAAGAAGACATATGCTCCTGAATTCAATCCACTAGAGGGTCTAGCTGACTGGATAGAGGTACATTTACTTTTAAATATTTTTAGTGTAAAAATAATATTTGTTGTCTTTATTGTTTGTTGTGCAATATATCAGGGTAATAAAGTAGATTCCTTTAGGGTTTCATTGTACTAGTATAACAGCCTCCACAAGTTTTCTAACTCTTATCTTCTTCTTATTTCTTTGCATCCAGAAAAACCAGAAATGATAAAGCCACCAGTAGACATTAGAAAGACAGGCAGGCCAAGGAAGAAGAGGATATTGTCATATGATGAACCAAGAGGTCAGATTAAAGCTAGAAGATGTGGTAGGTGTGGAAATGAAGGTCACTACTCAACAACTTGTGCTGGTGGTCCAGTTGGAGGAAATCCTAAGGGATTCAAGCCTAGAACATGTGTTGATGGCACAAAGCAAACAACATTTGAAGCTCCACCAAAGAGAAAGTTCAAAGCTAAAGCTGCTGCAAATTCTGGAGGTGCATCTGCTGCAAATTCTCAACCTTGTGCTAGCATATCTAAGACAATAACAAGTGTTGCTCAATCTTCCCAACCAACTGCAACATATCCTGCAAAACCCAAAGGTATCAGGAGAAAAGCAGGTGATGCATCTTGTTCTCAGCCCAGTTTTAGTCAGCAGAACACCCATGTTGGATCTGTTTGCAACAACATAACATATGAAGCTCCACACCCAAAAGGAAAGAAGAAAGCAAAGAAGTATATGAAGCTTTAGATGTACCTCCATTATGTGGTTTGTGTTTATGATGACTCTATTTTATATTTCAATGTTTAAGACAATTTATGGAAGTTATGTTAAGATAAGACAAAGGAGAGTTACTTGAAATAGAATGCTTTTATTACTATTGCGTTACATTTGCAGATTTTTCTTGAATTCCTTACATACTTCATATACTTTTCCCTTGAGTGTTTCTTTTGTTTCTATAACTATTGCATCTGAAGCCCATCCGAATGCTTCACGGTGTTTGTTGTTGCAGACAAGGTAAGAAATGTTGAGATTATCTTTGATTCTTACACAATTTCAATATGAGTTTGGAATTACAGTTCTCTTTGCAGCACTGTTGATTGTTAAGAGAACAGTTTTGAAAATAATGATTGTCTTCTCCACAGGCTGAGCAACTCTGAGGTGATGGAAGCTTAATTGGTAGTGCAATCTTTGGATTTGATGCAAGATCAAACCACTCAAAGTAGTTGCAGGTGGGATTCAAACACTTGAAGAATTTTCTTCCACTACTTTCAGCTATTTTAGATCTCAGTAGAGCCCTCACACCATTACAAGGTACATGTTTGCACCTTGAATAAACCCAAGGACAACCTTTGGTTTCATGATCATCTTCAATGTCACACATGAAACACATGAGTTTTCTGCTGTTGTTGCTTGAAGTTGAGGCTTTTGAAACATCCACCCCACCACCCATTTTAGATCTGAAAGAGTCACCAAAAAGTAGAGAAAGTAGATGTGTGAGAGAGAGATAATGGAGTTTCCTGTGAAAGATGATGTATATATGGAAGAGAAGAAAAAAATGACCGTTCAAATGTGGGCCCAAGAACGTGTACACCGCTTACGTGGAAGAATAGACGAGTTGGCAAGTGAGTTGGAGGATTTAACTGCTGATGTGGAGGTTAACTTTCCGTTAGCCGTTTTTTCTAAAAAACGGTCAAAACGGGAGTACATTTGTAAATGTCAAAAAAACGGGGGTACATCTGTATGCGCCTATAAAAACAGGGGTACATCTGTATTTCACCCATAAGAAAACCACAATTCAACATCATCGAATCTCATAAAAATAAGACATCATATTTGCTTCCGAATTGCTGGCAGGCCTGCTCTAAGTACCACTTTCCATTTTTTTTCAGATCTAACTATGGCCTGAATGATATAGACTATAGAGTGAACTTGAAACCAAAATAGATCTTAAGAAAAAAAATGGAAAGAGGGAACAAGTTAACAGGTTTGCAAAGATTGCTGCTCTGCTCAATGGATAGAACCCTCGGATTATTAATAGTTCTTGCTTTGGTACCTTAGTTTAAACGTGGGGAGCTATATTTTCTTTCATTGATTTCCACGCTCTAAACGAGTCATTTTACATGCAATAAGAACATATGATACATAACGGTCACACATCATGTCAACGCAATTACCTATGAAAACACATATTATCAAGCAGTTGCATAAGCAAGAAGTAATTGGCACAAGAAATACAGTCATCCCAGATGCAAATGTACATGCACGAAAGAGTAACCAGTGGCGGAGGCAAGATGTTTTTCCGACGGGGTCATAAGAAGCAAAGGCGAATAATTTATAAGAATTAACCTCTTTTGCCCCCACAATGACTAAAATTTACAGAGAAAACCATGCATATTTACCTTAAGATTACAAATCAAGTGGGGGCTTGAGACCCCATTTGTCTCAATGTGGCTCCGCCACTGAGAGTAACATCTAGTTTAGGTACACAAGAAGATTACTTATAATTAAGTTTATCCCTGACAGACTCTGCCAGAGCAAATAAACTTGTAAGTTTCCCGCTGGAAAAGTTCCATTGACTTTAAACCTACCCATAATGGCAAATCGAACTCCAGAAACAATAAGGGATAAACCACGCACCCCTAACGCAAATATACATGCAAAATACAGTAGTTCAAGCTAAAAACCATCCCTGCACTGATGGTTACTGATTAGGTACCAAGGTAATTTAAGACACGGATATACATACGAGGTGGGAGTCTCATTAAACAGTTAAACGAAAAATGAAATAACCTGATAGTAACACAATAATGGTTCATGTATTAGATTTCCAACAAAGGTCCCTGTAGTAAGGTAGCGTGACTTTGCTTTCTCAGGTAGTGTGACATAAGCATTGAGCCACCTGTTGAACCCACCACCATTTTCCAATTTCCTTTCCAGGTTTGCCGCCCGCATTTGTTGATCCAGTGGTAGTACACCCATATTCAGAGAACTGATCGATCTGACTTGAGTCTTAGATAAACGGTACTTGAGTACGATATATTGCTAGTGGAGGAAAAAAAATCCTTCCTATTCTTCTCAGCTTCCAATATTCGACATACCCTCATCTTTGGAAAGGATCCAGTGGCACTCAGCCTCGCACGTTCAGGATCGGAAACCAGAGATTTAGATGGTCCTGGAAGGTTCATGTGGTTGTTTTGGTGGCTGCTGTCTCTCTCGTTAGGAAGTATATGTGAGGATGACCAGAGGCTTTAGTAGGATGCACAGAGGGAAGAGTACAATTACCCAATTACTATATTCATGCAGGTCTTCTGCAACTTTAAAAGTCTGAAGACTAAACAGAACAACGGAGAGGATAGTCTTCAGTGGAAGCTAAAGCTACTAGAGTCCTCTTTCCTCTTACCATAAGAACATAACCTGTGTGATTATAAGTTCAGTTATACAAATCTCTGGAGGGAATATAAAAATTAACAAAAATGAAATTAACGCAGAAGAGACGAGAATTTGAAGGAAATAAAAAAAGAACTAGCTTAAACGTAATTTGATGTCCAAGGCTAGACAAACTCAGATAGAAACCCCAGAATATCCTTCTCAGAGTAGATGAAATCTGAGCCTAACATATCTAAAACACAATGTGCACACAGATATGTTTCCTAGTAAACTAAAGACAAAAGAAAAGTTCGAAAGAACATTGTCATGTTGATTCTCAAAAGCTTTTGGGTTTCACTACCACCTCAGTGACACAACAAAATTCAAGGCTCTATGTCGAACAACAAGAGTGAATATATAAACCATATAATGCTCTAACCAGGTGAAATAATCATTATTCTTTTAACACACAAAAAGAAAGATTTAGTCTCCAATGGAGCAGTGTGGGAACCAAAAAGTCTCTTTCGCTAAGAAAGTGAATCAAGCTCTTCTTTGGTATAAGCTCTTCTTCTACGGGGAAATTTGGTGACGGTGTGTTGATTGTCCGGAGAGACAGGGACTGTATAGCTCTGGAAAAACTGAGCTCAAGTCAATATATAAACTCCTATGGCCAACAACCAAGCAAATCAATACTCAATTGCAGGAAATGAACCACAATGGTAATGCTATTTATACAATTCTTGATATGTTTTTGTCAATGTATAACATACGCAAGAGCTTTCCAACAGCAAAGTTTGTACAAGACCAAAAACCAACAAAATAAATTAAGAAATAGTCAGTCATTAAGGACAGTAGGATAATCACATTCGACTATGCCTGTAAATAACCTTAAAAGACCAGTCTTAACTTGTGAATATACATTTTAAAACAATTGTGAATGTTGCTTGTTCAGTAGTGCATACCGAAACAACGAAGAGTAATCAAACAAGAGCTTCAAATTGGAAAAATTATTAAGCAATTCTGGTAATATTTGCATAACATCTTCACCTGCTAAAACAGAATTAGCATCTTTGCCGATTTAGGACATGTTTGTTCGAATACAATTACTTCCTTCTTCTACATATATGTTTGCCACTTCTGATTTAGCACTAGACCCAACGACTTGTCCTTACACATTACAAAGACACACAGATATCAAAAAGACTTCCATGCAATGATTATGTGACACAAACCCCGATCCTCTACGAGTAACTAACTGTTCAATTCATACATGTTCTAGCAGGATCATGACTACCACCAACACATAAAAAAGCAAAGACAATCAATTTGTACACCAATTAAAAGCAGATTGAACCAATTGTCCCACGCAAAATCAAATTAAATATAAATAAAAATCACCTTACACTGAAATTGAAATTTGTCCCCTTCCTTGCTGATTGAAGTTCATCCTTGGTAATCCCCAATTCCTCACCACCATTCACTATTCTTCACTTGATTCAGCTACTTTGGTAGATGATTACGATTTGGTGACACCCAACCATTTAATAATATCGGGGTGCGTACTAATTGAAAATTAACCTAAAGCGTACAATTCTCCATGGAAGTTTACCAACTCTCGAAGGTTTTACTAACCTAACCGATACTCTCACTCTCAGGCGAGGCTAGTTACTGGTAAAGAGTTATGCATCCTGAGAGAGTTTGAATGAAAACCACATTTCCGAATCCGCTCTTACCCATCAATCATAAATCTAACAAATTTGTTTATTCTTTTCTTCTTACAACAGCTTCATCTTCTTCCATATCTTCTTCTTGTTTCTTCATCTAAAGATCGGCGCAAAGTGACGGCAGACCCAAAAGGAGGGTTTTTGTGTGTAGTTTTCAGTCTCTTTCGCGTTTGGAATGTGATGCTTAAATTTTAGGGTTAGGGTTCGGGTTTCAAGATAATTACACCCCATATTTATTTATTTTTAGGATAGTTCCCACTTTTTTTAATATTTTACTTTATTGGTTCTCTAGGATATAACGTTGATTACAACTATTTTACTTTTGTTGTGATTTTTACTACCGGTAAAGGGTGATAGATATTTTCCATGTACCATTTCAAAAGGAAAAAATAGAATGGCTTCATTGGGGTATGCCTAATAAGACGAAATAGGGTCATTATGAAGTAAATCCAACCCACCCCTTAACCTTGTATTTTCTAAATGGCTAATATGTCCTTGGTTAATTAATACTAAAATTCTGATTAGGTTAATTAATTGAGTTTAGATTAAAATTTTGAAATTATGAATTCAGTAAATTAAGCATTTCATCTGTATTATGAGTTCGATTTCGATCAAAAAAAATTAGTTTTGAAAATGCACAAGGCCGGCAAGGTAGTGGTTTGAATAAGGTGTCGGCTGTTCTCTGGCCGGCAAGGTCCACTTTGAATAACCTGCCGACCAATGTTCACCCGTCAAGGTCCACTTTGAATAACCTACCGACCAATGTTCGGCCGGCATTGTCTCGGTTGAAGAACACGCCGACTATCTTGAGAATCATTCGTTATACGGATTTTTGTCGTTCCCGGCACAACGAATACCCCCCGATGTTGTGAAGTCAATATTTTTCCACCAACACGAGGAGGTCTTGATGGAGGACTAATAGCTTTCGGATCTTTCTTCTTTGCTTTCTCCATCTTGAACGAGAACAATTCATAAAAAAATAAAAAATTACAGGCCGGCAGGATCGACAAATATAACATATCCAGCGGAAACATGGCCGGAAGGGTCCACTAAAAGATGCATACCGGCTAAGCCACATCCAGCAAGGTATCATTAAAATAGCCTTCCGGCTCCCAACAAAAATGTACACAGTAGAAACAAGAAATTTTCACTATACAGGTCGGCAAGCTCTATTACACATACATTGCCGGCTGACAAACCGCCGGCATGGTTTTATATAAATACCCTTCCGGATTCAAAAATTCTAGGCATCAGGAAACATTCAAAAGAAGTAGCCGGCAGGGTAAAAAATAATAAGATGCCGGCTTCATTAAAAAAACTGACGTCGGCAAGGTATACAATTGAATAACCTGCCGGCTCTGCTAGTAGCAGTTACAGACACTATACAGCCGGCAAGTTCTTCAACCTTATAGCTTTCCGGCCAAACCGTAACTATGAAAATCCGGCAAGGTCGATAACAAAAAACCTTGACAGAGTGGCAACTGCCAATTCAAAATTTCGGATTTTCTGACCTAATTTGACATGCAAACATAAAATCGAAGTACTAGAGTGAGTTTAAGTAGGCCCTTACTTTCTTAATCGCACCATTTCTGTTTTTTCGGCGGCTTCGATTTCTCCTTCTTCAACGGTTTTTTTTCTTCACTTTTTGTTGAAATATTTTTGCAATTTCGGGATTAAATTCATTGTGCTTTCTATTTGTTTGCTTCATCTTACTAGCCCTCGGCGGATCCATTGATGAAGATTAATCGGAGTTTTGGAATCGATGTTTTTAACGAATTGATCGTCGAGTTTTTTTGATGGTGGTGGTGGTGGGGTAGGTATGGTGGGGAGGAGAAGAAGAAGAGATAAAGATGAAAATAAAGAGAATAAAAACTGATTTAGGGTAATTGAGATTATTAATAAGTAAGGGTAGTTTGTAACTTACCCATTAGGACTCTCCCTAAAACCCACAAAAAGAGTCCCTTTAAAATTAGATATACCTTAATTAATCTGGGTATACCCCAATCTCGCCAGGAAAAATAGGTAGGAGGAAACCATTCATTTTTGACGAAAAACTCTAAAACTAGGACAACTAACATATGCCAAATTTAAGACAATCAATCCATAACTTTGATCATTCTCATCTTCAGCCCACTACCAATCCAAATGTTAGAGTCATTCCCCTCTTCGCCATTAAGATTGTGACATGTCATGTCCCAATTCTGGACTAGTCCCTGCTGTCCCGGACAAGGTCGATTTTTTATGATGATACTACTGATGAACAAAAAAATTATGATGGAGAACAGTATTGTTGTCGACTCATGTTAAACTAAAAATTGTTGGGGAATAACAATTGAAATCGAAAAAAATTAAACAACTAATTAATATAAAATGCACTTATCTGATTTTCTCTGATTCTACTGTTGATGTCTTGAACATCCCTATTAAACATCATAGAAAAAAAAATCAGTAATAGTAGATTGAGGCACGTGTTCAACATACTATCCTTAAGATAAGAGTGCCGCTACACTTTGAAAAAAATGATGATATATCCCTACTGGACAACTGCCTTCTGGATACGAAAATCTTAACAAAGCTTGAATAGCACATTCAAACCTTGTCCTTCTAGAACTTGACAACGAAAAATCATGCAACTTTTGCAGTTAAACCCCGTACCAAAACATAGAAAAACCAAGGAGAACTACTTTTCACCGGTGGATACAAGAGGTTTTTTTCTGTGTATAAGATATTTAAGAGATAAAAACTTACCCCGTAAATCTAAGAGGTAAATTTGGAAGATATTTATATTATCTTGAAAAACCGTTTTATTTTAAAATTTCATTCACATAAAACCACATTTTTTTCCAACAAAAATCAAGGACCTAACTGAAACCATCATATTGTGAATAAAAATGAACTTTGTAGCTGTACTGGAACTTGCAACAATTTGAATTGATCAAGATGGTTGTACACCATTATTTACAAGATGAGTGAAAATAACACGGAAACACAAAAAATGTGTAAAAAACACTTCTTAGCATTTTTGGATAACAAAGGTAAGAACACTTCTTAGAACGATTGTTTTAAGAAAGATGGTAGGAATTAAAAAAAACATTACGATTGTTTTTAACTGTTTTTACACTTGTTTCTACACTTATGCATCATAATTGTTTTATGAAACGTTTTTTCTAGAACGATTTTCTAGGAAACTGTTTTTTATATCATGAAATAATTAGATTGTTTATCATTTGATGACAAGGGGTGTCCTAATTTCTATTAAATGACAAAATTATCCCTGATTTTAATTAATCTAATTCAGTCACCCAAATTAATCTAACCCTACTTCTATTGCAAATCCTGGTTGGATTATATGTGTTTTTACAGAATTAACAATTTCAATTTCAGACATTTAATTGCAATGGTTGTGTCTAATGACTTGCCAAATCACCTCATCGTGCTGCATCTCTTGATTTCTTCATGTCTGTTATGCCTTCTGCAACAAACGACAACGAGAAAGATTGTTTCTTTTTAATAGAGGTAGCGTTTTAAGTGTTTATATGCGGCTTTACGATTTAAAGAGTATGATTTTAGGGCTTATGGGCTTTGTAAAGTGTTCTACCGGTACTCAAAGAACTTTTTGATCTGCATTACTATGCCTCAAAGTTTGCTTATAGTAGTTGGGCACATGCATGTCTTAGACTTGGAACAAAAATTTGGTCAGAGTAGGTCCTGTTTTCGGGCACATGCATCCTCTAAAAGATTTCACACAAGAAATGACGACTTTTTCTTCGTCCGGTGTAGAACTACTGTGTGTCACGGATACAAATAATGTATTACCGATATCCAAGAAGAGAAAAACGCATCACATGAAATAGAAATGATAATAACTTGAAGATTTGTTAATAGAAATGATAATAACTTCAGCCTTGAAAAATTAAAATAGTTCTGCTACACCCATCAGTGGCGTGGCAGCAGCTACGCCAGGGATGCCTGATATTCCCATGACAAAGCATATCATTAAGGCAGTGAATAGGCAGTTACAACTGCTAGAACTTGTAAAAGAACAAGTAAAGTTTTTGCATCTGTTAGAGGGAAGGCCCCCTGTAACGCCGGAACATGAATATGGCATTATGGCCAACTTTATGTGTGACAGTGTGCCGACGGTGCGTCAGTACCGAAAGATCTTGTTCAGCTTGCTGGATGAAGCGGGATTCAAGTTCTTATTTTTGCAACTGTAGCTGCGGCGTATATAGGAAAATTCATGGAGGGTCATCATTAACTAGCTTTTCTGATTGATATTTGGGAATTCAAAATTAAAAATAAAGGAAGGAGATCTAAAAGATCTTTTTCCTACCTCTGAAATTAAATTTCAACTGTTGGATCTGGACATGATATTAAACTGGACACATACAGAGTTAAACTACCTTTTTTTTGAAGAATAATCGCCATCAAATGTTTGGCAAGCCCGAGCTTCGGAAAAATCATAAAGGCTTTAACAATCGAAGATGTGGAGGAATCTCATAATTGACTGCAGCAATAAATTGTAGGTTGTGGTTAAAGTGATGTCATTAATTGCCCCAAGTTTCTTCTTCTGATGTTGATCTTCTTATGTATTTAAAATTACGATTTTTAATTTCTTTCCTCCTTTTGTTTCTTTGGGATTTCGCCCACCTATGTACTTTTTTTCGATTTAATTTACTTTTTTTTTTGCTCGGGAAAAAAAATATGTACTAAAATAAATGGACGCATAGTCACATACATGCACGCCGTATGACAATAGGTCCTCTCGAGTGATTAATCAGAAGGACTGGCTAGTGAAAGCAAATCAACGATCATAATATAACCCTAATATGAACGGTATAGATCCATCTCCGAGCCTTATAAATAGAATAGTTTTCCTCAAAATGTCTTCGGCCTTGTTCATCTAGGTGTGAAGCGAAAGAAAAACAATGAAATTCCTAACTCTGAAAACCAACTGAGAAAACAAACAGATCTGCCTCTGTCATGTCGTTCTTCATCATGATCCATTATTTCCATCGTCAATTGAAACAAAAAACATCAGATGCATGTCCATCGGCGCACAATGATTTTTCCTCTCCATTTACTATCATGTCTTACATCTCATTCCTCACCAATTTCTAAAATTATTTTCTTTACCTTTCTTGTCTCTGGAGATAATATTCATCCAGAGACTCTAGCGGGAAGAAAGAATATTCATCTTCATATTTTACATATTTCATGTTTCTGTTAGGTTTGAGGGAGGGATTTTCTTAAAGCATGAAATGTTAAGCAAATCTTGGTTATTTTTCTCATTCAGTGAGATTTTAATTTTTGTGTTATGGAAAGTCTTTTATTCTTAATTAAAGTTCCTTTCAGTTTGTATGTAAAAAAGCAGGCTAAATGAGTAATCAATCATGAATTAAGAAATAATTTAAACACAATCCGAGTGATTTATTTTGTGACACCCAATTTGGTTTCTATATGAATTTTGTTTTGTTTTCTCCTGTTGCTAATTGCGGCTTGTTAAGTTGGATTGCACTCTAAAATGTATTTTTCTTATGCCTAAATTATGGGTGGATTCAATTCGGCTCCATGGAACAAATTTTGTTGTTAGAAAATAAAATTGAAGAGGCAGGCAAACAAAGGCACACCTGAATGTTCCAGTTGGACCAATTCCTTGGTCTTGTTGTGTCCATATTATCGTTCAAAAACTGTTCTAAAATACTTGGCACATACTAGGCATTGACATCTCCCTCTCGAGTGAGTAATCAGAATGACCGGCCAGTCTTGGACCCGTTTAAAATACTAGTGAACACAAATCAAGGATCACAATATAACCCTAAATTTAACGCTCTAGATCTATCTCTAAGCCTTATAAATAGAACAGTTTTCCTCAATTTTCTTCCGCCTTCTTCTTCTAGCTAAAGCAGTCATATAAAAACAATCCAAACCCTAACCCTAATAACCAACGGAGCAAACAAAGAGATTTGCCTCTCTTATGTTCTTATTCATCATGATCCTTCATCAATGGAAACAAAAAACATCAGATACATTTCCATCCGCGCACAATGATTTTTCCTCTCCATTTACTATCATTTTACGCAACTCAGTCGGCACCAATTTCTCAGATTAATTTATGAAGCTTTCTCAACTTCCGAAAGAAATCGGTTATTACACTCTGACGACGGTGGAGTCTCCGAGTCGTGCATGAAAAGAGAAACGGCAGCTTTAGAGATTACATATTTCATGTTTCGATTCTCTTAACGGAACAAATGCATATTATCGGTGCTTAAGTAAATTGTTAGGAATATCAATTAGTGACAGCTTCTGCTTAGGAGGGAGGTATTTTTTTTATAGAATAAATCTTGGGTTTATTTTTTCACTCAGTGAGATTTAATTTTTGTATTAGAGGCTTTAGAGTTAGTCTTTTACTCTTAATTAATGTTCCTTTTGGTTTGTATGTAAAAGAGCAGGTTAAATGAGTAATCAATAATAAATTAAGAATAATTTAAACATAATCAGTGTGATTTTGCAAATGTTCGACGCCCAATTGGTTGAGCTTTAGCTATGATTTATTTTTTTACCATTTTGTTAATTGTTCCAGAATGGATTCAATTCGGCTCCATGGTTGATTGTTTCAGACCATATTGCAAAAAAACATATTTACATTGCTCTTTTTTCTAATCTGAAAAATCTAATGGAAAAGAGATGGTCGGAAAATGCAAAATATTGGAGATTGCAAAGAGGGAAAAAGTTAAACAGGTTTGGAAAGATTGCTGCACCAAGTGGTCTGCTCAAGGGATAGAAACTTGGGATTATTAATAGTACTCCCTCGGTTTCTAAAATATAGGCAGGTTTCCTTATTTGGGAGTATATACTTGCTTTAGTACCTTAGGTAATGGCATGCCTCTTTCATTGCTTTCCACGCTCCAAACGAGGTATTTCCTCTAGGGAACCAGTCCAACTCCCACATTCTGAACCATCCTTGGACTTCACATAATCATACATTTTTCTAGGGAAAAACGGATTTTGTTTTACTGAAGTTAAGACATCCAGAGCATTAAGGTGCAAATCAAAATCTTTGGAGGTGGGTCAGGTGGCAACAGTAGTTTGTGTAAAACAGATGCTGGTGTGCACTCTTTTTAACGAGTGTGTGCGTAACATTTTAATCTCAACCATTGGTTTAATTTGGGGAATTATGTAACGATGGTCAAAATTCTAAATATAAAGGGTAATGGGGCCATCAGTTAACTAATTAACCAATCAGAATGATATGTTAAATATAAATTCTTTAGAGGAGTGAGAACAAATTTGGAATTGCGATAAAGATCCAAAGGACCAGCAACCAAATCAGCAAGCACAGTAGTCATCTTATGTTTGGCGATCCCAAGCTTCTGAAAAATGATAAAGTTTTTAACAGTCGAGGATGTCATTAGTACGTTGCGTTTAAATTGATGTCATTAGTTACCCCAAGTTTCTTCTTCTCTTGTTGATTTTCTCGCGTATTTAGATTACTTTTTTTTTTTTAATTTCTTGCGTGGTATTTTTCATTTTCGTTTATTCTTTGGGATTTTGCCTGCCTTGAGTTGCAACCTTCTTCAAATGGCTTATGTGCTCATTCAAACTAACTCTTGCCGAGGAAAACAAAGAAAAGAAAATGGACATATACATGCACGACATATGACAACAGGCCCTCTCGAGTGACCAACTTGCTAGTCGATTTGAATCTTTTAAACACTCAAATCAACCATCACAATATAACCCTAAACTGAACGGTTTAGATCTATCTCCCAGCCTTATAAATAGAATAGTTTTTCCTCAGTCTCTTGTTCATCTAGATGTGCGGCGAAAGAAAAAAAAAACAACAATCCAATTCCTAACCCTAAAAATCAACAGAGCAAACAAGGAGATCTTCCTCTCTCATGTTGTTCTTCATCATGATCCATCATCAATGGAAACAGAAAACATCAGATACATGTCCATCCGCACATAATGATTTTTCCTCTCCTATTACTATCGTTTGATCTAGCTTATTTGGCACCAATTTCTTAGATTCTTTTCTCAATCTGTCTCGTTCTTCTCTGGAAAGAAGTCTAGTGAGGAATCATTCGGTTGGTGCATGATGAGAGAATATTCATCTCCAAATTTTTCATATTAAACAAATCTTAGGTTTAATTTTCTCTTTCAGTGAGATTTCATTTTTGTATTAGAGCTAGTCTTTTACTCTTAATTAAATTTCCTTTTAGTTTGTACGTAAAAGAGCATGTTAAATGAGTAATGAATCATGAATTAAGAAATAATTTAAACACATAGTGATTTTTTTTTTTTTTTTGCAAATGTGTGACACCCAATTTGGTTTCTGTATGAATTTTGTTTTGTATTCTCCTGTTGTTGTTTGAGGCTTGTCATCATGTTGGATGCTTATGCCTAAATTGTGGGATGCAGAATGGGTTCAATCGGCTCCACGGAAGCTAAAGCCTGAAGTAATGATATTTACATTGCTGTTTTTTCTTATTAGAAAAATCTAATGAAATTAGTTTCATAAGAAATTATACTCCACCGAGTACAATTCCAACATCGTAGATTCTCATAGAACTAAGAAATACATAAAATAAATTTGAACAGGCAGGCAAACAAAGGCACACCTGAATGTTCCAGTTGGACCAATTCCTTGGTCTGTTATGTCCATATTATGGTTCAAGTTGATCTCACATACTTAAATCTCATTCATATTCATTTTAAAGCATTCACATTCGAACTGATGAAAACTCAAAACTCAAAAACAAACGGGATCCCTGAATGTTAACAGCAGTTTCATCCCCAATATAACATAGACGACCTCAACTTAGTTCGTCTCTGCATTTCATGATTCTTCCCCAGGTGTGCTACTGCAATTTGCCAGTATTTTTGCATCCCAAAATGGACGGTTTTTCTGGATAGTCCCAGGTGCGACTCTAGGAGATAGATTGACACATAGTAGACCCTGATCAAACAGAAGTTCAGGGGATGTAATTGTTAGATTCTGTTGGCTCAAACAGATTTCCTGAGCTAGGTGCATGGTTCCCCAACAAAAATTATTCTAGTTTCGAACACACTAAAGCAAAGGGAAATCTATACTGTTAGACTTACTAGATTAGTTGCCTCTACAGAGAGCGTTATATCCTTTTGATCAAAAATAGCATCTTGCACAATCCATATGTGAGAAAGGGTCATTTTCTTCATTAGGTGACAACTCTCTTGAGAATAGTAAAGGGAAATCTATCTGCTGCTGCACCCACTAAGAAAAAAAAATATTGAGGACTAAATATATTTATATATTAAAGATTCTTTCAGACAACTGTAGTGAGTAGATCATCACCTGCAAGATGTCCTTTCATGTCTTAAGAAAGAATGTTCAATGACTCCAACAATTGAGCTGAAAGAAACATTAAGGATAAAAATGTAATTCAGTTCGAGTATGCATCTCCCATTTCTTCAAATCGGCCTCAAATTTTTTGTATCTGAACAACGGAACTCACAAGCTTCACTGAAACATTCCTTACACAGAAAAATAAAGTTTACTTGAAATGGTTTTCTGAACCTTCGTTAGTAATAGTGCTCATACCCATCACTGGCAAATGAGACATTTTCACCCATGCAGCGTGGGGAAAGCAGCTAATTCTTAAGGGAATTTGTATAATTCTTCTTTCGGCAGAGTCTGGATAATTTGTATGTTCAGTCTCATGGGAATGACCAAATCGTATCGCTCCATAATCCAGCGCAGTCTTCAAAATATGTTTCCTCGCCTCTTGCTGAATGGCTGGCAAGCCTGCTTTAAGTACCACTTTCCGTTTTTTCATATCTAACTAGGCCTCAATAACAGAGTGAACTTGAAAATAAAAATGATTTTAAGAAAAAAAAAAGTTTGCAAAGAGAGAACAAGTTAACAAGTTAGCTAAGATTGTTGCTCCAGTTGGTTAGGTAGCTGCATGCCTCCACGTTTAGACGAGGGAACTGTTTTCTTTCACTGCTTTCCACGCTCTAAACGAGTCATTTTCTTCCAAGGAACCAGTCCAACTCCACATAATCAGACCTTTTGTAAGGATAAAACGGATTTTGCTTCACTGAAGTTAAGACATCCGGAGCATCAAAATCTTTGGAGGTGGGCCATGTGGCAAGTGGCAACAGTAATTTGTGTGATGCGATCCAAAAGACCAGCAACCATATCAGCAGCGGAGTAGTCAGCTATCTTGGCTTCACTGCATGAGATCTATAGGATGAATAACAGTGTCGAATTTTCTCACTGTTGATAGCCATCTAACGTTTGGCGAGCCCAAGCTTCAGAAAAATGGTAAAGGTTTTAACAATCTAGGATGTGGAGGAGTCTTCTACCTGACTGCAGCGGTAAATAGTTTCGGTTAGTAGGTTGCGTTTAAAGTGATGTCATTAATTACCAAAAGTTTCTTCTTCGCTTGTTGATCTTCTTTCGTATTTAGAATTACATTTTGTTTTTATTTCTTTCGTGTTATCTTTCGTTTTGGTTTTTTCTTTCGGTTTTTGCCTGCTTTTTTTTTTTTTTGAGTTGCAATCTTGTTCAAATTTAGTTCTGCCGAGGAAAACAAAGAAAGGAAAACGGACACATACATGCACGATATATGACAACAGGCCCTCTTGAGTGACTAACTGGTTAATCTATAAAAAAACTAAAATCAACGATCACAATATAACCCTAAACTGCACGGTTTAGATCCATATCCAAGCCTTATAAATAGAATAGTTCTTCTCATTTTCTTTCACATTCTTCATCTAGCTATGCGGCGAAAGAAAAACAATCCAAACCCTAGCCCTAAAAATCAAGTTCTTCTTCTTGATCCATCGTCAATGGAAACAAAAAACATCAAATGCATATCCATCCGCGCACAATGATTTTTCCTCTCCATGTACTATCATTTTCTCCATCTCATTCGGCACCAATTTCTCACATTCTTTTCTGGACCTTTGCTGTCTTTCGAAAGAATTTGGTTATAAGACTTTAGCGACCGTCGAATCATTCGGTTGGTGCATGAAGACAGTATATACATATTTCATTTCCTGATTCTCTACCGGAAAAAATGCATGTCATCGGTGTTTAGGTTAAATTTTAGGATTATTAATTGGTAACCGTTGTTTCTCCTCCTGTTGAGGAGGGAGGAATTTTGTATTGTAGAACAAAATTTTCATCCTCGGAGATTTATTTTTTGAGGCTTTAGAGCTAGTCTTTTACATTTAATTAAACACAATCAGAGTGATGTTCCTGCAAATGATTTATCAATTATGAGTTAAGAATAATTTAAACACAATCAGAGTGATGTTCCTGCAAATGTGTGACGCCCTATTTGGTTTCTCTATGAATTTTGTTTTGTATTCTCATGTTTTTGAGTGCGGCTTGTTAAAATGTATTTTACTTAAGCAGCATATGCCTCCTCTGAGCTGTATGCATAAATTATGGGATTGCAGAATGGGTTCAACTCTAATGATTGTTTCAGATCAGACTGCAGCATGTAAATGACATGCTAAAGCCTGATCATTTGAGAAAAAACTATTGGAAAAGCAAAATGTCGTCAATCATTTAGAAAATTACAAATAAGAAATCCACAATATGTTCTGCAGTACTACCACGTTAAATGACTCAATTCCTTGGTCTGTTATACTCTGAGTCCAATTCGACATGTTGTAAGAAAATGTAAAATTGATCTGGCAGGCGAGCAAAGAAGGGTATCTGAATGTTCGAACTGGACCAGTTCCTCCATATTATGGTTCAAATTGGTCTGACATACTTGATCTCTATTATCATTATCTTACCGCATCGAACCGGCATACCTTAAAGGTCTCACTAAGCAATGAATTAACCCTAATTGGGAAAATCCCATTAGAAATATGGAGCTGACATTTGAACCTCGAGTTAGTTCTTCTCTGCATTTCATCAATGCTCTCCAGGTGCTAGAGCAATTTTCCAGTATTGGGTGAGAACTCTCTTGAGAATAAGAAAGGCAATTCTGTCTGTTTTACAACCTGAACTCTCTTCTTACAGCGCCCCAATGCTGCTGCATACATTAAGAAAACAAAAATACTGAGGACTACATATATTTAAATATTAAAGATTCTTTCAGACAACTGTAGTAAGATTTCGGAAGAGTAGATCATCGCCTGCAACACATTCTGAAACATCCTTAGATTTCACATAATCGGACATTTTGTAAGGTTAAAATGGATTTTGCTTTACTGAAGTTAAGACATCCAGAGCATTAAGGTCCAACTCCAAACCCATATCTTTAGAGGTGGCAACAGTACTTTGTGTACAACAGATGCTGGCGATAAGGATCCAAATGACTTGCAACCATATAAGAAGGCGAGTACTCAGCTATCTTGGCTTCACTGTTGAGATCTATAGGATGAATAGCAGTGTCGGGTTTTCTCATTGTTGATAAAGCTTGTGATGCATCAGTAAACGTCCCAGGAGGTGCTTTCAAATTTCAGAAGTCTCTCCAACAATGTAAAAGTGCATCGTCTTCGTTAATTATCTTCGTACAACCACACCACAGGAAGGGAAAAGAGAAAAAGCTCCGAAATTTCAATATTCTCCAACACAACTGTTTAATACTCAATAGCGCTCTCAACGTATTTGCACAAGCTTAATCCAGTGTGAGCTTTGCTAAATTGATGGCTAATCCTTGGGTTGAGTGTTTTCATTTTTATGTTAAGTCTGTTACCTTCATCAACTAATAAAAGGCTTAATGGGTTGTGTCTCACATCAAACTTTTACAAATCAATAGTATAAAGCATAGTTTAGCTAACTTTGCCTTTTTGAGTGGTGGTCTGGACTTATTCTGGGCAAAGATAAATCCACGGTTGTGGTGTGGTCTCATGAAACACGTCTCATTAATTCTACCTTAAATGAAATTTTATTCATTACAGCATTTTCGTTTCATTCTTAATCCTTCTTCTCATGTGCCTTGGGAGTTGTCACTACAAGAAAAACTGGTTTGAGCAACATAGCAGTTTTGGTTGCAAAAATCCCATATTAAGTCGCTCTAACCATTATAGCTACTTAATTTGGCTCTCGCTCGTTAGTTGCAAAAGGTGCGATTTGTACAAGTCTAGAGCAGCTACGCAATCGCTTTAGTAATCAACCAACTCTCATGTAGCGTCTATTTTCTTAATTGCTTCATAGCTAGACCGACCTTACAGGAGCAAGCAAAATAATGATCACTTTAGAGATAGACCGACCTCCTTGGAGCAATCAAAATAACAATCGCTTGATAGATAGACCAACCATAATAGAGCAAGTGAAACGCCGATCGCTTCATAGATAGACCAACCATAATAGAGCGAGTGAAACGCTGATCGCTTGATAGATAGACCAATCATAATAGAGCGAGTGAAAGGATGATCGCTTGATAGATAGACCAACCATAATCGCTTCCTAGCTACATGTGTTTTAGGGGTATGTGTTTGTAATCGGTATAGACTTTGAACACGTCCGAAGTTAGTTGCTCTAACTCTTGGATATTCCGATGTTAAAAGGCTTTCCGACGACCGATTCTTATTCGGATGAATAACAAAATGACATTTAAATTAATACAGAAAACAAATATGAACCAAATTGAATAAAAAATTAATTAATTTTATTTTAATTAATTCAATTTACAAGATCATTTACTCAAAAAAAAATTACAATCTCAAATTTTTACAGAAAATAAAAAATTAAATACTATCTTGAAGAAAAAAAATGCAAAAATGACCCTCTGATGATCAATCACATTCTGTCCAGTCATTTCAAGATGGATACCTCCTGGGTTGCTTCCTTCTTGTTCATGAACATCGAAAAAGGCGCAGACCTCAGCCTATAAGAAAATCAAAGAGTTTTAAGGTGATGAGATTTTTGATTGTAACATTTTACAGTCACTTAAAAAAAGAAAATCACACACCACACCCTAAGGTTAGAAAACTAAGACACTTGGGAAGACGCTTTGAGAATATCTCGTCGACTGAGTTTCTCCCCTGCCATATTAAGGTTGAGTAAGCATCTTATCAAGGTAGACAGGCAGGACCTCTGCCATAGATCAGGGGAGGCTAGGCAAACACAAACATCATTAATTAATTAGTACAGGACAAAGCATAAAAGGAAACGCATATTAGTGTATTAAGTTGCAAATACAACCTGCAGATGTTGTTGATATGCCAATAATAATAGTGGTAATAACAATAATAAAAGTGAATCAATTACGAATATTAATAATATCTCACCTGAGCAAGTCCTGGTGGTGCACCATAAGCACCACCAACAGCACCATAAGAAAATATCTCTCAAATTACCATACATACATCTAACAGTGTCTAGAAACATAATACAATAAAGTGATACTTACAGCAATAACTCAACAAGTCGGCGGCAGGCACCAACTTCAATAACAGCTTGAATTTTGTCATTTGTACCGTCAGATAGATAAGAAAGGGCCCAGCAGGCATCTGTAAGTACTTCTTCATCAGTGGAGTTGATAAGACGCTCAAGAGCAGGGAGTGCAGGCTTTGTATGCACAAGGAATCAACAGCAAAGAAAAATTAACTTATGATATGAGGTTATTAGGGATGCCAAGCAAGACACCGTCAACCAACCTAACAGTAGTGGTTATCCGCGACTCATACCTGTTCAAAAGAAGGCTGCGGCTTGCCCTGACAAAATTTAGATAGAGTCTAGGTGGCTAGGATACCAGTAACAAGCAAAATTAGTCCTCTCAAACCCCTTATTAACCACACCAATTGATTCAACAATGGCAATAAAGGGCGTGGTCCTGGATTTAGATGCAGTAATGATATAGTTTAGTATGCACAACATTCAATTTGGCAACAAATCAACTGATGCTAGGATACCAGTAACAAATTAGGTTGAAAGTAAACAACAGATTGTGCACTTACAAAGAAAATAAAAAACAAAGAGAGCGAATCGTTACCATGGGATTGATGTTCTCAATGCCTGGACCTTCCCCTGATGCTAGAAACAGTTCATGGACAAGGCAAGAAACCTCTCTTTCTCTAAGCCATTTCTATACTTGGCTAGGCATGAAAAACCATACAATCTTCACTTTCCTCTGATTGTCTGGATGATCCATAATTTTAACAATCTTTCCAATGTGATTCTCCACAGAAGACTCCTCTTCATGCTCCAAATAAACACATTCATACAAACAGTATTCTACTCCATCAAGCGTAAACGATTCATACAATTGGATATCATCGCTTGTCTTCTCTTTTAAATTACCCCACTTAAAATCCAACTCATCCCCTTCAATAATCTCTCATTCTTCTACTTCAGAAAGCAACATTGTTCCCAAATTCAACAACCCTATAACAAAAAAACAAAAAGCAAAAGCAAAATCAACAACAAATTAGACAAAAATTCAACAAATAAACCACAAAATCAAACAAAAGTAGTCTGTATATACTCAATGTGACTAACAATCAAGACCGTTGTTCATCTCACCAACAGATCTGACCACTTTCGATTAGACTACTTTCGATTCCGTTGTTCATCTCACCAACAAAATCGAAAGTGATTGGATTCTTCTTTCGTTGTTCATCTCACCAACAGATGAAACGGCAGAAATTAAAACCCACTTCCGGCCAAAAATCAAAGCCAAAAATCAAAAATCAAAGTGCAAAACAGAGCTAATTACAGTAAAAAGACATTAAACTAAGTTTCCACTTCAAAACCCCCCAAAAACCCTTCAAAAACAAGCAGAAAACAAGAAAATAAGTACTGATTGAAGAATCAGAGACAAAAAAGAGCTTACTCAGTAAATGTACAGAGCGTTAATGGAGGACGCAACGTTTCATATGCCTATTCTTTTCAGGGTGTGGATTCATCGATCTACTGGTTTTTGCATATACAGGGTGAAAGAGAAAAGGGATTTTCGTGAGTTAGGGTTTTTCTGGTTAGTGAGGGAGACGGAGAAAATTAGAGAGAGACGAGAGGAAAGTGAAAAGAAGTTTAAGTGATATTTTTTTTTGTTAAGGTTTTATCTAAACGGATATGGACGACGATTAGATGAGTCATACGGATTTTGGACATCATTGGACGGCAGATATGCAGTATGGGATTGTCATACGGATCAAGCAAATATGTGAGGAGATTGTGTTTCTTTGTGATTTTGTGCTTTCTCTTTGTGCTTTCGGTTTGAATTTCGACTAGTCACATAGGTCATGAAGAAATTTCGACTAGTCATGCAGGTCATGAAGTACCTTTAGTTCACACTGGAAAACTCAGGTTAGCAGGATACACCATTGAAATCAATATATATGAAGCTCTTTGTGCTTTCTGTTTGTGTTTTTGTGCTTTCTTTTTTCGCTTCCGGTTTGAATTTCAACTAGTCACATAGGTAATGAAGTAATTTTGACTAGTCATACTGGTCATGAAGTATATTTAGTTCGCATTGGTAGACTCGGGTTATAAGATTACTGGACTAAAGATGGACCATGAAGCTTCAGATAGGTTCTGACTTCAAACTTAGCTGGGTACATCATCGAAATCGTTAAATATGAAACTCAAGTGTTGATTTGAACTTCAAAATTGGTATAACGGCATACAAACTATTAAACAAGAAGCTTTGGGTGGGATCTAACTTCAAACTTAGCAAGACACATCATCAAAATCGATAAATATGATGCTCAATGTTGGTTAAAACTTCAAATATGGTATAAAGGCATACAAAATATGAACCAAGAAGCTCTGGGAGGGTTCTGACTTCAATTGTAGAATGATACATCATCGAAATCGATACATATGAAGCTCAGAGGCGATTCAAACTTCAAATATGGTATACCGACAAACAAACTATGAATCATGAAGCTCTGGGAGGGTTCTAGAGAGGAGTGGACTACTATAAGAACGAATAATCCATCCATTTGCAGGTAAGATTCCTTTGGACCATTCTCTGAAACCTTAAACAAACCCTATTCTGGCATATTGTATGCATAACCTGTCTCTCAGATCGAATCCTAACTATGAGTGGACTATTAGAAGTCTTAAACAAACCCTACTCTGGCATACTCTACGAAACCTTAAACAAGCCTTATTTCTGCATATTGTATGCATACCAGGATCTGAGATTGAAACCTGGCTACGAGTTGACTACTCTAAGTCAGAAACTTAGCAAGAATGACGAATCCATCCACTTTCAGGTAAGATTCCTTCAGAATATTCTACTAAACCTTAAACAAACCCTATTTCTGCTTATTGTATGCATACCAGGCTCCGAGATCGAAACCTGGCCGCGAGTGGACTACTCCAAGTCAGAAACTTGGTAAGAACGATAAGATTCCTTCAGAATATTCTCTGAAACATTAAACAGACCATAGTTATTCTGCATATTGTATGCATATAGATGGCCTACCTCATATATTTCTCGGATTCCATTGATTTCAGCAATTATGCATCATTTTAACTGAGTGTCCTTCGACCATAGTCAATTACACCCGTTATTTGTCAATCTTGTACAAAAGATGTAATTGAACATTGGACATTTATTTTATTTTTTAATTTTATGATTTTTTTTCATGGTTGATTTGATTTTTTGATGAAATTGTGATGAAATATTCATAGTTTGATGTGATTTTAGTTTACATTATTTACGAATTCGAAGTAGACTTACTTAGGATTTAAATATTATATTTGAGTTTTTTTTATATATTTTTGGTAATTGTGCATTCAATTATTTTACTTTAATCGTAGTATATGTTATTTTCTATCCCTCATTTACAACCTCAATTTATGGTTTTATTTTATATATGGTGACTAAAATGATTTTCCTCACATAATTAAAGCCTAAAAGTTAATTTTATTTTCAATCACATCAAATGATGTTTCATCAATATAATAATTTTGCAGAAGTGAGTTAATATTTGCAGAAATGAATAAAATTTAGCAGACGTGCGAAAAATTTAATAGAAGTGTATATACCTCTACGATGACTCTTATTAAATGTTGCGGAAGAGGGTTTTAGAAGGTCTATTTACCTGTTTATTCTTATATATAAAAATAGATGTAAATGTAAATGTGGAAGGTCTATTTATCTGTTTATTCTTATATATCAAAACATTAATCTTTTGATAGGCATTTTAATTCTCGCAAAATTATGATGCACTGCAACAAAATTCATTATAACATTACCGTCAAACAACAACAAAAGCCAACACATTTTTCCTTTTTCCAGTTTCGAAAATTATATGGACAGTTCACAGGTATGGACTAATGCTAGACCCAAATAAGATATGATGTGTGCACACAACAGAGGTAATAAAGCTAACATTCAAGTGCAATGTTTAAGCAATTGACAATACAGTAATTGCTCTTCCATTGACATCGTTCCCAAGTGATTTTAGTTCCTCTTCATAGTTGACAGACTGGGCATCTATAGTAGTTCTGCGTCAGCACCGTTTCCATTAGTTGTCGCCAATAGTAGTTTTAACTCAGCATCATTTCTAATTTGGTATGCAAACAGAACTAACCTTTGAGTCAAACTCCTAAACTGCATCTGCTGCCAGCTGAAAGAAGCAAAAAGAGAATTTGATTATACATAGTAGAAAATGCAGGCACTTATAGAAGGGCACCGTGCACCCATAACAGGACGTTGTTGCCGAAGGTGGAACCAAATCCAACGTTTTTGAAAGAAAAATACTGCAAAACTATACCCTGAGGTCCAAGTAATTTGTAACAAACGAACACTAAAAAAACCACATCGTGTTGCACTAGCAAGTAAAATTTACCTGCAGTATCACATAGCAAGTAGAACGTGGAACCCCTGCGATTGCATTTCAACAGAAAGCTAAAGAGCACTAAGAATCTCTATTTATTATCCAAAAACATGGACTTCCAAATTATCCTGGGAGTTTTTTTGCAAAATCTTAAGGGCAGATGTAAAAAAGCAATCTATAATAAGCTTATTTTGTAAAATCCTTGCTTATGGTTATATGATGACATTATTGAAATAGAAAACTTACAGCTTGTACTGGCTTCATCTTCTTGGCACCATTCTTGGCCTCTTGGCACCATAAACATTAAGCAAACAAGCCAAATGGGGTTCATCAACAAGAACATTTTGAAAGCTGCCGGGACTAGGCTTCTCAAGATCGTCTACCTTTATCGTTAACCCATTTGGTGAAGGAATAACAACCCACTGATCAAAGCTTTTCAAATCTTTGGAGTAAAAAACTTGGCTTGCCTCTTCAACTAGAATTGCTGGTTCGTCATATATTTTACTGGAACTTCTCATACTGTTCAACTTTACCAAAACCAGATTGGAATCTGGACAAATTTTGATTCCACTGCCTACCTTCACCCAGTCACAGTAGAACACAGTCTCATGAAAAGTGGTATAGTCCAATTCTAGGATTTGGTTAATCACTCCATACCACTTTGATAGGTGAGTTTCGGGAGATGTATCACCTTTGTTCCTCCTAAATGTGGTGTATGCCTCCCGGCATTCTGAAAATTAAAATTTACCACGTTAGCCAGTTCCCCAAAGCTTATTTTACTGCACCTAAGTCATGACATATAGAGGAATTTAGTGACGCAGAATGTTAAGAACTGTAACGTGGGGCACAGAACATGACGCTGAACATCAAGAGCGGTAAGTATATAAGTATTCATGAATTATTTAGTGCATGAGGTTATGTGCCGAAGGTCTGTGGAAACATTTAGTGCTAGACCATAGTAGGATATCCACTGCGATACCGGCATACCAAAGGCAGCAAACTTCTGACTTCCTAAAGATGAAGTGAAACAGTCAAATCAGAATACCAGTCAGGGGCTAGTAAATTCTATGCATCAATAAGCACGGAGCTGATTCACTACCTAGTTGATCCCAAACGTTCAATTTGGTGCAACACATATCATCCTAAGACAAGTTCAAATAGCAGAGAAATACGAGTAACTGTGATGGCATCGAAAAGACACTAAGGAGTGAGAAGGCTTACCAACCCAAGCGCCAGTTAAACCCATGACGATAGAAATCCGCAAAGTGGTCAAATCAAGCTGCGAGACAAGAAGTAAAACAGAGTTGCAATTCAGGAATCAGTAAAGAAGAGAAACTAAAATGTGGCAATGTGCCATGTTTCATTCGATTATGTTGAGGATTGAAACCTTCTTAAAGGTGTTCTGTAGTATATTTGGAAACAATGACGAGAACCTACAGTAAAAAATAAAAAAAAAACACCTGACATTGTCGATGGCTTTACAACAAAACTAGACTCTTAACTAACCTTAAGCAAAGTAATATGTTGTATAATTTTCTATCGAGTATTCCCACAAAGTCTAAAACGACCAGTTAGCATAAAGATCAGAAGGGATGTTACGAAACAGTAGAGAATGTTTCTGAAAGAATATAGTCCAAAATCCAGGATACGAGAATATCCACTCTCTATTTGCATATTTAAAGTTTCTAAAAAACGCTAGAGAATGTTACAGCAAAATGTGCATAATATAGAAAGATGATGGCTTTTTCACCTAGATGAATATCACAAGACAAACAAAAAACCAGAGAAACAATGCTGCACCTTTGATTTATTCAACCTGGATTTTTTCTTTGCACACCAAGCTAAAGCCAGAGCTAGCTCCCTGCTTTGAAAAGCATCAATGACCTTCTTTGCAGCGCAGAAGCAATTAATGTCAACAAGATCCTGTAAGAGATTTTAGGTAAATATCTTTAACAGAAAATGAAAACGAGAAGCAATGTGTTACTCTCTATGAATATTTTTCCATGGCCAAAACAGATATCCCCACATAGGCATAATGAAATTTAATATCAAAAGCATTACAGTTAAATCCACTGCTCTAGAATGCAGGATATCCTTAACACGGAGTAGCTAAGTATAAGCTATCCAAATTAATATTTTGATGTTGCGCCACATTCAAAACATCCACTCTACAGGGATTCCACTGCGATCTACAACAATGCACAATACCTTGATCATATGACTCTAAGAGAAAACTTTTCCAAGAATCTTCTAACATCTGTGGCACGTTGTAGGTAAATTATAATTACAAGTAATGGTCTACTGGGACACTAACAACATCTTTTTGTATACCCTAGTTATCTACATTATCCTCCTGGAATGGTTGCGCTTCTATATTTTTTCATTTCTAGTTAAAACCAGCTTTTACCCCTCTATAACATTGCATTATTAACTCAAATCGAATAAAAACTTCAACAACTTTCTCTAACATTAATCTATCTAAGCAATCACAGTTTAGAGCCGATCTTGAGAAAATCTACCATAAAACAATAGATGGAATCAAACCCACATCATAAAATATTTCAACATGCACTAAACCAATTTCAAAGTAATCAAAAACCCCAAATCTCAAAAAAAAAAAAAAAAAAAAAAAACAGAAAAGAGATTGGAATACATACCATAATTTAGGTTAGAGAGTTTTAATATGTCACCAGAGCCACGATCAAAAGAAGAGGGAGAAGAAATTGTACCCTGAGATTGAGCCTGGTCGTAGAGATAAATCAATGGTAAAACGGATTACATCAAAAGGGGAATCGAGAGCATAGGGAAAAATTGATCAATATTGAGTCCGGTTCTTTCAATTGATTCTCAAACGTGAAGCTTGAATTGATTTCTTTCGGAGCTCAGGTTTCTGAAATCGAAGGTATCGTCGGGTTTTCTTTCGAACACATCTGTTCTTCTAAAGACAACCTGTATTGGTTTTGTTTTTGTGTAGTGTCGGCCATTTTTGGTTTTGTCGAGTGTGGACCATCGTCGTAAAAAATTGGAACTAAAATTTGGTTCTGGGATTTAAGTTACTCCAGGGTTCTACAACTGCTACTTGGTTCCAAACAAATGATTTAAGAAAAGTTAAATCTAATGGTCGGGCGGTGGCTAAACTTAATCGCTTAAACATGTTCGACCAACCAAACAAATTTTGAGTCGCTGGTCATCATATCTTAAAGTAAGTAGCTACTTACCCTGAAAAAGTGGTTGTTATATATTTAGCTGGAAAAATATTTTACCGACAAAACAACTATTGGGGTCGCTAAAATTAGTGGATATATATTAAGAGCGACCTAGTAATCCGGTAGTCGCAGCATTAGTTGCTTGAAACATACCGGAAAATCTCATATAATCTCTCTAATGAACGGGTGGTCGCTAAATTTAGTCGCTCGGATAGGTTTGACCAACCAAATACTAATTGAATCGCTGGTCATCCTAGCTCGAAGTAGGTAGCTACCAAACCAAAATTTTAATTGCTATATTCTTACCGGGAAAAGCATTTTACCGACTAAACTACTCTATGTGGTCGCTCAAGTTAGTGGATATATATGAATACCGAGCCGCTAGTTTGATGGTAGTAGCTTCATTCTTAAAGCGACCAAAATTTTAGGTTCTTGCTAAGATTTTAGTTACTTAAGCCATGTTTTCTTGTAGTGTGTCAGTTATGAGTAACAAATGATTTTACCGTGTGCACCAAATCGCTCTCTCTCCCTCTCTCCCAGCCGAAAGACTCAAACTTTTCGTTTACTCAAATTCTAGGTAATCCTGAAATTTGATAGCTTCATCTGTTGATAATTGGTCTTTTGCATCATTCTGGATGTCTAACAGTGAATTGATTGTAGCAATACCCAGAGAGTATTGAATTGATCCAGATTTAGTACCATCTAAAGCGATCGATAAACTCCAAGAAATATCGATGGATGCTTTTTTGTTCTTTTTTGGATTAACTTCCATCCGGTCACCTGTTTTCACGATCGATTGATCTTCCCCGGTTTAGTTGTAAGTCATTTTGGTTCTATTAGTTCCCATGGGTTTGGCTGTTTCATTTATAGGGTGCTTATTATTTTTTTCATGAAACTATGAACCCATTATTTTCTTTGCAGAATAAAAATACCCAACTACCACTATTAATATGTGCAGGATCTTCTTTGCTCCAAGGTTGACATCAAGGCCGTGGTTGATCATCGAATTAACCATTTCCGACCTCTCTCTCATTGCAACCCGTTTGTATTCTTCTTTGTTTTCAGTATTCAGGGTTCAAACACAATCAGAGTAAAGAAAATGAAAACAAGACTTATCCTTTGGTGGTCTCTAACTCGCCGCAGAAACCATGGTAAGGATAGCAAACCCCTAATCTCCCTATATTTACTTAATTATCCTAATTGTATGACTGTTAAGATGCATTATACCCTTGCTTTTGAAGGTGGTAGTAAGATGAATATGCGTATTTGAAACTTTGATCATCTTCCAGCTGGATATATACCTCTCTTCTTAGATTCTTAAAGCTTCTGTCTTTAATGGATTATTGATTGATTGGATCATAATAGATAAAACTCACATTGATAAATTTATTATCCATAGATTGTTTAAGAACTAATATACTCAATGTGTGGATTTTATTTAAGTGTGTTTACAAGTTTTTTCTAATAGTTTTGCTGCCTAAATTTGTCTTACAATTGGGTTGTTTTTTATTTGAAATCATAATTTTGGTATGTGAAGTGGTGCATCATGTATCAGAGTTTTTGAACGGTCACATCTCTTAAAAGAGATTACTTATTGAAAGTACTATTTGATGCAGCGAAGAACATGGACTGTTTTATACTTTGGATTTCGCCGGCACAAACTTCCCTCTGTTGCATGTACAATTGGATAAAAGGGATTGGTATGTAGTTAAACAAGAATTTATCGAAGTCTCAATTCCTCCCAAATTGATGACAAACAACTTCAGGCATAGTATAACTGTGGTCTTGATAATTTTGACCTTATATGTCAATTTGGGAAACATTATTTACCTTCAAGCGGCTAATGGTTTCTTTTTACTAAATATTCTTAGAAATTATTTAATCTCATTGCTAAAGAACTCACAGCGCTTCTCCATTGATGATGTGGTTAGTAATTTGTTCTTCACACTTGCCTCTAAAGCGTCCGAGTGACGTACTTAGGAAAATGTGGGATCTCGACTTAAGGTATAATTCACTATTTAGCCAAGTACTATTAGTTACATGAACGCTGAGTTCACTTTGGATTGTATATTGCATTGGGTGTTATGTAGGTGTTTAACGAGCAAGACTATAGGTGATGTGCATTTACGAAGGTAAGAAATTTATTTGGTTCTTTTGTGAAGCTTTTAACATAATTGAGGTCGCCGTAATTTTGGGTTTTACTGTGTCGATACATTAATTTTCGATGATTGGTGTTATTTCACAGAAATGAACTTCCGCCATATGATAAAACTATTGATGTCCGCCATTACTCGGTTCTGGGGGGAAATGGTATACTTGGAACTTGGTTTAATTGATGGGATATTTTTGTTGACTGAACAACCGGAATCTCAAGGTGGAATTGTTTCTAAGAAGGAAATACTACTTCGTGTTGATGGGTTACTCCAAATATTGTCGCTCATACTTTCACATATTGATAGCTCTCTGTTGCTACGAATAAATTTAAGGAAGATTGGGATTTAGGTGAACTGATGAAGTAATATTTGGATGTACATATAAGGGTTATCTTGTAAGCACTGATTAGGTCACCAGTGGCGGAACCAGCCATTCATGTAAAGGGGCTAAAAAAATTATATAAACATATTGAAGTTTAGTGGGCTAAATACTAAATAATGGTGGGCTAAATCTTAAATATTTGATAAAACTAAGGGTGAAAATGTGATTATTTTGATTTTAGGGGGGCTAGAGCCAGGGTTAGTCAACCCTCAGCTCCGCCCCTGGTGTGGTTACTCTACTTTCACCAGTTTTGCTACGTGAACAAAAAAGAACAAAAACGACTTCCACTTAATTCACAATATAAGGATTTAGGTAGGTATTAGTATTCCAGTTCAATAATCTTTTTGTTTGTAATGATAATTGAGGGGAAGTCGTTTTTGTGGGTAATTGCAGTGAGACAACTCAACATGGATGTCATTAAGGAAAAAGAATGTAATAGTACTTGAGAGAGCCATTGGCTTGCCATATTTTCAGGTATACCAAACAACTAACTCGGATGGTATTATATGTTTCGGATTTCAAAGTCCTATTTTTCAGAATTGTTATCTTTTGCAGATAAATTTACATATTGGAGTTTCCGATGAGCTTAGAGTAGTCTGGTGGAAGATCAAATTTTAAGGTAACAACAAGCAATGCAATTATCATGTTTTGTAGATAATGTATCAAAATGAAGAAGAAATGTTTGGAACAACAAAATGGTTGACCATGTTCTATGCAAAATCTGCGGTTGGAAAGGCTTTCAGTTAATTCTATATTTTATTCATAAGCATATTAACTTCCATATTATTTTTCAACTTTTTTTTTAGCCATTACACTTCCATATTATTATCGCACCTGTACAGATGGATACAGAGGATACACAATACCAAAATGTCACTTCACATCTTATTTATTGTTGATAAATTATTGGATTGCACGAACCAGTGGTAAAACAATGGCAAGTGCATAAGTCATGATTCTCATGACTAAGACTTTTAGTTTCGCCAGTAATTGAAAGATAGGAGGAAGGGCTGGAATTGATGGACAAAATTGATGTAGGATTTATGTATCACATCACACCTGATCTCCCCCAAAAGAAAAAGAAAAAAAAAATCTCATCAAGAAGTTTGACGACCTGATTCATGAAGTAGGACGGTAGTTTGTGGCACAGTTAAATGTCTCCGGCGGAAAACAAAAGTTACAGTCGACAAGTATGCCAAATTTACATCTTTTTACTAAAAACAAAACCATAAGTAATGCAAGCCCGTGCCGTTACGGCACGGATTAAGCCCTAGTGTACTATAAGACAAAACCATGACAATTAGATCAAATAAGATCAGCATAAAAAATCCCACTAGAACAGAAACAAATGTGCGCCGTACTGTTTTGGCCTAACTAAGTCGAGCAAACCAAATTCATGTGTGCAACTAGCAATTCTCAATGAATGAGGATACAAAAATATAATTTCACAAGTATCTACTAAGAAGCTTTAGAATAAAGAAACAGGGATTGAACCTGTGACCTTGTGGTTAAGGGCCACACGCTCTAACCAGCTGAGCTATTCCAGCTTTGCTGTACTTCAAAATGCAGCCAAAAAAATATTTGTAGAGTCTGTAAACTATTATCACGCCATGACCATCAATAAGTGCTCAGTGCTCTGGAAATTTGCCCAGGCCAACTCGGCATAGTCAATGTCATCACATTTTCCCTTGTTTTCAGAACAAGCTTCCTTATACTTATACACGCATCTGAGTCATTTTAGTAAGACGGTGCTTGATTTTGTGCACATGCAAGATATTTTGGCCAATACATCATATTCTTGTCAATGATTTTTAAAGCCTTCTCATAATATTTTGGTAATGTAAGTCTTTGTAATCAAGGATTTAAGGTGCACACCTTGGGCACACTAAACAACTCTACTACCATGTGATGTACGACCACCGGTATGGTGCTACAAGTACTAAAACTGAAGGGAAAAAGAAAAATCTGATTGGAGTAAAATTACAACTCACAGCCTGATCAAGGTAACATTTTTTTTTTTTTTTTTTTTGTAGCCAACAATGTGATATATTTCTTTGAAACTTATTATAACATACTGTTTGTTGAAAATTTGAAGAAGAAATCTGAAGCTGGCATTTCAGTTACAAAGAGATTGAAGCTCCTATTAAAGATTTCATTCCTGCAAACAAGATTGGTAAAGGTTGTTTATGATCTATTTAGATTTCATTTGTTACCAGTTGACTAAAACCATGAACTTGTACGTAGTTATTGTTGATGAAAAACTATATGTACAAGAAAAACTCCATGATGCAAGGGAACTTGTAGTTGAAACACAAGGAAAATCTTATATCATTACTGGACCCAGACATGTTCCAGTGAATGAAGCTACCGTGGTGTTACATTTGGCGAACACATCGGTGTTCGAACAAATTAACCACATGCTCCCACATCATAACCTTAACAAGCTAACACATTGTTTCTTTCACAATCATCTAAAGCATAAAACCAACATCAATGTGATATAAAACAGAAATAAACGCTAACCAATTAAGAGGATGGCAAGTTTAAGAAGATTTTAGCTTAAGGATTCCCCCCTAACCAACTACAGCTTTAATTCATTTTTTTTGATGAAACTCCGTGAAAATGTAGAAACAAAATCCTAAATTAGGAACACTAGTAACCCATTAAAACAAGCTCTTTATATGGTATATCCTTGGTGCACCAGCTCCCCGAGCAACAGCATAGCCATCACCACACAGCAACAAGTTGTTGATGAAGTTATGCGTAGTCAATCGATATAGGGAGATATTTAATTTGGTATTTTCTGATGTCAAATATTTGGATAACAGCTCGTTACTTTTATTTGTTGTGTGCTTCCATTTCTCCGTCAAGGCGATATATTCTCGTCTCGTTTCTTCGAGAAACTTCTTCTTCTGACTCTTTCTATTCAAAGACATGTAGTCTTGAGGGTCGTAAGATAAAGACCTCTTCCTCGTCCATAGAGACTCAAAACACCATCTCTTTGTGTCAAAGATTACATCTTAGATTTCATCTCTTCTCTCAAATGTGGATACGCTCTCCTCCATCCACTTTACATGGGAGCTAGGGATATAATCTTTCATCTCTAACAAATCCCAAATAAACAACTGAATTTCATAAAACTTCCCAAGTGCTGTGTTATATTTAATACTCCAGTTAAATGAATTTCGACCGAATATGATGCTAGTGAAACATCGAAAACAAAACAAAAAACTCTATAATTTAACAAACTTGAAATGACAATTTCGTTCATCCTCATTCGACCACGTGGCGAGTAGGTTTTCCGTACCTACATCGGTGTATAATTCTTTTGCATTTCTTTTCAACAGATGAACTAAATAAGGTTTGTACGTACATAAATCTGCTTTTAGGCAATTCTATATGATAATCATTCATATTAAAATGGTAAAAATGATTTGGTGCATATGTTTCATAATTTTGTATCGGATACATATTACTGCAACCCCATTTCCATTTACAAAACGAACGGAGTTTGGGAGTTGAGATGCTTGCGGATTCCATGGAAAATGAAAAACATGAAACTACTATAACGATTCCTTTCATTTAAGAAAAAATGAAAGTAAATTCCTCTTTTACTGACAGTTATAGCTAAAACCAGGACCTCCATAATAAAAATCATAACCGCCTAGATGTTGGTGGTCGATTTTCAAGTCATAGCAGTTTTGGTTTTGCGTAATGATGGAACAGGTTCCGGGTTCTTTAGCTATATGATTTCCGTCAATTATTTGTGTTGGGGGAGGCTTACGAAATCCGAGCCGCTATGCGCAATACGAAACCTACACGAGCAATGAAAACACAATGCGGAAATACACAAACTATGACGATATAGAAGCAATCACACAACACCGGCAATTACGTGGAAAAACCCCTCCAAGGTGAAGGGTAAAAAACCACGGGCAAATCTTCCACTATAACAATAATGGGTTACACACAATTCTCCCAAATTTGGGGATAACAACAACCTCAAGGTGCCTATAGCACTTGGATATCAATTTGCCTAATTACACTCACCCCTAAGGATGGATCAACAATTCATTCATATATAATATGAGATTCACTATCAATTTAAGAATTAGAAGTGATTTGAGATACTTACTACTAGGGTTTGACAAACCCTAGATTTTTTCCCCTTTGAAGAGATGTGGAAATTGATCAATCAATTCTCCACCACAACAACCAAAAGATCCTTCAACAAGAACCCTTTCTTCTCCTCTTCAAGATACTCCAAACTCACCAAAGATTGGTGGCTTAATCTCTCTACCTCACTCACTCTCTTTCTCTTCTTCCTCTCTTTCTCTTTCTTCTTCACAAAAAAGAGCTCGACTAAAAACTTAGTCTCCTGGATGTTTTCAAGTGAAAACATATAGCATAGGACATGTGCTATTTAGACCCCCCTACTGGATAAGGGGCATGCACCATTTGTTGGACCATATGTTGTGACCGGCCCAACAATCTCCCCCTCACGACTTATGGTAAGGTACCCGTCACCACCAAACCTGCCCTGCTGCAGAAATACACATGCTTGTATTTTGGTAGCGACTTTGTCATCATATCAGAACCGTTGTCATCTGTATGGATCTTCTCAATATACAAGACCTTCTCCTCGAGAACTTCTTGTATCCACTGATACCTAATATTGATGTGCTTGGACCTCGAGTGAAAACTCGAATTCTTGCTGAGATGGATGGCACTTTGGCTGTCACAGTAAACGATGAACCTCTGTTGCTTCACACCGAGTTCTCTAACAAACCTCTTCATCCATATCATCTCCTTGCAACTCTCTGTAGCTGCAATGTACTCTGCCTCTGTAGTAGACAATGCCACACATTTTTGTAACTTGGATTGCCAAGACACAGCTCCCCCTGCATAGGTAAATAAGTAACCCGATGTAGACTTGAGACTGTCTTGAGCACCTGCCAAATCTGAATCTGTGTAACCAACTAACTCTGGCTTGTCACCTCCATAGCACAAACACATATTAGAAGTACCCCTTAAATACCGTAGTATCCATTTCACTGCTTCCCAATGCTCCATAGCAGGATTTGATAGAAATCTGCTTACCACTCCAACTGCATGAGCTATATCCGGCCTTGTACACACCATTGCATACATCAAACTACCAACTGCGGACGCATAAGGAATTTTCTCCATCTTCCGTTTCTCAACATCATTCACTGGACATTGATCACGAGTTAACTTAAAATGGTTTGCAAGTGGACAACTTACCGGTTCAGCCTTGTCCATATTGAATCGTTGCAACACCTTCTCAATGTAGCTTTCTTGTGATAGCCACAACTTCCTCGCCTTCCTATCACGAGTGATCTCCATGCCAAGAATACGCTTTGCTGCCCCCAAGTCTTTCATAGCAAAAGACTTGCTCAGATCTGACTTCAACCTGTCAATCTTTTTCTTATCTTTGCCAACAATAAGCATGTCATCAACATATAGCAAAAGAGTAAGAAAATCACCATCAGCAAATTTTTGAATGAATACACAATGATCTGAAGCTTTCCTCTTGTACCCGTGTTCCTTCATGAATGATTCGAACTTCTTGTACCATCTTCTTGGAGCTTGCTTCAAACCATATAGACTCTTCTTTAGCTTGCACACCATGTGCTCTTTGCCTTTGACTTCAAAACCCTCGGGTTGTGCCATATACACATCTTCCTCCAACTCACCGTGAAGAAATGCTGTCTTGACATCTAGTTGTTCTATCTCAAGATCCAAACTAGCGGCTATTGCCAAGACAACCCGAATAGAAGAAAATCTCACCACCGGTGAGAAAATCTCGTCAAAGTCAACACCCTTTCTCTGCTCATAACCCTTCACAACTAAGCGTGCTTTGTACCTTGGTTGTGAGTTACCATCTTCAGTCTTGATTCAGACACCCACTTGTTCTTCGAATTTTCTGGTTCTCGTGCTTGTCAACCAAATCAAAAGTGTCATTCTCATCTAAAGAGCCAACCTCTTCTTTCATGGATTTCCACCACTTCTGACTTTCAGAACACTAAGAGCTTCTTCATAAGACTCTGGTTCACCTGCATCCGTGAGCATCACATACTCATGTGGTGGATACTTTGTTGAAGGTAATCTGGTCCTGCTGGATCTTCTCAACTCAGCTTCTGGTTGTTGTTGTTGCTGCACTTCTTGCTCAACATCACCCACTGGAACATCTTCATGAGCTTCATCTTCATTGCCATTACCATCAACATCATCATCATGTTGTTCAAGAGTAGGAACAACTGGATTTGGATCCAAGGTCATATCATCTTGAAGCTTTGGCATCTCAATCTTCTCAAAGTCTTCAATTGTCTGGTCTTCAAGGAATACTGCATCCCTACTTCTGATAACCTTCTTCTCAACTGGATCCCAAAATCTGTAACCAAACTTCTCTGTTCCATAGCCTAGGAACACACACTGCTTTGCTTTGTCGTCAAGCTTTGATCTCTGATCTTTTGGGATATGAACAAATGACCTGCAACCAAAAACTTTCAAGTGATCATAAGTAGGCTCTTTGTCTCTCCATACCTTTTCTGCTACTTCTCCATCTAGCGGTCTTGAAGGAGATCGATTGATCAAATACACAAAGTATTCATTGCTTCACCCCGTAAATGCTTATGCAACTTGGAATGAGATAACATGCACCTTATTCTCTCAAGAATAGTGCGGTTCATCCTCTCTGCAACACCATTATGTTGTGGAGTCTTCGGTACTGATTGTTCATGACGTATACCCATGCTCTTGCAATACACTTCAAGTGGCCCAATGTACTCTCCCCCGTTGTCAGAACGAAGGCACTTCAAGGTTCTACCTGTTTCTCTTTCCACCATGCTATGAAACATCTTGAACACAGGAACAACATCATCTTTGGTCTTGATTGCATATGACCAAACCTTCCTTGAAGCATCATCTATGAAAGTAACAAAATAAACAGCACCACCAAGTGTTTTGACCCTTAAAGGTCAACATACATCAGAATGAACAAGATCAATAATACCAGAATTGCGCTTGGGTAAAGCTTTATGAAAAGAGACTCTAGTTTGTTTACCAACTAAACAATGAGTACACTTACCCAATTGCATACCTTTGGCATTTGGCAAAACTTGTCTTTTGGTGAGGATTTGAATTCCCTTCTCACTAAGATGACCAAGTCTTCTATGCCACATATTTCGGAGATTGAATCTTTGTCAACAGCATTCAACTCACCTTTCAACACCTTCACTTGTGTCTTGTACAATGTGCCACACTTCTTGCCTCTTGCAATAACCATGGAGCCCTTGCTTAGCTTCCATTTGCCATCACCCAAGTGATTGTTGTACCCTTCATCATCTAACACTCCTGGTGACATTAGATTCAAACGAAGATCTGGTACATGTCGCACATTTCTGAGAACCAACGTATAGCCAACACTGGTCTCAACCTTCACATCACCCATTCCTACAATTTTCGCAACACCACTGTTGCCCATTCTCGATCGACCCAAAGTCACCAGCCTTGTAGGAGGTAAATACATCTTCATGAGGAGTAGCATGATAAGATGCACTGAATCAACTATCCATTCTGAATCAGAACCTGCAAAACTAACACAAACATCATTACAATCGAGAATACAATGATATCATCATTTGTCACAGTAGCTTGCAACACCATTGTCTTGGTTATCATTTCCTTTCCCTTCTTGTGTTCTTGCTTCGGCTTCCTGCATTCATTTGAATAATGACCTCTCGTATGACAGTTCCAACATTCAACTTCCTTTCTGACTTTGATTTACCCCTTGACTTGCTACGGCCAACTTGTCTTCTCGTCTTTTCTTCTACCCCGATTTTCTGTCACAAGAGCTTCTGAATGAGATGAGTCTAGTGAACTTCTTCTAACTTCTTCACTCAAAAACTGCTAGTTGCAACAATCATGTTCAACTTCTTGTCTGAGCGAGAATAACTGAGACAATTCCTCAATGGCTCCCAACTGTCTGGTAAAGTATTTAGCAACAAATAAGCTTGAACCTCTTCAGGAATTTTGAGGTCCATAGATGTAAGCTGATTCATGATACCCTTCATTTCATTTAAATGTTGCGCCATTGAACTCCCTTCCTTGTAACACAGCTTTCCAAGCTTTTTTAATAGAAGAGATTTTTCACAAGGAGACTGCTGATCATATATCTCCTCTAACTTGGTCCACAAAGGATATGCTAGTGTCTCACTAGCCACATGATGAAAAATGCTATCATCAATCCACTGACGAATATAACCAACTGCTTTTCGATTAGTAACCTTCCAATCTTCTGCACTTGTCGCCTCAGGCCTTACTCCCTTGCTCTCTATTGGACCATAGAGATCTTTACAATATAACCAGTCTTCCATCTTCGCCTTCCATATGACAAAGTTCTCACCGGTCAAATTGACCATTCTATTACTAGTGCTAGCTTCCGCCATTGCACAGGATTAGCTCAACCCAAAAGCTCTGATACCACTTGTTGGGGGAGGCTTACGAAATCCGAGCCGCTATGCGCAATACGAAACCTACACGAGCAATGAAAACACAATGCGGAAATACACAAACTATGACGATATAGAAGCAATAACACAACACCGGCAATTACGTGGAAAAACCCCTCCAAGGTGAAGGGTAAAAAACCACGGGCAAATCTTCCACTATAACAATAATGGGTTACACACAATTCTCCCAAATTTGGGGATAACAACAACCTCAAGGTGCCTATAGCACTTGGATATCAATTTGCCTAATTACACTCACCCCTAAGGATGGATCAACAATTCATTCATATATAATATGAGATTCACTATCAATTTAAGAATTAGAAGTGATTTGAGATACTTACTACTAGGGTTTGACAAACCCTAGATTTTTTCCCCCTTTGAAGAGATGTGGAAATTGATCAATCAATTCTCCACCACAACAACCAAAAGATCCTTCAACAAGAACCCTTTCTTCTCCTCTTCAAGATACTCCAAACTCACCAAAGATTGGTGGCTTAATCTCTCTACCTCACTCACTCTCTTTCTCTTCTTCCTCTCTTTCTCTTTCTTCTTCACAAAAAAAGAGCTCGACTAAAAATTAGTCTCCTGGATGTTTTCAAGTGAAAACATATAGCATAGGACATGTGCTATTTAGACCCCCCTACTGGATAAGGGGAATGCACCATTTGTTGGACCATATGTTGTGACCGGCCCAACAATTTGAACTTGAGAGAAATAACTTGATACTCCAAAACCCCCTTCGGAAGGTAAATGACCACTACCCATATCACTAGAAGTATTCCGTCCTTGATCTCTTGTGTTTGAAATCATTCCACCAAAATATGCTCTGGTTGCTTAGGTAGACAATTGCTTGAAAAGAAATGGTGGCCAATATCCAACATCAACACCTTGTAATTTTATCCACCAGTTTCTAGTTGATTTGTCCAGCAAAATTGTTGTATTAATTAACTTGCTTATGAGAACTTATACGCAGAGATTATGTTTTGTTTGAGAGGAAAATATTTTGAGACATCGCTTTCACACTTGTTATATATCATATAGCACGAGATTTTCCACATGCATAACAGAAAACTTCATCTTAGAATTTTACCTGGAATATACTGAAGTCGGCTTCATATTGGGTCTCATTGAAAACGGATGGTGTAAAGGATGCACCAAGGTAAATAATTGAGGATATCTGCACAAAACCTTTGCATTGGATATCGTAGCATCCTGTTTGGTTATAACGGTCAGCCTGAAAAGCAGAAACAAGATTATTTACGCTTGTGCAAAACAAAAATTATTAGCTTGACAAAGTAGGGACAACAATAGCAATCCTAGAACAATTATATTCCTAACATATCTATTAAAGGATACTTCAAGGTTCTGCGCATAAATTGTCGGATAACATTTTGGTTTCTTAGTTTTTTTCCTTTGATAATTGTTTTTGTCTTAAATTTTGAATAGTGTAGAAAAATATCATAATCAATTGGATTTGTTCTTCTTATTCCTCTAAACTATCAAGAGTAACACAAAAAAAATATTAGTGGGATAAAAATAACTTATATCATCTTCTTTCCTTTCCCCATTGATAAGACATTTTTAAGATAATCAGTTATTTAGAAGATAAAAAACGTTTGTGATGAGTTATATTATAAAAGCAATTATATCAAAATCACTTATCAATTTATGATTATAAATAAATGATCATAAATTTTACCAAACGTAAATAAGAGAGGTAGTTTATAAGTAATCTTGTTAAAAGGAGTAAATAGCTTATTTATTTAGATAGAGAAGCACAATGGTACTCACAGTCCATGCTATAAAGAACCTCGCCTCATTATCACCATACATCTCTGGGTAAACCTAATTAAAAACAATCCGACATATTAATGACGAGCAACACGAGTTACATCTAAACCAGAAAAAAATAAAAGAAAAAAATTGTTTTGGATCCGAAACTCACTTGCCAACCAGCCTCAATAGTCTCTGAGGCGTCACGGCTTGAAACCCAAACTTTTGATGCACTAAGTTCGTTTGGTTCAGTCAGGGGCTTCCAAACGTTTACAGTTGCTTGGGCACCTCGAAAATCGTCACCCAAGCAAGCGATTCCTGCAAACTATTAGTGGAATAACTTTCTTAATTAATGATACCATACTTTTTTTAATATTTTATTATTACATAAAAAAGAAGGCTTGAACTACTACCTAGATATATTAGTTTAGGATTTAGCTAGTCTTAAAATTAAAACCAGTGTAGGATTTAGGCTTATCACGGGGATTAAATCCTGACCTAGCTAACCTACGGGAAGAAGATTAGGAACCACCAGAGTACTTGCATTTAATAATGTACCATGCTTGTACATATATGAAAGAATATGTGTGTGTATATATCATGATGTTATTATATTGATAAAGAAAAATATGTACCTCTGGCTCGTCTTTATCTTCTTGTGTTTCCATGGGGTTTACACGACGACCATTTGAAAGGTATCTATGGTGAAGTATTGGATTTGAGTTATAACCATTTCTGTATCTTTTTATAGGAACTGTTCCTTCTGGACATCTCCCATTCTTATGCCAAGAGTGTGTTAGATTAATTGTCCTCAAGTTATCTGAGGGTGTTCCGTCGGGATATGAACTTGGTCTTAACTGTTCCATGGCGAAAATAGACAACAAATCTTTTAAGATGTACTGAACAAAATTCATGTGTATAAATATGATAAATACAAACATTAACTGAAAACAAAACAAAATAGAAAAAGAGTTGGTGTAAAAGCATATATTATTTTACCTGTATTGAATGATTACGGAACAACGGACTGTTGAAAACAGGTTGTTTATGTATATCATAACAATCGATAATCTCTCCATTATCACCCTACAATTTAAAGAACGATAAATTAGAAGCGCACATCTTAAAAGATGAATTCATATGAGCAATTAAAAAATAACTACCTTAATAATTTTGATTATTGCTTTGTTTGATGCTCTCGTGATTGTTTTTCCATCAACTAATTCTATAACGACAAGGATGAGTAAAACCGATAGTAAACTGTGTGCCATGTCGATGAACTTAGCCATGATAAGAGAGGTTTGGGTGGCTGTGAAGATTATTGTTAGGATTATATATAGAGAGAGCGATAGGGATTTCTCCTGTTCTGATAGTATCAATCAATACTTCTTTATATAAAGGAAAATAAGTAGGCTGATTTGTCGCAACCAAATTTATTCTGATTTATGGTGCGTCCACGTCATAACCTGTTTTACACGTCATCATCAAATCCATGCCATGTCAACCCTCAAAACTTTTCCAAACAGATATGTCCATTGGCAACTTCGGTTTCCAAATTAAAAAATTAGAGCCCTTCCTAGAAAGATACATCCCAAATGGTGCACTCAGTTTGAGGCACCCTTTCACAATACGATCACAAAAGCAAAGCCATCAATTGGTAATTTTGGTTTCTTTTGGGCAGAAGTTACCAACATAATATATGAAAAGATGTGTTTCTTCACTAACGTTATTAGCAACTTTCCGGGGGTTTTTTTTTTTTTGGCTTATTTTGGCTACACTGCTCCAAGAAAATCCATAACCGTACGTTTTTTCTAAATCTAATGTTAACGTAGAAATGTAAAGAGGGTTTTCTGAGTAGAATTAGATTAGAGAAGGAGACTTTGAAATTCATAAATCAGGATGAAACCCCTTGCTTGATTTTATTTCGAATGAGATAAAGCAAATAATTCGCCAAACTATTCACATCATGTATGTAGCCACTATTACATCAAGGCAATAGTCATTATCAAATTAAAGTGATCGTGACAGATGGATAGAAAATCAAAAATACATGTCTTGAGATTCAATGGAAGAAATACGTAAATGGAAGAAAAAAGACAGTATAAGACGAATCACTTTGAAGGTGTCTAAAACACCAACATTTTTTTTCTGGAGACCTCAAATACATTTCTTTGAAAAAATTCTTAAATTTGTAACAATAGATGGTTTCAATAAAAATGATCTGTATGCAAATTCGTTGTCGGATTTAGTATTTCTAAAAAGTTCATCAGGGTGGTAGGTATAGTATGCATTCTTTTAGTTGAACTTTAAGTGTTTGATGAATTCATGACATCTATTCAAAACCATGTTAAGTTAATTCTTTTCTTTTTTAATCTACCTTCTAATGAATGAGTATTTTATGTATTCAGTCTAAATGAACTTATATCTCCAACTAAATTTGAAGTAGGATTCGTGGATTGAGTTTTTGAATGAGGGCTTGAATTTCACTTAGACAAATGGCTATGATATTATGGCTTGGACCTATTCGCGAATTAGTTTCAAAGTTCATTGTGTCTATTTGTTTGATGTCAGTCAAATCCACTCTTGGTAATGTAAGGAAGGTTAGGAATGGTAACTCGACATGAGTTTTTTTGCGAATTTTTTGTGTTTGCTTCTCAAATGGTTCCAAATTCATTTGTTTTTGCATCTGTACCTGTATTTTTTTGGAGTCCTTATTCTTGCAATGTTATTTTGTTATATAACAAATTCTTGGGTGCCTCTCATCTCACAAGCAGAAAATCAGAATAGATTCGCGATGGAAACTGTATTGGCCTCCTCAGCAATAGGGATGCTTCCATCCTTTCTAACAAAGGGTATATCCAAGGAAAAAAATGCCTACGTCATCTCTAGCATCAACTGTTAGAATGTCATCACATTCGTATGGGAACTGCAGGCCTAGAAAACAAATAAATTTGGACTTTAAAAGTATGCGAGAATTCGATATTCCTCCCAAACGGGGTTGGATTTCTTGGAAGTTACTCCATGATTGTGTAGAGATACCGATGAAACTATGCCAAAGCCAGGTATTACAATGATGTCTAGGTACTCTCCTTTTGCCTTACTCATGCACATCTCAGAACAACTACCCACATGTTCTTTAGATAATTAGATGTGTTTAGGTTCCAATTGTTTCTCATGTTGGTGGGTATAGTTTTAAAGTTGAACTTAATGATGATTCGTATGGGTAGCTAAGGTCATTGTATAACATGGCTGTCTATATGTAATTTTTCTTACCAAAGGATGCAGGTCTTAATAAACTATAATTTTTACCATTAAGGAAATTGGAAAAATATCGTATTTCTCAGACTCGAAATTGACACGCTAAAAACGTATTGATTTTTTTATTTTTAGGTTTCCCACAATAAATTAAATTTCACATTGATTTCCAAACTTGATTTCGTTTATTGTTATGGAAAATGACATCGTCTCATTATTTTATATCTCTTGAAAATGCATTTTGTTGTTATACAGTACATTTAGAGCTTCTCCAATAGAATGTATGTGAAGATAAATGTCTAAGTCCACATAGGATAGACATTAATTTTCCCTAAAATTCTTCTCCAACCCAACTTCTTAAATCAATGTGAAGATGACATGGCTTCATTTTTATTAGACAATGTCAAGGTGAATGTCAAGTTTTAGACATTCACCTTGACAATGTCAAGCTATCCTAGTAAGTTTTTTCTTACCTAATTTAATTTCAATATATTAAATAACTATTTTGAACTCTAATAAAATCTAAAAACTACTAAAAGTAAAATTTACATTTAATTTATAAAAAATCACAAACAACACCATTGGAGATGAACTATTTTTCCTCCCTAAACTTAAGGAAAAATTGGAATGAGGATGTCTAGTTTATGTTGCCACCTAGGAAACACACACAACCACCAATGGAGAAGCTCTTAGTCTGCCAAGATGATTGACAATAGCCCATGCATGAAAGGACTTGTATATAATAAAAATGTAAATTTATTCCATAAAGATGGTAATTTTCATTTGCATGCAAGAAAATCTAATATTTGATGCATACATGCAAAATATAGAAGCGAATCTGCCCAACTTTATTATTTGTTTCCCTAACTGAATTGAAAAAAAAAAATCTATCTCCTTCCATTTTCAATTTAAAGAAAATTTAAATTTAGAAACAATGGTCAAATATAAATTTTAAAAGACTTGACATAAATAAAACATGTCAATCAATAGATGGTTGTCTCAGTCATGCTGGAGCTATAAATCATTCCATCTCGATGTCGCATGCCTATAAAACTACCCGTATTCACAATTTTATTCCAAAAATGGGACCATTTCTGTAAAAGACTATTTTTGATCTGAAACTCCATCTAATGCATTACTTGCTTTCATCGACTGCAACTGATATGTGTATTCTCTACAAAAATATGTGCAGCTTAAGGAAAAACTAAAAGACATTCCAGACTGGGAGAGATGTGTACAGCAGGTGTGAAGTTGTTAAAGTCTGCGGGCATCCAACTCAAAACCAATTGGCAATGAGTGGAGAGGCCCTTCCATATTATATTTTAAGTTAATTATTTAATTATTAGCAATGTGGGACTATTGTCATTTCACATAAGTTGTTGCCATGGAGTGGTTAGTTCAAGAGGTACTCAACTTTAAATGTTTCGAGCCAACCACTTGTAACTTCTTATGGTATTGTTTCCTTCCCTTCCTGCCAATTCTAAGAATATTAAGACCATATATTAGTATGTACTTCTGAGAGCAGCAAGAGCAGACGCGGAAATGGAGGAGAGAGCCAAGTATCTTGCAGTTTTGTCTTTCATAGACACCTGCTGTGCTGCTGGCTATCAACTGTTGCTGCCGGTTTGGTCATTCTTTCGGCCATGGCATCCAATCAGGGTTTTTCCTCCTGCCAATTCATCATGAGATGGTTATATATCCTCCTAATAAAAATTGTTATCAGAATTAATTAATATATTCCTAAACATGGTTATATATCTGTATGTTTATGAGGATCAATATATACCTTACTTGATCAATCAATGGTGTTTATGAGGATCAATAAACACACACAAAAAAAACAAACATACCCGTTCTTTAGATGTAGTGCTGAATTCATGTGTTGTACATACGTAAACAAATTTTTCATATGGTTGTTTTTTCGGACTCACGTCAGAAACAAATATGACGATCTACCAGAAACCTTTAACTAGGTATTCCATTATGGGTTCAAAAGCTGATGACGGCTGTTTGTCACATTGTTTTGATTATTAATTTCCGTCTTTGAATATAACTTGAGGGGGTTTAGATAAGTTTTAAATCGATATTATCAACTTGGTAGAGGATAATAATGTTTTAACGCTGTAGATTCATTTGCTTTATAGTATATAAGATACAAGTATGTTTTGAATGGTTAGTTGATGACCATCTAATGTAAAGCGAGAAGCTAGCAATGGCTCCAGGTTAAAGTTCATGTGCAGTGAATCCTAGTATCAAAACTAAATTCAACAAAAGCTCTTCCCAAGTTAAGATAATCGAAATGTGCTTCAACATAAAGCAAGTATTCCTAATATCTTTACATTCAAAATTAAGTTTGAAAGTAAACACGGAAATTGCAAAATATCAACCGGGTATAGAACGCTGTGAATGGACAGAATCACAGAATTTCCCTCAAAACACAGAAAATGATGTGTTTCTTGTTTTCAGGTTTTGGGAACAAACATATGGGTTTGAATCACTTTTGAGGATTTTGTCGTTCTAGTTTGGAAAACAAAACCATGATTGGAACCAGTGTTCTAGAGCTGTACAGAACAACCCCTGGTAGGAATTTCTCAATTACTCTTTATGGGGTTACAAGTTACAAACAAACAAAGCATATATCTTATCAATCGAGATAGATTATCCAATCTTAAAGCCAATACAACTAATAGTAAAAAGGCTTGCTAGCAGAACACAACATATTAGTGTTATGCACAAAGTTTTGTTTGAAGCATGTTCTTTTTAGTATAATGGTAAAAAGATGCAGATAATATATTTCTGCCGTACAAGAACAAAACGCTCTGTCGTTTTATGAAAATCAGATTTACCTCGCTTGCCATCAAGTTTTCTGGTCAGTTATCCTTAAGGGACAACAATTCAGATGTCAACTTTTAGTGGTAACAAGAAAAATATGTCATTTTCCTAAATAGCTCATCGTCCTGCCTTAAAGGAGAATGTTTGGTGCTGATGTGTCGCCTCCTCAATAAGTTTCATGTTTTCTCTCAATTTAGGAAGCCACGTGGAATATATAATTAGAGAAAACACTACACAAATGGATGCATCCTTTACCAAACAGCAAAAGAAAATATGCCTTCTGTTCGGATAAGTTTTGTGTACTCTTTGTCGTTTCACTGAAACGTTTAGAAACAAGGATGAATGGCTGTTATTTTCCCGACTAAGGAAATGTTTGGGCCAAGATATACAACATAAAGGAAACCCTTACAATAAGCAGCTGTTCCCAAAGAGATACTAATGAAAGAACACATTAACATCTAAATGCAACGCTTCAAACAATATAAATAAGCTAAGCACCGACAGAAGCAGTAACATTTGATTTTTTTGTGAGTCGAAATTCTGAAATCTGATACAATCTTCTTTTTCTTTGAACTTTTGTAGGGTGTCTGTGTTCTCATAATCTTTTCCTCAACTTAATGTTCTTAAAATATTCGTCAATAGCTCTCTATATCTCTTCGATACCCTATACCTCTCAATATCCTTTTGGAGCTCATTTGGTCTCTATTTGTCTCCTTTCGTCTCCTATTGTCTCCTTTAAGCTCTCTCTCTAGCTCTTGGATACCTTATACCTCTCAATATCCTTTTGCATCTACTTTGGTCTCTATTTGTCTCCATTCGTCTCCTATTATCTCCTTTAAGCTCTCTATATCTCTTTTGATACCTTATAACTCTCAATATCCTTTTGCATCTACTTTGGTCTCTATTTGTCTCCATTCGTCTCCTATTATCTCCTTTAAGCTCTCTATATCTCTTTGATACCTTATACCTCTCAATATCCTTTTGGAGCTCATTTGGTCTCTTATTTGTCTCCATTCGTCTCATATTATCTCCTTTAATCTCTCTCTAGCTCTTCGATACCTTATACCTCTCAATATCCTTTTGGAGCTCATTTGGTCTCTATTTGTCTCCTTTCGTCTCCTATTTTCTCCTTTAAGCTCTCTATATCTCTTCGATACCTTATACCTCTCAATATCCTTTTGGAGCTCCTTTGGTCTCTATTTGTGTCCATTAAGTCTCCTATTATCTCCTTTAAGATCTCTCTAGCTCTTCGATACCTTATACCTATCAATATCCTTTTGCATCTACTTTGGTCTCTATTTGTATCCATTCGTCTCCTATTATCTCCTTTAAGATCTCTATATCTCTTCGATACCTTATACCTCTCAATATCCTATTGGAGCTCATTTGGTCTCTATTTGTCTCCATTCGTCTCCTATTATCTCCTTTAATCTCTCTCTAGCTCTTCGATACCTTATACCTCTCAATATCCTTTTGCATCTACTTTGGTCTCTATTTGTCTCCATTAGTCTCCTATTATCTCCTTTAAGCTCTCTATATCTCTTCGATACCTTATACCTCTCAATATCCTTTTGGAGCTCCTTTGGTCTCTATTTGTCTCCATTCGCCTCCTATTATCTCCTTTAAGATCTCTCTAGCTCTTCGATACCTTATACCTATCCATATCCTTTTGCATCTACTTTGGTCTCTATTTGTCTCCATTCGTCTCCTATTGTCTCCTTTAAGCCCTCTATATCTCTTCGATACCTTATACCTCTCAATATCCTTTTACAGCTCATTTGGTCTCTATTTGTCTCCTATTCGTATCCTATTGTCTCCTTTAATCTCTCTCTAGCTCTTCGATACCTTATATATCTCAATATCCTTTTGCATCTACTTTGGTCTCTATTTATTATCCTTTTGAGCTCCCTCTATTTGTCTCCATTCGTCTCCTATTATCTCCTTTAAGATCTCTCTAGCTCTTCGATACCTTATACCTCTCAATATCCTTTTGGAGCTCCTTTGGTCTCTATTTGTCTCCATTCGTTTCCTATTGTCTCCTTTAATCTCTCTCTAGCTCTTCGATACCTTATACCTCTCAATATCCTTTTGAGCTCCTTTGGTCTCTATTTGTATCCATTGGTCTCCTAATTTTACTTGTCCTCAAGTGAAACGAAATCCAGAAATCCTAACTATACCACTGTCGCTGGTCTCTCGAATGCATTTAGCGTATGCACTAAGCCTTTAAACCCCTAGGTGTCCCTAGTGGACGAGTTGTAGTCTCGTGAGGGCCTACCAAAGATGTACCCACAAAACCTTCTCCAATTTCAGAGCATCCATAGAAATGTCTTCGTCTTCGGTCTTCAACTGTAGATGATGAACTTCGGAATTTCGTAGAACCATGAAAATTTGTAACCAATTTTTTTTTTCTTTTTTTTAGTGACCCGCTACACAGCTGGTCATCAGATACCAAACACAAGATTCGATATTTTTTTTTTAATTTTTTTTTTTGGAGACCCGCTACACAGCTGGTCTTAGAAGACAACAGGAGACCCGCTACACACCTGGTCATAGAAACAAAAGACTGCAAGACCCGCTACACAACTGGTCATAGAAAACACACTACAAAAAATGCAAAAGACTACAAAAGATCCTACAAAAGACCCGCTCCACACTGGTCATAAAAAATGCAAAAGACTACAAAGGATCCTACAAAAGACCCGCTCCACAGCTGGTCATTATGCAAATACTCCCCAAACCTAAATCTAACATTGTCCTCAATGTTTCAAAAGATAATGAAACAACAACAAAACATGAGAACAAAACAGATTCAAAGGAAAGAGATTACCAGATGCCAAACCAGAGACAAGTAGGGTATGTCCAAAGCAACCAGCAGGGAAGATATCTTGTGGTATGTACAGGGGTGAACTTTTCAGTCCACATAGATCGGATCATCAAGATGAGTTGTTTCAATTTCTGTGGAATTGGTTCAAGGAATGGCTTCAGTCTCGCCCATTGACCTTGAAGACATTCTTGGTTGTGACATCTTCTAGTTCTACATCCCCATGGGGGAAAATTGTTCGCACCAAGAATGGGCCTGTCCATTTAGAACGTAATTTACCTGGAAAAGGTGCAAACGTGAGTTGTACAATAAAACTTTCTGCCTGGAGTGAATGACTTGCGCAAAATGCGCTTGTCATGGAACACCTTCATTCTATATTTGTACAACTTTGCATTATCATAAGCATCATTTCTTAACTCTTCCAACTCATTGAGTTGGAGTTTCCGTTGTGTACCCGCCTTATCAAGAGAGAAGTTAAGCTTTTTAATAGCCCAATATGCACGATGTTCAAGCTCAACAGGTAAATGACAAGGCTTTACCATACACAAGTCTGTAAGGGGACATGCCAATAGGGTTTTATATGCTGTTCTATAAGCCCATAAAGCATCATTCAATCTTAAAGACCAATCTTTTCTAGACGGGTTAACCGTCTTTTCTAGAATGTGCTTAATCTCCCTATTTGAAACCTCTACCTGTCCACTGGTCTGTGGATGATATGGGGTTGCAACTTTATGAGTTATGCCATACTTACGAACTAAGGACTCAAAAGGCCTATTGCAGAAATGTGAACCACCGTCACTGATTATAGCTCTAGGGGTGCCAAATCGAGAAAATATGTTTTCCTTTAAGAACGAAAGTACCACCTTGTGGTCATTAGTTTTGGTTGCAATTGCTTCTACCCACTTAGAAACATAGTCAACAAGAACAAGAATGTACAACTTTCCATCAGAGTTAGGAAATGGACCCATGAAATCAATACCCCATACATCAAATAGCTCAACAATCAAAATGGGTTGTAGGGGCATCATGTTTCGTTTTGATATACTTCCCAATTTCTGCACCGGTCACAAGAAATACATAATTCATGGCTATCCTTAAACAATGTTGGCCAGAAAAACCACTCGCAAGATCTTTGCAAGCTTTTCTTTGCACTAAAGTGGCCTCCACATGCTTGATCATGACAAAAGAGATGACATCCCTTTGTTCAGAGTTGGGGACACATTTCCTAATGATTTGGTCAGGCAGTATTTGAACAGATATGGGTCATCCCATAGGAAATGTTTCACTTCGCCAAGAACTTAGACCGGTCTTGTTTAGACCAATGAAGTGGCATCCTACCTGTAGCAAGGTAGTTCACGATGTCGCAAACCATGGCATTTCGAAACTAGCATCAGTTGTTCATCGGGAAAGATTCTCTAATAATCTCCGATTCATCAGCAGACTCGACATTCAATCTAGATAAGTGATCAGCAACAACATTCTCTCGACCCTTTTTTATCTCGAATTTCGAGGTGGAACTCTTGTAACAAGAGTATCCATCGAATTAGACGAGCCTTAGCATCTTTTTTAGATAAAAGATATCTTAATGCGGCATGGTCAGATAAATGATGATTTTAGATCCTATCAAATAAGATCTAAACTTATCTAATGCAAACACAACAACTAGCATCTCTTTTCGGTTGTTGAATAATTCATTTGAGCCTCATTCAGTGTCTTACTAGCATAGTAGATCACATAGGGTGTTTGTCAACTCGCTGACCTAAGACAGCTCCAACAAAAAATCAGATGCGTCACACATGATTTCAAATGGCAATTTCCAATCTGGAGGTCGGACTATAGGGGCTGAAGTTAGAAGAGTTTTGAGCTCCTCCCAAGCATGCACACAAGTATCATCAAACACAAATGCAACATCTTTACCGAGTAGATTACACAGTGGTCTTGAGATCTTACTGAAATCTTTAATGAATCTACGGTAGAAACCAAGCATGGCCTAAAAATGATCTAACCTCCCTCACAGAGCGAGGTTGCGGCAAGTTTTGAATGAGGTCGACTTTGGCTTTGTCTACTTCAATGCCTTTTCCAGAGATGATGTGTCCTAGAACTATGCCTGAGTTCACCATAAAATGACATTTCTCCCAATTCAACACCAAATCTTTTTCTTTACATCTAATCAGCACGCGAGTGAGATGGTTCAAACATTCATCAAAAGATGATCCAAACACAGAGAAATCATCCATAAAGATCTCAAGGAAGTTATCTATCATATCAGAGAAAATGCTCATCATACAGCACTGAAATGTAGCAGTGCATTGCACAACCCAAAGGGCATACGACGATAAGCAAATGTTCCAAATGGACATGTAAATGTAGTCTTTTCCTGATCTTCGGGTGAAATATGAATCTGGTTGTAACTAAAAACCATCCAAGAAACAATAGAATCTACGCCTGACAATCGTTCAAGCATTTGATCTATGAATGGAAGAGGGAAGTGATCTTTCTTTGTAATCGCATTCAACTTCCTATAATCAATGCAAACTCGCCACCCCGTGGTTACTCGAGTAGTGATTAACTCATCTTTATCGTTTTGAACTACGGTAACTCCGACTTTTTCAGACAACCTGAATGGGGCTAACCCATTTGCTATCTGAGATTGGGTATATGATACCCGCATCAAGAAGCTTTATAATCTCACTCTTAACAACCTCTTTCATGTTAGGATTGAGACGCCTTTGCATCTCCCTAGATGGTTTAGCATTGTCCTCAAGGTTTATATGATGCATGCAATCAGTGGGACTTATGCCTTTAAGGTCCGAGATGGTCCATCCTAAGGCTTCTTTATGCTCCTTAAGTACTTCTAAAAGTTTACTTTCCTGTTTTGTATCTAAGGCAGATGAAATGATTACAGGCAAAGTATTAGAAGGTCCCAAAAATGCATATTTAAGAGTATCGGCAATGGTTTCATTCGAGCTTTGGTGGCTCAACAAGAGAGGGAACAGACTTGGATTCCAAGAGTGGAAGTGGTTCCACTCTAGCTTTCCACTTAGACGTGTCCATAAGTGGTGTGGATTCAAGCAAAGTATTCACTTCACTTATGTATTCATCATCAAACAAATCCAGGTCAAAATTATTCAAACAAGCATCCAAAGGGTCAACAGACATGCTACTAGACAACGAATCCTGAATCAAACTTTCAATCATGTTGATTTCATGCACATCATTATCATCATCAAGATCTAAATGTTGTTGGCTAGTATTGAAAACATTCAACTCCACAGTCATATTACCAAATGACAACTTCAGCACTCCATTACGGCAGTTAATGATTGCATTGGACGTTGCTAAGAAGGACGTCCCAAAATGACAGAATGTGACTGCAGTGGTTTTGCACAGTTGAGTATCTAAAACGATGAAGTCCACAGAAAATAAAACTTATCAACCTTAATCAAAACATCTTCTACCACACCACGTGGCACTTTGACGGATCTGTCCGCCAATTGCGAGTTATAGGTGTTGCCTTCAACTCTCCAAGACCTAATCTGCACATATACTGAATATGGTAGTAAATTCACACTTGCCCCTAAGTCTAGCAACGCCTTCTTAACCGTTTGGTCACCTATTTTGCATGTGATAGTTGGACTACCTGGGTCTTTAAACTTAGGAGGTGTGTTTCTTTGAATGATTGCACTCACTTGCTCAGTGAGAAAAGCACGCTTATGCACATGAAGCTTTCGCTTTGTGTGCACAGATCCTTAAGGAATTTAGCATAGCGAGGACTTGCTTGATTGCATCAAGAAATGGGATGTTGATGTTAACTCGTTTGAACATTTCCAAAATCTCGTTGTATCGATACTCTCTTTTGTTGCACCAATCTTTGTGGGAATGGAGCAACAGTACATGAGATGGTGCAGAGACATTAGAATTATGGGAATTCTTATGTTGCTCGATTTGTTTTCAACAATAGGTGTTTTCTGTGGATTTTATGCACTGGTGAGTCTGATGTAGACTCACTCGACTGTGGTACACCTACATTGTTTTCAACAACTTTACCACTACGAAGAGTGGTGACAGCATTTACTTGATTATGGGAGGCCTCATTTCGAGTTGAATTTTCTCTCTGATATACATTTTTGGATTTTGTTGGGGTTGACTAGGAGTTTTCCTTTGTCTCTTTCATTCAATGCTTCACAAATTTGACCCATTTTAAGTTCTAGACTTGTAAAACGTTGGTCTGTGGTCTTTTGGAGTTGTACCAAATTTTGGGTCAACAAACCGAAACTTTCTTCGAAGCTAGGCTTTTTCTCTCAGTGGTACTGCACATGTGGTTGCACTTGGGGGTTTCTAGGATAAGGGTATCCTTGGTTATTATTTGATGTACCCCTTGTACAGGCCCCTTAGACCATGCAAAGTTAGGGTGATTTCTCCACCCTGGGTTGTAGGTCTGAGAATATGGGTTGTTCTCTTGCCTTTGGTACAAAACATTGGCTTGCTCGGTTTTAGACTCTTGAAATGCATGGAGGTCTGGACAAGTGTCCACTAGATGGTCCGAACTATGGCATGCGGCACAAGTGGCCATTTCAATTTGACTACGGAGAGTAGGGATATTAGTTTTTCCATTCTTTTCTAGTTCTAGCTTTTCTATTCTCCTGGCCAAGGATGCCATCTTTGCACTTCCTTCAAGTCGAGTCAATTCTATGAACATTGGATGCAAGGGTAATCCTATTTGGTTCACGGGGATTCCCACTGCTTGAGTCTTTTCAGCGACTTCGATTAAGAAATCCCAAGACTCATCAGCAGCTTTTTCAATAAATTGACCATTGCACATGGTCTCAATCGTAGTTCGGTTCTTGACATCTAAGCCTTCATACAAAATTTGCACAAGTCTCCATTTTTCAAAACCATGGTGAGGACATTGGAGCAATAATTCATTGAATCTCTCCAAATATTTTGCCAAAGTTTCCTCCTCTAATTGCACAAAACTATTCAGACTTTGATGAATTGTCGTAGTCTTATGGTTTGGGAAGAACTTTTTGAAGAACTCTTTCGTAAGAGCATCCCATGTATGAAATGACTGTGGCTGTTGAGCACACATCCAAGTCTTGGCTTTGTCTATCAAAGAAAAAGGAAAAGTTTCATTTTGAGGTGCTCATCCGTCATTTGGTTGATCCGAAGAGTCCCACAAATTTCCTCGAACTCTCTCACATGGTGGTAGGGATTTTCAGCTTCAGCCCTTTAAATTTAGGCAACATATTGAGGATACTTGCCTTTAGCTCAAATTGTCCATCAATAGCTGGTAAGACAATGCACGAGGACTGGTTGTCCTCGTTGGGTACATGTAGTCCTTTAGACTACGGACTGGTTTAATGGTTCTCCCATTGTTTCGGATGGGTTTGGACTGTCTGCCTTGAACTATGTATTTCAATTAACTCTTCTTGATGATTCTAACTAGTCAGTGTGTATGGTCTCTAAAAGACACAATCATAGCCTAGCTAGCACATCAAGCATGTTAACCATTCACCTAGAAGGCAAGTTCTATGCAATCACAAACAAGGATGACTCCACCACAAGAAACCTACCGATTTCTAGCAAACAAAAAGCATGATGGCTCCACTTAGATTGTTTTCTGACCAACTTCTAATCCTTCAAAAGGAATTCGTTACAACCGAGCAAACCCTCTCGAATCAATCCGAGTTTAAGTAAATTGAATAGAGGCGAGGGAAGCTGCTAGAGCTTTGATACCCAAGGCCTCACCGTATTACAAGGCGCGCGATCACGCATTCAATTCACTGAAACCGTCATGAACTTCAAGTATGCTTAAAG